>JAKJMR010001038.1:39161-51026 GCA_024449315.1 Daboia siamensis
AATAATAATAATAATAATAATAATAATAATAATAATAATAATAATAATAATAATAATAATAATAATAATAAGGTTCACAGGCACTACAAGATCTGGTAATTTTGCTGCTTCCTTTAAATCAGCGAATAACAAGTGATCGGGCTTCGCCACCCTGGAAGGAAACTAACGCAAGCCACAGGCGGCACAAGCCAGTTTTCCCCGTAAGCCAGGGCTTGCACCATTCAGCAGGTACAAGCTGTCACTCTGAAATAATAAAATACCGATACGGTCAATTTGTAAGTGGTCTTTTAATAACAAGGCTCAGGGCAACTTACGGCACATGCTGTTTGCAATAAAAGAAACCCACTTCTAACTGTTTGAAAACACAATGAAAGGGACAGGGGGATTAGGACAAGCCTACGCAGATGCAATCAATCGAGCACATATTATGAAACCAACAGGCCAAAAGTCCCTTGCTCTGAGTTCATCTGTGTTTTTGTTTTTATCTTCTAAGTTACCCAACGAACCTTTGCCATAAAGCAGTGTATAAACAAGCCAAGGAAAAAGAAAAAAGAAAAAAAAAAGAGGAGACTTGCTACATGGTGCTGGGTCATAAACTACAGCTGATTTATAGAAAACCTATTGGCATAGCTCAGTCTGGCCGGCTGTGGAATTCTGGGTATTGAAGTCCATGTGTTTGAGAGTTGCAAAAAGAGTTAAGACAGGGAAACTTCCAGGCTGCATGTCGATATTGCTCAGGATTGAATGTTTTGTTTTCCTGCTCACACGGGATATGCTTGACCCTGTGCTACGGTCCCTGCCTGGCAAAATAAAGATCCCAGTCCTTTTGCTCTGATTCAACAACTCCCGACGACGGAAATACGAGACCATTTTACTCACTGCAACCAGGTGGAAACGTTCCCTGGTTCCCTTCCCATTCCAGAAGAGGCCCCAGTTTGACGTTTTATTCATTAAACAAATTTATATCGGCCGCCCAACTCACAACACACGGGTGTGAGATTTAAAAGCCCAAAATCTGATACTCACAACTTGAAGACAAGTCTGGTTAACAAAGGCAAAGATTTATTGAAAAGAAAATTGAAAATAATAAAGAAAGAAAGCGTTTGCAAACGTGGCCTCTTAGACCCTTCCCAAATTGGACTGGGTTCAAAGAGTGCACTGAGCAAGTTTCAAAGTAGGCATTTTATACTCTTTCACGATACATGCCGTTCCTAAGAAGCTTAAGTCATTCTTTGAAGTTGTTTCCTATTTCTAAAGGGGTCCTTCTGTCCATTTCCATCTATCCGTTATGATCTTATCTAGATCTTATTTCGTTTACTTGTAATTTCCACCTTGGTTGTAATTTCCACCTTGGGCCGATGTTCCTGTCTCTCGGAAGCTTTTTAACATTTCAAAAGAATTTGTTGATTACCATTTGTGAGTTCTCTGTCTGAGCAGGAAATAGATAGCCCCACATCTTAAGTGTTACATTTGATACAATTCATTGGTGTTACATTTTATACAATTTATAAAAGAATAACCTTTATTTATTTTCCTTTACGGGTGATTAGTATTTGGAACATGAAATTTAGGAATAAATTAATAAAGTAAGGATTCAGGAGGAGGAGATGTGCTGGGCCCACTGATATAAAAGATGGAAAGGAAAAGAGGAGCAATTCTCCACCTGGTCAGAAGCCCCCTTACCTTTCCGTAGCCCCCTTTGCCAAGAACACGGAGCAGCTCAAAGCACTCTGGGCGGATCTTCTCAGGACCTCTGTTTACGCTCGTTTCCGAAATCTCGAACTTCTCACAATGCTCCATGCCGCTAAACGAGAACCAAAAATGTTCATTTTTTTTTAAAAAAAACAGGCCAGCAAGGATCCAAAAGAGCTCTCTCTGCTGTAGCGCCAGCCCTTTGGAACAGAGGTCCCCAATCTTTTGGGCACCAGGGACCCAAAGGTTTTTTTCCACGGACCGGAGGGGGCGTGGTTTTGTGTGCTGCCTGCATCCCATGGATGGGGCTTTGCTCGTTTGTGCGGGCCAGCGGCTGGCCATGCCGTGACCGGATACCGGTCCACGGACCCGGGGGGGGGGGGGGGGGTGTTGGGGATCCCTGCTTTGGAACATCCTGCCTCCTCGGGGTGAGGTTTGCCCCCACTCTCCTGCCCGTCCGCAAGGACCTGAAGATCAGTTAACCTGGACCCAATGGGGTAGTCCCACACTGGAGGTGGCTACTGGACTAACTAGCTGACTCCACCTTCCCCCCCCCCCCCCCCCGGGGTGCTTCCTGTTCCCCCTCCACCCAACTTTTTAATTTTAATTTTGTACTTGTCTGTGGAGATTCTCAGTCATCCAGGTCATGGTTGTCCCAAAGGTGCTTTTTTTCAAATGACAACTGGACTTGTGTTTTTTCATTGAAGACGTTTCGCTTCTCAGCCAAATAGAATGTGGACAACAATCTACATTTCGAAAGAGGGGTCAAAGACGGCATCTACATTAAGACTGAACAGCCCTCGCTCAACAGAGGGGGAGGGATATGGCACCAGCTCTCTCAACACAGTCCTTTTAGCCATTCCAAGTTGCCACATCCATTTGCATTATTCAGGTAGCCCCGAGGGCACAGATCAACCTCCAGGTGGCCTCTCTGGAAGAGCGCAAAGAATATTAATCCTTCCATCCTCCACCATTCAGGCAGAACTGAAGAAGCCCCTCGGATGAAAAGTAGAATGTCCTCAAGGAAAAAAAACAACAACCAAAGTCCAATAGCCTTTTGAAAAAGCACCCTCAGGATATTATTGTACTTCCACTGTTTATCTGCACTGTTTTATTCCTTTGTTATCGTTTACATTTTTAAAATCACTTCCCCCCCCCCCATTTTATGATTGTAAGCCGCCCAGAGTAGCTCCATGGCAAGATGGGCGACAAATCAATTTAACAAGAAATGAATTTCTTTTTTTAGACCGTTTGACATGACCACGGTTTAGCAAGGGAAACATTTTCATCCTCTCTAGTGAAACAACTTTTAAAAAGAAATTCCTTTTCCTTGCAGATAAGTTAAAGGTGATTAAAACCGATTCAGGCCTGGGTTCCGTCAATCCCAATTGCTGCATCTGAACCCCAGGATGAAAATGAAGCGTCTCCAAGAGAGAAGGTTTGCTCTCTGTTATCACTTCCTCCTTAAACTGAGGATGTTTCTGACTGTTGCCAACTGTGTCCCCATCCCTGACTTTTAAGTTTTAGGACTTACAGCTCATATGGACTCACTCCTCCATGATCCATACTTTCGCTTAAGTGACCCTGAAACAAAACGGTGAGAGAAAGGAAACGACATCATTGTAAACAAGAATTCTTTGGAAAGTGCAGTAAGATTTGTTTATACATTAACTCAGGTTTTCAAGGCTGGGAGCACCACACCCCTGCAGACTGATTTTACATAATAAGCCCTGTCAGCAAAAAAGATACAGCCATCACACTGGAGGGAAGCCCCAAAGCTTGTGAACTGAGTGCACAGATTCAGCGGTTTAAAAGCAACTGTCCTGTTACTCAGCTGTGTGCAAATCCTACAAACAGCTGGAAAAGGAGTTTAAGGGGAAAAAAAAATATTACCAACACACCGGAGTAAATATAAATAAAAGACTGCAAGAAGGCCATCCACTATCGTAAAATGTTTAATTTTAGGTAAAGGTAAAGGTTCCCCCGCACATGCGTGCTAGTCGTTTCCGACTCTAGGGGCCGGTGCTCATCTCCGTTTCAAAGCCGAAGAGCCAGCGCTTGTCCGAGGACGTCTCCGTGGTCATGTGGCCGGCATGACTAGACGCCAAAGGCGCACGGAACGCTGTTACCTTCCCACCGTAGTGGTCCCTATTTTTCTACTTGCATTTTTACGTGCTTTCGAACTGCTAGGTGGGCAGAAGCTGGGACGAGTAACAGGCGCTCACTCTGCTACGCGGCACTCGGGATTCGACCCACCAAACTGCTGACCTTCTGATCGACAAGCTCAGCGTCCTAACCCACTGAGCCACCGGTCCCTTTGTTTAATTTTAGGCTTGTGCAATTCTCACCCATGTAGTGAAATTCTCATAACCGTTTTTCTCTTCGAGACAGCCCTTTCTGTATCATAGGGACAGTGATAACTGTGCAGAAATACGGTTCTCCTTGACTTGTAACCAGCCGCTACAATGGCACTGAAAAAAATAACTCAGAACCAGTAACTTGGGACTGTCACAGCATCAACGTAGTCAGGTGATCGAAATTTGAGGGTTTGGCAACCGTCATCTATTGATGATCATTGAAGCATGGCATGTGATCACTATTTGTGGCAACGTCAACGGGGAAAGAAAGCCAGATTCACTTAACCACACAGTTAACAACTGCAGTGATTTGCTGAAAAACCTTGCAAAAAAAAAAAAAAAGGTCGCAACTCATTTAACTCCCCTACTTAGCGATGGAAATTCTAGTCGCTATTGTGGTCACAGGTTGAGGACCCCCTACGTAAAGAGGAAGCCACTGAAAATCTAATGGAGGTGTTCCAAATGTTGTTTATGTCTAAATTCACAGCTAACTATGCTGACAATTAAATTTGGGAGTAGACAAAATGCAACACCACAAGACTGAAAACAAAAGAGGAACGTGAGCTCTTGTGGGTGGATCGTAACACCTATGTGGATAAGAGATGAGGACACCCTTCAAATTTATAAAAAGGAAAAAAGCCCCAGCAAGAACTCTCTTCAGGAATTTGGGGAAGCTTTTTACCTGCTTTGTTTTAAATATTCATCTTCTTGCTTTGTAGAAATTAATAACATCGACAGCTACCGGTATGTACAGTTTTCACAAGCTATACAGACAAAATAGATCAGGCATGTCAAACTTGCGACGTCACGTGATGTCATGCGACGTATCGTGAATTTGTCCCCATTGCCGGCAATGGGGAGGGCGCGGTTTTGTCGTGATGCATCCGGCCCACGGGCCGGCAGTTTGACATGCCTGGAATAGATGGGCCAACTTTTTTTTTTTTTTTTTTTGCATTGTTTCCACAAGAGTAGCTGTGCAAATCCGTTGTTAAGAAAAGCAAACAAAAAATATTGCGGAATAAAGACTATCACGTGTACAGGTAGTCCTCAACTGACGGCCACAATTGAGTTCCAAATTTTTGTTGTTAAGCGAGTCACTGCAGCGGTTAAGATAGCAACATGGTTGTTAAGTGAATCAGGCTTCCCCATTAACTTTGTCAGAAGGTCGCAAAAGCGGATTGCACAACCCTGGGACACTGCAAGCGTCATAAATATGAGATAGTTGCCAAGCATCTGAACTTTAGATCATGTGTCCGTGGAGAAGATGCAATGGTCATAAGTGTGAAAAATCGCGATGTCATTTTTTTCAGTGCTGTTGTAACTTTGAACAGACACAAACATTTGTTTAGTGACTGTTCAAAGTTACAACGGCGCTGAAAAAAGTGACTTAGTCTTTACACTTATGACTATTGCAGCAGTGATTGCCAGTTTTCAACAAGACAATAAGGACAGCTGGATTCACTTAACGACCACACAATTCACTTAACTGCAGTGATTCATTTAACTACAGTGGCAAAAAGGTTGTAAAATCAGGGTGACTCACTTAACAACCACCTTGCTTAGCAATGGAAATTCTAGTCGCAACTGTGGTCATAAGCCAAGGACTACCTGTATAAAAGAAAATTTGAATTGAATTGAATTTATTATTGAATTTATTAAATTCATATGCCGCCCTTCTCCCTAAGGACTCAGGGCGGCTCACAACAATAAAAAGTTAAAAAAACATAAAATACAAAATTGGAAAAAATTAAACCATAAATGTAATAAATACATAACAATTAACCCAATAAAACCAAATTTAAAACTATAGACAGTCCAGGCCCGATTGTTGGAACATCCATGTCTTCAGGTCACGTTGGAAGGACCGAAGGACAAGGGCCAACTGCAGCTCCAGAGGCAACTCATTCCGGAGGGTCGGCGTGCCCACAGAGAAGGCTCTTCCCCTGGGGGTCGCCAGCCGGCATTGCTTAGCCAATGGAACCCTGAGGAGGCCGACTCTGTGGGAGCGAACCTGGCGATGGGAGGTTGACAATGGCAGCAGGTGGTCTCGCAAGTACCCCAGGCTTAAGCCATGTAGGGCTTTAAAGGTAATTACCAGCACCTTGAATCGCACCTGGAGGGCAACCGGAAGCCAATGCAGCTCGCGCAGGAGTGGTGTAACATGGGAGTATCGAGAAACTCCCATAAGCACCTGCGCAACTGCATTCTGCACCAGCTGAAGCCTCCGGATGCACTTCAAGGGCAGACCCATGTAGAGCGTTGCAGTAATCCAGGCGAGAAGTGACAAGGGTGTGGGTGACCGTGCATAGGGCATCTCGGTCCAAAAAGGGGCGCAACTGGCTCACCAGGCGAACCTGTGCGAAGGCCCCCCTGGTCACAGCAGTTAGATGATCCTCCAAGTTAAGCTGTGAATCCAGGACACCCAAGTTGTGGGCCCTTTCTGAGGGGGCAATACCTCCCCCCCATCAAAAGAGATGGAACATGTTGGACAATACGAGATGCCGGTATCCACAGCCACTCAAGTCTTGGAGGGGTTCAGCCTGAGCCTGTTCTTTCCCATCCAGACCCGCACCGCCTCTAGGCATCGGGACATCATGTCAAGGGCATCACTGGGTTGGCTCGGGGTGGAGATGAACAACTGGAAATCATCCGCATATTGGTGATACCTAATCCCAAAGCCACGGATGATCTCACCCAGCGGCTTCATATAGATGTTAAACAGGAAGGGGGAAGAGAACCAACCCGAGGCACCCCACAAGTGAGGGGCCTCGGGGTAGATCTCTGCCCCCCTGCTAATACAAACTGCAAACAGACCGAGAGGTAGGAGGAGAACCACAGTAGAACAGTGCCTCCCACTCCTAACCCCCCCAAGCCGTTGCAGCAGGATACCATGGTCAATGGTATCAAAAGCCGCTGAGAGGTCAAGTAGGACCAGCACAGAGGAACAACCCCTGTCCCAGGCCCACCAGAGATCATCTACCAGTGTGACCAATGCCGTTTCCGTGCTGTAACCGAGCCTGAAACCAGACTGGTGCGGGTCCAGATAGTCTGCTTCATCCAGGAATTGCGGAAGCTGACGCACCACAACACTCTCAACAACCTTCGCTACAAAGCGAAGGTTGGAGACAGGATGATAGTTATTCAACAAGGCCGGGTCCAAGGCAGGCTTCTTGAGGAGGGGCCTCACACCGCCTCTTTTAAGGCAGAGGGGAAGACACCCTCTGTCAATGAAGCTTTGACAACTGCCTGGAGCCAGCCCCGTCACCTCCCCAGCGGCCGAAACCAGCCAGGAGGGACATGGGTCCAATAGACAAGTTGTAGCGCTCAGTCTACGCATAATCCTGTCCACACCATCCAAAGACACAGGGTCAAACTCACCCCAAATGGTATAACCAAGACCTGTCCTCTCCACTCTGCCGGATTCCACCCAGTCGGAGTCCAAACCAGTCCGGATCTGAGCGATTTTGTCCTGCAGATACTGTACAAATTCCTCAGCCCTACCCTGCAAGGGGTCATCCCTCGGACGCTGATTAAGCAGTGAGCGGGTCACTCTAAACAGGGCAGCTGGGCGGTTATCTGCGGACGCAATGAGAGCGGAAAAGTATACACGCTTTGCTGCTTCCACCGCCACTACGTAAGACTTAAGATAAGTTCTTAGCTGTGTTCGGTCAGATTCAGATCTGTTGGACCTCCAACAGCTCTCTAGGCGTCTTTTCCAATGCTTCATCTCTCAGAGACCCTCGGTGAACCAGGGGGCCACCCGGGATCTGTGCTGGGTCAGAGGCCGCAAAGGCACAACTCGATCCAAGGCCCCAGCAGCCCCCCTCTCCCAGGCTTCTACTAGGCTAGGACCTCAGCAGAGTTGTGGGCAAGGGAAGCAGGAAATGTCCCAAGCTCCGTTTGGAACCTCTCAGGGTCCATCAGGTGCCCGGGGCGGAACCACCTGGTTGGTTCTGTCTCCCAGCGGTGGGGGTGGGGGTGTAAATTTGTTTAATTAATCAACTGATCCACGCAAGTAAACAGCTATATATGGTAGTTTTGGCCCATAAGGAATTTGCTGTTTTTGATAAAACGGATTAACGCAGCTACCATTCTGCAAAACAGTCCAAAAAAGGTGATCATCCTTTCTACAATCTGTGAAAACCACACACACCATGGAGAGGATACCAGTAAAATCAACTGTTAGAAACTCATTACAGTTGCAAAAAAAAGTATGTGAACCCTTTGGGATTACCTGGAGCTTTGCATGAACTGGCCATAAAATGCGCTCTAAACGTCATGTAAGTCACAACAATAGAAAAACACAGTCTGCTTAAAATAATACTACACAAACATTAGCCGTTGTCATGTTTTAATTGAACATAAGATGGGAACATTCACAGTGCAGGGTGGGAAAAATATGTGAACCCGTAGCCCACAGGTCTGCAATCCGCGGCTCTGGAGACGCATGCGGCTCTTTCAGCTGTCTCCTGCGGCTCCCAGTCCTCTGCCATGTGCAGTCCAAAACAAAAAAAAGTGGGACTAAAAAAGTTCAACCAATCAATTCAAGTATACAGGGTAGGTGCATATCTCGCCTTGTCTCCACTCTTCAAACCCTGTTCTGTGCATGCACGCGTCTACACACATGTGCATACATTTTTTGCGGTTCCGAAGGGCTCTTTGACTGTTTCAGGTTGCTGACCTAGCCTTATGACTTCTCCAAGAGCTAACTGGAGCCAGGAGTGAGCCAACCTTGACTCTAACCAGTGTGATGATATTGGATGTGTTGCTGACAGCTGTCCTGCCCTTTAAAAACACACACCTGTTTTGGGTTTACTGGTCTCAAGAAGCACTGTCTGATGTGAACCATACCTCGCAGAAAAGAGCTCTCAGAAGACCTACGATCAAGAATTGTTGACTTGCATGAAGCTGGAAAGGGTTACAAAAGTATCTCCAAAAGCCTTGATGTTCGTGTGTCCACGATAAGACAGTCTACAAATGGAAAAAGTTTAGCACTGTTGCTACTCTCCCTAGGTGTGGTTGTCCTGTAAAAATGACTGCAAGAGCACAGCGCATAATGCTTAATGAGGTAAAGAAGAATCCTAGCGTCTCAGCGAAAGACCTACAGAAATCTCTGGCACATGCTAACATTTTTGTTGACACATCTACAATAAGGAAAACATTAAACAAGAATGAAGTACAAGGGAGGACAACACGGAGGAAGACATTGCTATTCCAAAAAAATATTGTAGCACATTTGAAGTTTGCAAAAGAGCACCTGGATGTTCCACAGCACTACTGGCAAAATATACTGTGGACAGATGAAACCAAAATTGAGTTGTTTGGGAAAAACACACAACACTATGTGTGGAGAAAAAAAGGCACAGCACACCAACATCAAAACCTCATCCCCACTGTAAAACATGGCGGAGGGAGCATCATGGTTTGGGGCTGCTTTGCTGCCTCAGGGCCTGGACGGATTGTTGTCATTAATGGGAAAATGAATTCCAGAGTTTATCAGGACATTTTGCAGGAAAACGTACGACCATCTGTCCGCCAACTGAAGCTACACAGAGGATGGGTGATGCAACAGGACAATGACACAAAGCATACAAGTAGTTCAACAAAACAATGGCTTCAACAGAACAGAATACGCCTTCTGGAGTGGCCCAGTCAGAGTCCTGACCTCAACCAGATTGAAATGCTGTGGCATGACCTTAAGAGAGCGATTCACACCAGACATCCCAAGAATATTGCTACACTGAAACAGTTTTGTGCAGAGGAGTGGTCCAAAATTACTCCAGATCGTTGTGCAGGTCTGATCTGCAACTACAGGAAACATTTGGTTGAGGTTATTGCTGCCAAAGGAGGGTCAACCAGTTATTAAGTCTAAAGGTTCACATACTTTTTCCACCCTGCACTGAATGTTTCCATCTTATGTTCAATTAAAACATGACAACAGCTAATGTTTGTGTAGTATTATTTTAAGCAGACTGTTTTTCTATTGTTGTGACTTACATGACATTTAGAGCGCATTTTATGGCCAATTCATGCAAAACTCCACGTAATCCCAAAGGGTTCACATACTTTTTCTTGCAACTCTACAGATGGACTACAGGATTGAATTCATAATCCACCACAGCCTACATTCAGCAAATACAAGCATCATGAAAGATCACATTAGGTAACTTTTTCATTACAGATACAGAAACCAGAAAGAGATGTATGCAATACTTTCCCCAATCACCTTCTTAGATTTCATTCAATATAAGAAAGATTTCACTTTGGTTCATTCTAAAGGTAAAGGTAAAGGTAAAGGTAAAAGTTCCCCTGCACATGCGTGCTAGTCGTTTCCGACTCTAGGGGCCGGTGCTCATCTCCGTTTCAAAGCCGAAGAGCCAGCGCTTGTCCGAGGACATCTCCGTGGTCATGTGGCCAGCATGACTAGACACCAAAGGCGCACAGAACGCTGTTACCTTCCCACCGTAGTGGTCCCTATTTTTCTACTTGCATTTTTACATGCTTTCGAACTGCTACTAATAGCACCACAACATTCCAATACATTCCAGTAATTAAAACTGGTAGCAGGAATGCAAAAATCCAGTAATTCCTAAAAATAAATCAAAACCACAGAACTGCGAATCCACATGATTTTAAAAAAAAAAAAAGGGGCAGAATGCAGGGAGAATGTGGAGACTCTGAAGTTCAGCACAAATATGTGTGTTCCTGGTTTGTATTTACATCTAGTTGACTCTTTGTTTACACATTGACTCAAGGTAGCAACTACAATGCCTACATCAATCCTGGGTAACTAAATAATAAATTGTTTACGTCTATGAGATCAAGAGTTAAAAGATTATACATTCCTGATGTGAGCTAAAGATTACGACGGGCATAAAATTGATTTTTTTTTCCACTCTGCTGGAGAGAAGTTGCCTGCAGATGGGCTCCAGCACAAATCTGAAAGCTCAGAAGACTAAAACTTTGGTCTTGGCAACTGACCCTGATCCGATCCTGCAACATTGTTCTGGGACATGTAGATTTTGCCTTCATTTGTAAAAAATTTTCAAGTGTAAGTAATTCAGCTACAGCGCACAGAAGAGCCAATTCTACAATTGCTTTTGCATGCTACTGGTAATGAGCATAAAGCAACCTTTGCAATTAGGCCAGAATGATCATGAGCCACCTCTTAAAAGTGTATGTGTTTAGAGGCCTTGAATAACACGTTGAATCTGTAATGCCAAAGTCAGCAACCTTCAACTTGCAGACATCCCCCTCAAATTTCTACACGCACAGCGTACCATTGAAATTTTCAACATGACTGCAAAATCTCTGAGGCAGTGTTTCCCACAGTGTTTCCAAAGAAAAGGGCAGGTAAGCAGTCTGGATATCAATAACACAACATTCAAAGTACCCTCCCTGCAAACCACAAATAATCCATTTGCATGACAATAACGTGCAATGGCCCTAAAACTGCAGTCTGACCTAAGAGAAAATGTTATTTTTAAAAAAACAATGCAGCTCTCCAAAAGTTGCCTGTCATGCTGTGGTAGCACAATTAAGTAAGTACCGTAATTGCTAATCTTGGTCCTTTATAGATAGGGCTCTAATCCCAAACCCTTAAACAGGCAACCAGATCAGAAATCTAAATACATGTAAATAAAGATTTGTCTGAATAGATAATTGGCACAAAAATGCAGATACCTAGTTTCCTTTCTACAATCTCTTAAAACCAGGCTTCTAATGATCCTATTTCAAGCAAACAGGCTATAGAATAGAATAGAATAGAATAGAATAGAATAGAATAGAATAGAATAGAATAGAATAGAATAGAATA
>JAKJMR010001038.1:59087-78403 GCA_024449315.1 Daboia siamensis
AACAGGATTACTAGAACAATTAACCAGTGGAACTACCTGCCTCCAGATGTGGTGAATGCTCCAACACTGGAAGTTTTTAATAAGACTGGACAGCCATATGTCTGGAATGGTATAGGCAGGGCTTTTTTTCTCATAGAACGCTCAGAATGGCGTTCCGGCACCCTTTTTTTTTTTTTTTTTTTAAAAAAAAAAAAAAGCTCCCTCTTGGCTTTAGGAGTAGGCAATCTTGGCTCTTTTTTATGACTCGTGGACTTCAACTCCCAGAAATCCTGAGCTAGCCACGCTGAGGGGAAAGAGGTTTCCAAACTGAGCCATGCTGGCTCAGGAATTCTGAGTCATAAAAGAGCCCAGGTTGCCTACCCCGCACTAGAGGAAGACATTAAAATTACTTACAAGGTTACTTCTTTAGGAACTAAACTTTTAGAATCTAAAACCGCTAATTCAAAAAAGCCAACAGGAAAGAACCTCACATTTTTCATCTGCTTCTGTCTTTTGGAAGGTAAAATTAGACAACAAAATAATCTATTTCCTATGTTAACATCTCTGCAGTGAAATCCATAAAGGTAACAGGAAAGAAATGAGAAACATTTTTCTCAATGTAATATGTCTAATTTAGCTGATGCTAGAAAAAAATAATATCTATTGTAAATACTCTTGAAAACTATTTTGAATCTATAACCATCTATTACAACTAAACCACTTTAAATTAAACAATTCTTAAGAATGAAATATTCTTAATTTGGACTTTACTTTTACTGTTTGGACTGTTGCGTGTTTTGAAAAATAGATTATTATTTAGAATCTATTTATGTTGCACTTCAGTCTTTAAATAATTAACCTAGTATATACATATTGTCGTTGGGACGCGGTGGCTCAGTGGGTTAAGACGCTGAGCTTGTCGATCAGAAGGTCGGCAGTTTGGTGGGTCGAATCCCGAGTGCCACGTAGCAGAGTGAGTGCCTGTTACTAGTCCCAGCTTCTGCCTACCTAGCAGTTCGAAAGGCTCACTTGCGGTCGTAATTTGAGGACTGCCTGTATTTCCTATTTTCATTTTCAATGCAGGATTGTAAAAAGGGGTGGTTCTTCCCCCCCCCCCCCCAATTTTTCTCTTTTTCCTACTTAGGTATGGTTGCTCGGGCTGTTCTGGTTGACATGGAACCTAAAGTGATCAACCAGACTTTATCCTTTGCCTCAAGAACTGGGAACTGGAGATATGGTCCCCAGTCTGCCTTCTGTCAGAAACAAGGATCGGGAAACAATTGGGCAAACGGGTATGTGTGATTGCCATCAAAACTAACAACTCTTTGATTTATTTCTCCAATTGGTTCTTCAAAGCACAGCTGCTGAAAGAAGCCTGCTGTTTTGCAATTAAGCAAAGATTAATTTTACAACAGAATAAGGGACCTTGGAGGTCTTCTAGTCCAAGGTCACCAACCTTTTGTCAATTGGTGGACCGGACGAAAAGGGAGGGGGAAGCATTTTACATCTGCGTGTGCGCATGGGGCCGCAAGCGCGCGTGAGCCCACATGTTACTCACTAGCCCTGCCCTGTTCTTGCTTGGCACAGCACCTTGTTTCCGGGTGGCATGGCGGTGGCCATTTTTATGCCTTGCAGCGCAGTGGTGGTACATCTTTGTGCCCTGCATTGTGGCAACGCCCTGTTTTCACACCCCGATGCGCCGCAGTGGTGTCCTGTTTTGGTGCGGCGGTGTCCCATTTTCACACCTAGGAACTGCGATGTCCCATTTTTGCACTCCAATGTGCCATGATGGCATCCCATTTTGATGCAGCAATGCCCCATTTTTGCACCCTGAGGTGCCGCATTGTCCCATTTTTGCACCCCAAGGTGCTGCAGTGGCATCCCGTTTTGGTGCCACAGTGTCCCGTTTTCACTCCCTGAGGCACCATGGTGTCCCATTTTCGAACTCCAATGTGCCGTGGCGGCGTCCTGTTTTGATGTAGCAGTGTCCCATTTTCGCACCCCGAGGCGCTGCGGTGGCATCCTGTTTTGGTGCCGCAGTGTCCTGTTTTCACACACAGGTGCCGCGGTGTCCCATTTTGCACCCCGTGGCATGGGGTCCTGTTTTTGCACCCCACAACTGCGGCACTGGCACAAGTGAGGGGGTGTGCGGACACACACGCCCATTGGCCAGCCTGTCCCATGGGCCAGCGGCCTATGGCCCACTACTGGGCCGTGGCCCACAGGTTGGGAACCCATGTTCTAGTCCAGGGGTAGGCAACGTCAGCTCTTTTATGAATCGTGAACTTCAACTCCCAGAATTCCTGAGCCAGCATGGCTCGGCTTGGAAACCTCTCCCTTTTCCCTCAGCATGGCTGGCTCAGGAATTCTGGGAGTTGAAGTCCACGAGTCATAAAAGGGCCGAGGTTGCCTACCCCTGTTCTAGTCCAACCCTCTGCTCAGGCAGAAAACGTTATACCATACAACGATGTTCACTTAAAAGACCGTGGCTTTCCCTTAACAACTGCTGGGGGGAAAAAATGGGTCCAGTTACGTGGGTGCCTTGACTTACAACCATCACGACATACAACAGAAATTTCAAGCTCCTTTTATGATTGTGAATTGAAAGCTACCTGTAGTCACTCAGCCTGCCAGCGACAGTGCCTCAGTGAATTCTGATTCTGCTTTTGTACAGCTTTTGAAGCCGTCCCTGATTTATATACAGGTTGTCCTCAACAGCCATTGATTTAGTGACCGTTCCAAGTTGCCACAGCCCTGCAAAAAAGTGACTTATGACTGTTTTTCACACTTATGACCTTTGCAGCCTCCCCGTGGTCACGTGATCAAAATTTGGTTGCTTGGCATCTGGAATGTACTTAATGACGATTGTGATCCCCTTTTGCGACCTTCTGACAAGCAAAGTCAATGGGGGAAACCAGATCCACTTAACAACCGCGTTATTCACTGACCACTGCAATAATTCACTTAACAACTGTGGCAAGGAAGGTCGTAAAATAGAGCAAAGCTCACTTAACAATTGTCTTGCTTAGCAACAGAAATGTTGGGCTCAATTGCGATTATAAACTGTAGAAGGACCTTGTATTGTTGACTGGCCAAGTATCTCGGCTGGCTGTGTATATTTATTTTGGATATTTTTTTGCTTGTGATGGTTTAAAACGATTTTATTGTTTTAAAATGCTAACAATCATTTTGATTAACCGTGGAAATTTTGGACACGGTTGTGGACGTACGTAGAGGACTCCCTGTAACCAGGCAGTCTCTTTTTTTATATATATAGAGAGAAGTTTTTTATTCATTTTTTCCATGCATAACAGTAGTAATTTTTCGACCAATGTGCTGTTTACATGCTAATACATGCTTAATTCCTAATCCTTTCTTCTTTCCTCCAGCCAATGGTCAAATAAGTCCCAGGTTTGATAATAGTCCATTTCTTCTTTTTCTTCCAGTCTCATAGCCAATCATCTCTGCGCATTCTAGTATTTTTTTAAAAAAAATATTTTTCCATCTGATGGTATTCCTTCATTTTTCTAGCGTTGCGCAAAGATAATTCTTGCCACTGTGGTGACTCGCAAAGTTTATTCGTCTTTTCTGGCATTATCCATAATTTTAAAAAAAAAGTTCAGGTTTGAAATCAACATATTCTCCTAAGCCAGTGATGGCGAACCTTTTAGAGACCGAGTGCCCAAACTGCAATCCAAAACCCACTTATGTATCGTCGGGTACCAGGTGGGTGTAGCCCATTGGGTGGGCGTGGCCCATTGGATGGGCGTGGCTGCAGTGGTAACGGCAGACTGGGTGGGACTAAAATGTTCAATCAATCAGTTCCAATTTTGCGAGATCTTTTTTTTTCCCCGTGAGAAGTTGAAATTGATTGATTGAATGAACCTTTTAATTTTTTGCCCATGGCGGCGGAGGCCTAAAGCGAAAAGGTTTTATAAAACCCAGCTGAAGGCCTAGGAATGGGGCAACAGCGCGCGTGCCCACAGAGAGGGCTCTGCGTGCCACCAGTGGCACGCGTGCCATACTTTCGCCACCACAGTGCTAAGCCAAGTATGTATCTTTTCCCAGTAATTCTTTACTTCATCACATCAGGTCATTTCTTTCTAGCACAATGTAACCCATCCACGGGTTCTCCTTTTTCCTTTCCTGAATTCTGCCCAGTTACCACGTCCACGGCCCCAAACACGAAGAGGCAATTATGAACCTCATTCAGAAGGAAGCGGAGAAGTGCGACCGGCTCGCAGGCTTCTTCATGAGCATGAGCATGGCTGGTGGGACGGGGTCAGGCTTGGGGGCCTTTGTGACGGCAGCTCTACGAGAGGCTTACCCACACTCCTTCGTGCTCAACCATGTTATCTGGCCATACGGAACCGGAGAGGTGAGTGTCCCAGGTCTTCACCGGAGGGTACCCGATTTTCTTACTTCGGGGTGAAAAGAAATCTTAAGGCAGGAGGTGGTGCTTCCCATGCTGGCTCCCGACAAGCAAACTTAATTGTCGACACCCAGCTCGAGGATCCAAATAAAACTCCAGGTTCATTCCGTTTCCGAAAATCTTAACCATTTATTGAATGCACGGCATGGTCATGTTGAAGCAAAACTAGCTCTGAGGTTCCCAGACACCAGTTCATAGAATTAAACAATATTTTTTTCCAGTCAAGCCAATAATCTTACCTAGTCCATGTAAACAATTTCACTTTGTTATGGGAACTGTCTGCTTCCTCCACACCTGCTACGGTGTCCTTGGAAAGGTTTCAGGCTCTCGAGCTCTTCAATGGAATCATAGAGGTTTCCTTTCTCCATCTCATCCATTCTAAAGCAACACCTCCCCCTCTTTACTAGCTGCCAAAGTTTCATTCTTGACAATCAATGGGAGGAAGCCAGATTCGCTTCATAATCCTGTGACTCACTTAACAGCTGCAGCGATTCAACTACTGTGAAAAACTGTTGTAAAATGAGGCACAACTCATTTAACAAATTCCTCACTTAGCAGTGAAAATTTTGGGCTCAGTTGCAGTCCTAAGTCAGGGACTCTGTATCTAAAGCCACTCCTTCTTCTCTCTTTTCAAGGTGATTGTCCAAAATTACAACTCCGTCTTGACGCTCTCCCACTTATACCAATCTTCAGATGCCCTTCTGGTGCACGAGAACGACGCTGTCCACCAGATCTGCCTGCAGCTGATGAACATCAAGCAGATTTCTTTCCAGGATGTCAATCGAGTGATCGCACATCAACTGGGTAGCATCTTCCAACCGGCCTACTCCTCTGAAGGGGCGCCTCACTACAGCAGGTCACCTCTCGGTATTTAGTTGCTCCTTCTGAAAACTGTCTAGCCCATTGAAAACTGTCTGGCCCTGTCTAGCACAACTGGCTGGGGAATTCTGGGAGTTGAAGTCCATGCCTCTTCAAGTCGCCAAGGTTCAGAATAACAGAGTTGGAAGGGATCTTGGAGGTCTTCTAGTCCAACCCGCTGCCAAGACAGGAAACACTATACAATTTCAGACAAATGGTTGTCCAATCTGTTCTTAAAAACTTCCAGTGTTGCAGCATCCATAACCTCTGGATGCTGGAGAAACATTGGCCTAGGCTACTTTCCCTCCAATTCATCCTGATGCCGCGCAAAACCAAAGTAAAACAGAAGATGAAAATCAGCTTATTCTGTCCTCTTCTTAGTAAAAAGGTCCATACTAGTCTTAGAGGTAGGCCTCAACTTACAGCCGTTTGTTTACTGACCGTTCAGAGGTACAACGGCATTAAAAAAAAAAAGTGTCTTACGGCCGTTTTTCACACTTGTGACCGTTGCGACATCCCTGGGGTCACGTAATCAAACTGTGATCATTTGGCAACTGACTCATATTTATGATAGTTGCAATTATCCTGGCTCAAGTGACTTTTGACTGTTTTCACACTGATGAACGTTGCAGCATCCCCCGTGGTCAAATGATCAAAATTCGGACGCTTGGCAATTTGACTCATATTTAGGATGGCCGCATTGCCCCCAGGGTCACGTGATTTCCCCCTTTTGCGATTGTCTTGACAAGCAAAGTCAGTGGGGGGGGGAGCCAGATTCACTTAACAACCTTGTTACTCGTTTAACAACTGCAGAGATTCACTTAACAATGGGGCAAAAAAGGTGGTAAAATGGGGGCAAAACTCACTCAAGATCTGTCTCACATACTAGTGGAAATTTCGAGCTCGATTGTGGTTGTAAGTCGAGGACTACCTGTATAATTTCTGTCAGGGCATGCAAAGTCTTTATTGAGCGAGATAACCCAGGAGTAAACACATTAAAGAGAAGCTTGTATCAAATGTTGGTTTACCTTACACTATCTACAATAACATAGACCAGGAACAAATATACATACACGTGGTAATTCCGTTCTGGGCGTTCTATGAGAAAAAAAGCCCTGGTGGTAATACAGAAGAATCCAACACATCACAGTTACAGCAGGAAACGGAAGAGAGAGAGACATACGCACACTCCAGCAAAGCCTTCCCTTTTCTACTCAGGCTCTTAAAGGGACACTGACCCTGCTGAGTCATTCCCATCACTGCATCATCTTACATTACTGTACATCATTACATAACATAAGCTTTTTAGCTGTTAAATTATTAGCCGGACAATTTCCTTTTAAGGTCCATCGGGGCGCAGTGTGTCATAAAATCAATGTGTAAATCCGTGCTGTTAAACTTCGTTTCCTTTTTTTTCTAGGGGACCTGATGGAAGCTTTAGTTCCCCATCCCGAGTTCAAGGTGCTGGGCCTCCGGAATATCCCTCAAATGTCCGAAAATTCCCTTGCTTACACTACCTTTGCTTGGCCTGGGCTTCTGAAACACCTGCGTCAGATGCTCATTGCAAACGCCAAAATGGAAGAAGGTGAGTCCCAGCTGCGTGTCCCCTGATGTGGAAGAGACCGTACAAGTAGCCCTTGAGTGACTTAACCTGCTCTTCCTGCTCACCTTGCCTTCACAGGCATTGACTGGCAGGTGCGGCCTCCAGCCAGCAGACTTCCTGCAGCTTGCAAACCCTCTTTAAATCGGACAGCTAATTTCAATACTTCGATTGCCAATTTGGTTACCCTGCGAGGGAAGGACGTACAGTGTGCAGATTTGGGTAAGGGCCTGGCATTGTGAGACGCAGCGACAACAGGTGCTTGCTTGTCCTCTGGCTGCAAACAACCATTCCTCCTGGCTAACTTCTCTTTGGCTCCTTCTCGAAATAATGGGGGAGTTGAATGGAGACAAAATTTTGTCAAGGACAAAAAGCCCTTGACGTTACGGCCAGGATTTTGATGGCTAAAGCAAGGCATTTTTACTAATTGAGTGGTGCCAATTTTACAACCTTTTTTTTTTTTGCCCTGGTTGTTAAGCACTGCGATTGTTAAGTGAATCACATGGTCAGCAAGCGAATCCAGCTTCCCCCCATGGCTTGTTGGAAGCGGGCTGGGAAAATCACTTTGCGCGGTGCTGCAACAGTGGTAAATATAAGCTGGTTGCCAAGCGCCGAAATTTTGCTCGAGTGACCGTGGGGAATGCTGCAGCGTCGTAAGTGTGAGGACTGGTTGCGGGTCACTTTTTCAGTGCCGTTGTCAGGTTGTATTTATAACAGTTGGGGGGAGGGTCATGTGATCATCCTTGTGACCTCAGCTGGCCTCTGACAAGGAAAGTCAACGGGAGAAGTTGAATTCTCTTAATGACCACCCAATTGACCTAAAAGCTGCAGTGATTCGCTTAACAACCAAGACAAAAAGTCAAATTGGCTATGACTCACTTAACAGCCACCTTGCTTAGCAAAATAAATTCTGTTCCCATTGTGATCATAAGTCAAGGATAACCTGACCAGGTATTCCTTGCTTACCGACTGCCCTTTGCAGTGACTGTTCACAGTTATGACATTGTTTAAAGAAATAACCCTGGCACTTGGGATTGTCAGTCACACACTAAACGACAGGTGCGCAGGGGTAGGCAATCTTGGCTCTTTTATGACTCGTGGACTTCAACTCCCAGAATTCCTGAGCCAGCCATGCTGAGGAGAAAGGGAGAGGTTTCTATGCTGAGCCATGCCAGCTCAGGAATTCTGGGAGTTGAAGTCCACGAGTCATAAAAGAGCCAAGATTGCCTAGCCCTGGACTAGTAAGACCACACCTGGAATACTGCAGCCAGTTTTGGTCACCTTATCACATAAAAGATGTTGAGAGTTTGGAAAAAATTCAGAGAAGAGCAACTAAGATGATCAAAGGCCTGGAGACCAAAACATAGGAAGAACGGCTGCGGGACTTGGATTTGGCTAGTCTAAAAAAAAGAAGAAATAGGGGAGACATGATAGAAGTATTCCAGTATTTGAGGGGCTGCCACAAAGAAGAGGGCATCACGTTATTCACCAAAGCACCAGAGGGAAGGACAAGAAACTATGGTTGGAAACTGATCAAAGAGAGAAGCAACCTGGAATTAAGGAGAAACTTCCTGACAGTGAAGACAATCAACCAGTGGAACAGCTTGCCACCAGAAATCGTGGACCCTCCATCACTGGAAGTTTTTAAAAAGAGGCTAGACATTCACCTGTATGACATGTTATAGGTTCTCCTGCTTGAGCAGGGGGCTGGACTGGAAGATCTCCAAGGTCCCTTCCAGCTCTATTCTATTTCCATTTGTGAGCAGCTGAGTTAATGCAGAAGGCAGAAACAAAATCTTAAGCTGCAGTTGTCTGTTTTTCCCCTTACTGACTGTGTTGCTTCGCTTAACAACTGAAGGGGAAGTGCAGGTAGCGGTTGACTTACGACCACAACTGAGCCCAACATTTCTGTGGCTAAGCGAGGCTGTTGTTAAGTGATGTTTGCTCCATTTTACGACTTTTCTTGCCTCAATTGTTAAGTGAATTACTGCCGTTGTTAGGTTAGCAACACGGCCGTTAAGCAAATCCAGCTTCCTCCTTGACTTGGCTTGTCAGAAGGTCCTCAAAGGGACCCTGCAACTGTCATAAATGTGAGTCAGTTGCCAAGCCTCTGAATTTTGATCACGTGATCGTGGCGAAGCTGCAACGGTTGTAAGCATGAAAAACGCTCCTAAGTCACTTTTCTCAGTGCCGTTCCAACTTTGAACGGTCCCTAAATGAACGGTTGTAAGTCGAGGACTACCTGTAAGGTCATAAGCCCAATCGCAGTTGCACGCTTTTCTGCTTAGTTAGGAACCAAGTCGCTAGTCCCAATTTTTGGTCGCTAAGTGAGGACTAGCCTATAATTCTCCGATCTAACGCGGCCCTTTCTTGTCTGTTACAGGGGGTTTCCAAGATCCAGCCTTGTACACCTCCTGGCTCAACCCTCCGCAGACCTTGAGCATCTGGAAGACGCCCAGAGCTTTTAAGAAGTATGAAAAATCAGCCTGTCTGGTCAGCAATAGCCAGTTTTTGCTCAATCCGCTCAACAGCCTAGTGGGAAAAGCCTGGAAGATGTTTGCATCCAAGTAAGTTGAAAAGAATGAAATTCGTTTCTGTGTGTGTGTGTGTGTTTAAAATTTGGGCCGATATGTAGTTTTCGTGGGAGTGGTGAGTGGGACCAGGGCAGGGTAGGCAACCTTGTCTCTTTTATGACTCGTGGACTTCAGCTCCCAGAATTCCTGAGCCAGCCATGCTGAGGAGAAAAGGAGAGGTTTCCATACTGAGCTATGCTGGCTCAGGAATTCTGGGAGTTGAAGTCCACGAGTCATAAAAGAGACAAGGTTGCTAGGCCTAGGCCGCTTTATGACTCGTGGACTTCAACTCTCAGAATTCCTGAGCCAGCATGGCTCAGCTTGGAAACCTCTCCCTTTCTCCTCAGCATGGCTGGCTCAGGAATTCTGGGAGTTGAAGTCCACGAGTCATAAAAGAACCAAGGTTGCCTACCCCTGGGGCTACCTGTATTTGTGCCTTGGCTTCCGGATCTGTCCTTCCAAAGAACAGCCAGGGCTTATTTCCTGTGGCTGCGGGACTCGGGTCTGACTAGTCTAAAGAAGAAATAGGGGAGACATGATAGCAGTCCTCCAGTATCTGAGGGGCTGCCACAAGACAGAGAGGGCCAGGTTGTTCACCAAAGCACCAGAGGGCAGGACGAGAAACAATGGTTGGAAACTGATCAAGGAGACAAGCAACCTGGAATTAAGGAGAAACTTCCTGACAGTGAAGACAATCAACCAGTGGAACAGCTTGCCACCAGAAATCGTGGGCTCTCCATCACTGGAGCTTTTTAAGAAGAGTTAGACATTCACCTGTCTGAGATGGAATAGGTTCTCCTGCTTGAGCAGGGGGCTGGACTAGAAGACCTCCAAGGTTCCTTCCAGCTCTATTCTATTCTATTCTATATTCCATCCTATTCCTATTCTATTCGATTCGATTCTGTTCTGTTCTGTTCTTATTCCTATTCCTATTCCTATATTCTATTCTATTCCTATTCCTATTCTATATTCTATTCTATTCCTATTCCTATTCTATATTCTATTCCTATTCTATATTCTATTCTATTCTATTCCTATTTCTATTCTATATTCCATTCCATTCCATTCCATTATGCGTGTTTCAATTTGTAACATTAATCCAAGCCAACATTGTATTCTGCCCGCAATCAATTGGCGTCCCATTGCTTTCCCTCCAAGGAGCCATGGATAATTTATTTATTTATTTATTTAATTGGATTTGTATACCGCCCTTTCCCGAAGGACTCAGGGTGGTTTACAGGGTAATTAAAACAAGAAATACAAAAGTTAAAAACGATTAAATTACAACAGTCCCTGAAAAAAATAAAAAAAAAACCAATTAAAATTAAAATTCTCAGCCTGGGCCAGAGAGCTCAAAGAGCCAGGTCTTCAGGTCCCGGCGGAATGAACGGAGGTCAGGGGCAGTCCTCAGCTCCACGGGCAGCTGGTTCCAGAGGGCAGGCGCACCCACTGAGAAGGCCCTCCCCCTGGGTGTTACCCGCCGGCAATCTTTTACCGGCGGCACCCTGAGAAGATCCTCCCTGTGGGAGTGCACTGGACGAAGGGAACTTGATGCTGGCAGCAGGTGTTCCCTCAGATATCCCGGACCCAAGCCATTTAGGGCTTTATAGGTCATCACCAGCACCTTGAATCTCACCCGTAGGGCAACCGGAAGCCAATGCAGCTCGCGGAGTAGAGGTGTTACATGGGAGTATCGGGAAACCCCCATCACAACTCGTGCAGCTGCATTCTGCACCAGCTGAAGCCTCCGAGTGGTCCTCCAGGGCAGCCCCATGTAGAGAGCGTTGCAGTAGTCTAAACGGGAGGTCACGAGCGGATGAGTGACAGTGCGTAGGGCATCTCGGTCCAGGTAGGGTCGCAACTGGCGCACCAGGCGAACCTGGGCAAAAGCCCCCCTGGTCACGGCTCCTATATGGTCTTCAAAATTGAGCCGGGAGTCAAGGAGGATGCCCAATTTGCGAGCCCTATCAACAGGGGGTAACACCTCACCCCCCATCGTTAAAGGTGGAATGGTCTGGTTAACCCAAGATGCCGATATGCACAGCCACTCAGTCTTGGCAGGATTGAGACGAAGCCTGTTTCTCCCCATCCAGATCTGGACCGCCTCCAGGCAATTTGAATTTGATCCGGGCCAGGCGCTCTTGCTCACCAAAACCTCTTGTTCCTTCCGCGCAGGGCTTACATCCACCAGTATTCAAAATTTGGAATTGAAGAAGACGATTTTCTGGGCTGTTTCACCACCTTAGAACAAGTGATTGCCAGCTACAGCAGCCTCTGATTCCCCAGAGCGCGTACGTTCTCCATAAGTTTTCCAAGAGGATCAAAACCGCGATGAGGATGGGCTACCGGGCACCCATCCCAACGAAGCACATGGGTTCTGCAGTGCCTTGCCAATGCCAGGGCTTCCATACCCATGGAGGCGCTTCCTAGGAGATCCACGTTCTCAATGGAAGAAGTACATTTAATATTTGAAAGGGGATCTGGGGTTCAGCTTTGAATCCCATCAGGCACCCTCACCAATTGAAGAGGGCCTGTATATTTTTCTACATTCCTGGTTTTATATGTACTGTACTGAATATAGTCATTAACTTATGACATCTGCCTGGGTGAATAGTTTTTTTTCTTACCGCAACAACATGGGGCACAGGAAATCCTTGACTTACAACCATTCGCTTAGCGACTGTTTGAAGATATGATACTGGAAAAAGTAACTTATATATCGCACTTGGTAGCCGGCCTGTGTTTGCCAACCCAACAGCGTCAGTTAAAACCAAGTCTTAGTGCGTCGTTTCTACTCAGTAAAACCAAAAACCAAAAACCAAAATCTGAAGCTCGCTAATAGCGCTTTTTCAGACTTGCCAGTTTTATTTTATTAAAAGACATAAAGCTTCGTGAACTGCAATTCGTTAATTTTGGACTGCCCCATAATTAGCACAGCTCCCCTACGATAGCATGCTGGGTGGGGAATTCTGGCAGGTGAATTTCAGCACACCTTAAAGTCACCAAAGTTGAAAAACATGAGTACGGGTAATCCTCAACTGAACAGCCACAACTGAGCCCCAGATTTATGTTGCTTGGTGAGAAATTTGTTAAGTGAATTTTTGCCCCATTTTGTGACTTTTCTTGCCACGTTTGTTAAGTGAATCACTGCAGTTGTTAAACTAGTAACACGGTTGTTAAGCCAATCTGGCTTCCCCCATTGACTTTGTTTGTCAGAAGGTCGCAAAAGGCGATCACGTGACCCCGGGACACTGCAACCGTCACAAATATGAGGCAGTTGCCAAGCGTCTGACTTTTGATCCCGTGAGCCTGGGGATTCTGCAATGGTCATGTGAAAAATGCTCATAAGTCACTTTTTTTTCCAGTGCTGTTGCAACTTCAAACAGTCACTAAGTGAACTGTTGTAAGTTGAGGACTACCTGCATTTCCTCAATTTTTGTGACATGTTACTTTCATATAAGCTACACCCTCAACTTGAAGAAGCCCAAACCCCACAGTTTGAGTTAACCCATTTTATTTGACTTTCTTGTGTCCTGTATACAGATGGGACACAAGATGGCGCCCGTATTCCACTTGATGGGGAGCAAGTGGGTTTTACGGTGGATCCACTTCCAGCAGCAATAAGCTTCAGCAATTGACTGAAAGGTACACGAAAGGCACGTGAGATCTGGACCAATGCTTATTTAACCTTGCATGGCACAGATTTCCCCATCGTGCCCTAAATTGGAGACAATCACCCAGGATTCTCAGTCTACTGGGAACAAAAGACCAATATAAACCACATCCATATGCTAGGGGTGTGTGTGTATGTGTGTGTGTATAAAACTTTTTTCTGTACTGTTGTAACTTTGAACGGTCACTAAGTGAGCTGTTGTAAGTCTGGGACTACCGATAGTTTGTCACTGATCATCAGACAACCAAAGGCAAGAGTTTGCTAAGAGAAATAACACATGCCTATCAACTCACATATCAGTCAACTCATTGTCACACCTGGCTTGGATAGGTTACACTCTGAAGGCAGATTTCCCTGGCTGAAGTCCATTCCAAATAATAATCAGCTAATGAAAAAAGTAATAATTAAACGGGTGCCATAAGAGAGTTAATAGCAAAGGCCTGGCGGGCTTTTGGAGGGTTTTCAAGGCCTTAGCGCAGGGCTTCCCAAATTCCCTGGGCAAAGTCACAATGGGATAAAGTGTTTTTTTTTCTTTTCTTTTGAGTAAGGACACACAAACCAATTACCCATTACAACGGGGACGTGTAAATGACTTAAAGATTGCCAGGTATTAAAATGTACAGGCAGGCCTCGGCTGATGACAACAAATGGGCCCATAATTTTCATCAATTTTGTTAACGCGCCTGGTTTTATAACCTTGTTTGCCATGGTTTGTCAAGCAATTAACGAGTAGGCTGGCTTGGTCGCTCAACCGCAAGACCCTGGTGAAGCGGGCACAGCAGCGCCTGCATTTTCTGCGTCGCATGAGAAAAGCACATCTTCCTTCCCCTGTCCTGACCACTTTCTACAGGGGGACGATCGAGAGGATCCTGTCACAGTTTGGATTGGAAGCATTCCTGCTTCGGACAGGAAGGCGGTGCAGAGAGTGGTGAGGACAGCCGAAAAGATCATTGGCAGTTCCCTCCCTCCCATCCAGGACATAGCACAGAAGCGTTGTTTGAACAGGATCCGTAAGATTGTCTGGGACGCTACACATCCTCTCCATGACCTGTTTTCCTTGTTCCCTTCTGGGAGGGGGGGGGGCTTCGTGGTACCCGTAGCAGAACATCCAGATTCAGCCATAGTTTCATTCCATGCAGCATTAACCTTGTGAACTCTCAAGCTTCCTCCTTCCGTTTTATATTCAAGATGGACAGTATTTAATATTTATTTGTCATGTATTTGTAGGGGTGTGGGTCTATACATATGTTGTATATAATATGATTAGGTGTGTGTCATGTATGTGTTCCACTTTGAGAGCAGGTAACCAATTTTCATTTTTAATGTGGGCCGTTGTGCCCACATTAAGTGACACTAAAGGCTATCTTAACTCACTGCAGCCGTTAAGAGAATCGTGCGGTTGCTAAGTGAATCTAGCTTTACCCATTGATTTAGCTTGTTGAAAGCTGACTGGGGAGGTCATAGAATGGCAATCACATGATCCTGGACTTCTGCAATCTTTAAAAATAAGAGAGTACACGGGCGCTGCCAAGCACCTTAATTTTGAGCACGTGACCCTAGGGCAGGGGTGTCAAACTCAATTTCACTGAGGGCCGCATCAGCATTGCAGTTGCCCTCAGGGGGCCGGGTGGATATGGCCTGGGTGGGCGTGGCCTACTGGGTGGGCGTGGCTAGAGTGTATATGGCCTACTGGGTGGGCATGGCCAACTCTATATCGTTCGCATCAAGGGTGCCTATGGGGGCCTAGGCAGGAGTGGGACAGATCTGAGGGTCTCTGGCAGAAGGAGAGTCTCTGGGCCAGGGCCAAGGCAGCGGGGGCCATTATGTCACTGTTTCCAGGATGGCTTCGTGGGCCACATGAAAGCACTTCGCGGGCCGGATCCGGCCCCCGGGCCTTGTGTTTGACATGTCTGCCCTAGGGGAAGTTGCGACGATTGTAAGCGAAAGGACAAGTTGTAAGTCACTTTTTTTTTCAAGGTGGTTGCAACTTCAAACAGTCGCTAAATGAATGGTTGTAAGTCGGGGACTACCTGAACAGGAGTTTGAAGCTCCGGTGGTGCTACAGGAAGGGGCTTAATGACTAGTTGGTCCTTGAAATTCAATTAAGACTTTCTGTTAAATAGCTTTGGGTAATGAAGGGAAGTTTTGGAAGCAGTGCTTTACGGGGCACCTGAAAAAACTGCAGTTTGTGGTAACCCTTTTTCCATTGTTTGCCTTGGGGTTGCTACAGGCAGTCCTCGACTTACAACCATTCGTTTGGGGACTGTTCAAAGCTACAAAGGCATTGAAAAAAGTGACTTACAATCAGTTTTCATACTTAATGATCGTTGCAGCATCCCCAAGGTCACGTGATCAAAATTTGGATGCTTGGCAACCGGTTCATATTTATGATGGTCACAATGTCTCGGGGTCATGTGATCCTCCTTTTGTGACCTTCTGACAAGCAAAGTCAATAGGGAAGCCACTTAACAACCGTGCTACTAACTAATGGTGGTGGTGCAGTGGTTAGAACGGAATATTGCAAGCAAACTCTGCCCACTGCCAGGATTTCGATCCTGACAGGCTCAAGGTCGACTCAGCCTTCTGTCCTTCCGAGGTCGGTAAAACAAGGACCCAGACTGTTTGCCGGGTGGGGTGGGGTGGGGCTTATGCTGATTCTGTAAAACTCTTAGAGAGGGCTGTAAAGCACTGTAAAGCGGTATATAAGTCTAAATGCGCACTCTGCCCACTGTCAGGAGTTCGATCCTGACTGGCGCAAGTTTGACTCAGCCTTCCATCTTTCCGAGGTCGGTAAAATGAGGACCCAGATTGTTGGTGGGCAAATATGCTGATTCTGTTAGCCACTTAGAGAGGGCTGCAAAGCACTGTGAAGCGGTATATAAGTCTAAGTGCTATTGCTATTAGCGGCGGCGATTCACTTAACAAGTGTGGCAAGAAAGGTCGTAACATGGAGCCTGTCCTGCTTAGCAAAGGAAAAGTTAGGCTCAGTTGTGGTTGTAAGTTGAGAACCACCTGTAAAATGCAGTGGGAAGGGATCAGCTGGTCTACTCTTTGTTCTGACCCGGAGAGGATGTTGCAACAGCAAAACTGCACCTGGGAGTAGCTGTTTACTCTTCTGGTAAGAAAAGAAAGGGAGGGAGGGGGGGGGGAACCTGAATTCCTGCTGAGTCACAATTCTCGGTGATGAACTTATTTTGCTGCAAGAGGGAAGCAGTTCGGAGATTGACGTCTGTCGGAAATGCAGCCAGGCCCGTTTTGAAACCTCAGATCTGTGGAGTAGCATGAAGAAAATAGCTAATGAATGGGTGCATGAAAAAAAATCACTTTAAAGAGAAAAAACAAACCCTACTGGACAGGTCAATTCCACGCTCACATTTCTTTGTTTTAGATGACCAACCTGTCCTGCAAAACCTGGCAGAAGCAGGGGG
The DNA here is from genome assembly GCA_024449315.1 of Daboia siamensis. Classification (NCBI taxonomy): domain Eukaryota; kingdom Metazoa; phylum Chordata; class Lepidosauria; order Squamata; family Viperidae; genus Daboia; species Daboia siamensis. Next base: position 75,631 of record JAKJMR010001038.1, read on the forward strand.
CAGGTTTTCGTCTCCTCCACCCAAAGAGTGGGAAAACATTTTGTGTAGATTTCCCCCCAGGAAAAGATAGGATGGAAGGGACCTGGCTCGCGAGAAGTACCTGTGGATTGTCCTTGTAAATTATAAATTAATTACAAAAAAAAATTAGAAAAAGGGATGTTGAGACTCAGCGTGAAGAGGAGAGTCACAAAGATGATTAGGGGACTGGAAGATAAAACATGATGAATGTTTGTGGGAACTGGGAACGTCTTGTGTAATGAAGAGAGGGACTACTAGACATAGCTTCCAGCACTTGAGGGGTTGCCACAAAGAAGAGGCAGTCAAGCTATCCTCCAAAGCGCTTGAAGGCGGGACAAGAAGCAACGGATGGAAACTAACCAAGGAGAGAAGCAACTGAGAACTAAGGAGAAACTTCCTGACAGTGAAGACAGTTAACCAGTGGAACAACCTGCCTCCAGAAGTGGTGAATGCTCCAACACTGGAAGTTTTCAAGAAGAGGCTGGATAGCCATTTGTCTGAAATGGTATAGGGTGTCCTGCCTGAGCAGGGGGTTGGACTAGAAGACCTCTAAAGTCCCTTTCATTCTGTTATTCAAGAGAGTCTCTTGGCTAAGAATTAACAGGCCTAGTTCTCTGAAAAGCCATCTTTGAAATTCCACCTGGCTGGAATTAGGGATCCAGGATCCAAAATGGCACTGGTAGTCCTTGACTTATAGCCATGAATTTAGTGGCCGTTCAAAGTTACAATGGCACCAAAAAAAGTGACTTACGACTAGTGTTCACACTTTACAGTACTTCCACGATCAAACTTCAGAAACTTGGCCACTGGCTCATATTTATGACGGTGGCCGTGTCCTGGGGTCATGTGGTCCCCTTTTGCCACCTGCCAAGCAAAGTCAATGGGGAAGCCAGATTCACCAAACAAGCCAACCGTGTTTCGCGGTTAACAGCTGCAGTGATTCCCTTAACAACGGTGGCAAGAAAGGTTGTAAAATCGGGCAAAGACTCACTTAACAACTGTTTTGCTTAGCAATGGAAATTTTGGGCTCAGTTGTGGCTGTAGGTTGAGGACTACCTGGATAGGGGCTCCTGCTTGAGCTAGAACAGGGGTAGGCCACCTTGGCTCTTTTATGACTCGTGGACTTCAACTCCCAGAATTCCTGAGCCAGCCATGCTGAGGGGAAAGGGAGAGGTTTCCATGCTGAGCCATGCTGGCTCAGGAATTCTGGGAGTTGAAGTCCACGAGTCATAAAAGAGACAAGGTTGCCTATCCCTGGCTTATGCCTAGGCCGCTTTATGACTCGTGGACTTCAACTCCCAGAATTCCTGAGCCAGCCACGCTGAGGAGAAAGGGAGAGGTTTCCATGCTGAGCCATGCTGGCTCAGGAATTCTGGGAGTTGAAGTCCACAAGTCATAAAAGAGCCAAGGTTGCCTACCCCTGGCTTAGCCAGTTTAGCTGTGTAAGGCCTAGTTCTGGGGTCTCCAAACTTGGCAACTTTATGACTCGTGGACTTCAACTCCCAGAATTCCTGAGCCAGCCATGCTGAGGAGAAGGAGAGGTTTTCATACTGAGCTATGCTGGCTCAGGAATTCTGGGAGTTGAAGTCCACGAGTCATAAAAGAGCCAAGGTTGCTTACCTCTGATAGAAGATCAAAGCTTTAGTCTATTTTTCCATTCAGGGATTTCGTCATATATTCCCCCCCACACCATCTTCATGCTTTTTTTTTTTTTTTTTACCGCTTCCTCTTCTGGGTTCCTCACAATCAGCCTAAACTTCCTCCTAGTCTTTGTATTTGGGACTTCTCCTTCTGCCAGGGGAGGCACTCTAGTAATCTTCTGATTCCCCATTTTTACTAACCTCTCATCTTCTCAAGAGAGTGAATTTCCAGGGTTCCCATTAAGTGCCCTGGATTATAATTCCCGTTGTCCCTGCCCAGCACAGGAGGTGAAGAAAAAAAAGAAGTCAGCTTTCTCATGCCCAACCCTCAGAGCTGGTTGCAGACTCTCTAAATCAGATTTAGTTGAACCAAACTCAATCCCTTTTACCTGTGCAGGTGAATTTGAGCATCATAGATTTGAAAGTGGGAAGCCAAGTAGCAGCATTGGGAATAATTTTGACCTGCAAGGAGGTGTCTGGACCCCAAAGTTTTTTAAAAAAAAATATTATTTTTTTAGAGGGGTGTTCCAGTCAGCGTGGACTCCATCCCACTGCCCAGACAAATTATTTCCGTTTTCTTGGCAAGTTGTTTTTTTTTTTTTCCCCTTCCAGAAGTGGTTTGCCATTCTCTCCTTTCCAGGGCTAGGAGGGTTCAGCTCAAAGTCATCCAACTGGCTGCATGCCTCAGCAGGATTAGAACTCGTGGTCTCCCGCTTTCTAGCCTGAAGCCTTCAACCGCTTCACCAAACTCTCTTCGGAGTTTTCTTAGAGAGCAAACTGTGCTTTCTTTTGAAGTGGGACCACCAACCCTCCGGGTGTGTGTGTGTGGGGAAATCCAGTAAGAAAGAAAGCTAAGAGGGAGGGAGGGAAGCCCCTTTGGAGAATGGAGCGGGGTGTTGGAATATTTCAATGAAGTCAGACCAAAGTTGATCTTCAGCCATTCTTCTAGTCCTCATTAGAGGGCCCCCTCCCTTTTTTTTTTTTTCCTATTGCCACCACCTTGACTGCGTGCACGTTGTTCTTCCTCTTTTTGGTGACTCATAACAGGCTTCAGATAACACTGGCCCTGAATTCTTAATTCTTATTTATCACTCCGGATCCTTTGCATAAAAACC
>JAKJMR010001038.1:159125-170720 GCA_024449315.1 Daboia siamensis
ATTCTATTCTATTCTATTCTACCTCATTATTCTATTCTATTCTACCTCATTCTATTCTATTCTATTCTACCTCATTCTATTCTACCTCATTATTCTATTCTACCTTATTCTATTCTATTCTATCTCATTATTCTATTTTATTCTACCTCATTATTCTATTCTATTCTATTCTATTCTATTCTATTCTATTCTACCTCATTATTCTATTCTATTCTATTCTATTCTACCTCATTATTCTATTCTATTCTATCTCATTCTATTCTATTCTATTCTATTCTATCTCATTCTATTCTATTCTATTCTATTCTATTCTACCTCATTATTCTATTCTATTCTACCTCATTCTATTCTATTCTATTCTACCTCATTATTCTATTCTATCTCATTCTATTCTATTCTATTCTATTCTATTCTATTCTACCTCATTATTCTATTCTATTCTACCTCATTCTATCCTATTCTACCTCATTATTCTATTCTATTCTACCTCATTCTATTCTATTGTATTCTATTCTATTCTATTCTACTATTCTATTCTATTCTACCTCATTATTCTATTCTATTCTATTCTATTCTATCTCATTATTCTATTCTATTCTACCTCATTCTATTCTATTCTATTCTATTCTATTCTATTCTATTCTATTATATTATATTATATTCATGTTACCACCTAGCTTAGAGAGCATCAAGGACTCCACAGATCACCCCTGTGCTAGAAATATTTTCTTCGTAAGCTGCCCTTTTAGCATCCCTGAGTCCCCCATAAAATTAAAGCTCATTCTAGTCAGACATCAGCTAAGCGGTGGGCCGGATTGCCCTGCCTATAAGACAGAAGAGATCTTCTAATTTTAAAAGCAGCCAAATGCCCTCCGGATAGGAGAGGACTCCAATTTCCATTATCCCTGGCGAGGCCACTTGCAAAATCCAAGATTTTATCAAGGAAGGCGGCTTGGGAAGGAAGAGGGAGAGAGACAATGGTTTGCACCGTCCTGGGAAAGGAAAACAAGAGGAGAAAAGAGACTCAGTTCAGCCCTGCCTTGTCCTCGTGGTCCTTCCAAAGTGGCAGTGAATCTTTGAGGAGACTTTTAAGATTCCATTCACAGACCTGACCACAAGAAAGCCATATTTTGGGAAAACCCCTGAGGTCTGTCCCTTAGCCTGGTCTACCTCAAAGGGCTGAGGAGATGGGGAGGATAAAGCTAAGTAGATGTCCATGTTAAGAGATGTGGAGGCAAACGATATGCCCCGAATTGGCAAGAAGTAAAGCACCACCTGCTCGAAAAGCAGCCTTGCCCATCCAAGCATCTCTTCATAAATTGGCCACACAGCCCACAAGCCAGGCGCAGATGCACCGCAGAACAGTCCCCTTAGGAGGAAGTGGCCCCGAGTGACTCAAAGCAAGCCAGCCAAGCTGCATGGTGCAGGGGAGGGGGAAGCTTCAACACGGCTAGGGGACAAGTGGGGGAAAAGAGGGTATCAGGGTATCTGACCACTTACTAGTCTTACGTGGGTTTAAAAGAAAAAGAAAAAATTTCAGATCAGGTTAAATGAAAGTTGAAACCGGGGCGGAGCTGCACATCAGAAGCAGGTGCAAGCTACAGTTACCGACTTGTGCCCAGTAATAATTTGGTCCCCTTCCCCCACCCCCGACACACACACACACACACACACACACACACACACACACACACACACACTTGTGATTTGGTGCTAAGAGACTATTTTACAAACCAGTGCAAACAGAAATAAATGTAATTTAAAAAAACCTAGGAGCCACAGAAAAAGAGCCGACAACTTTGAGGCCTCAAGGTTTTGCAGGAAAAAAAAACACATCTTTGGGACTTAATAAAAGCAAAACAATGTCGCATACCAATGGGATTTTTCCCAGGAATATTTTTGTTTCCTTGTTTGCATCCCTGCTTTATTATTTTTACAACCTATCCAAAACAACTTTAGGTGATTGGCCTAAAGTCCCCTAGCCGGCTTTCGTGGTTAAGGCAGGACTAGAATTCACTGTCTCCTGGTGATTGGCCCAGTCCCCCAGCCAGATTTCATGCCTAAAATGGGACTAGAACTCACTGTCTCCCAGTAATTGGCCTAAAATCACCCAATTGGCTTTCACGGCTAAGGCGGGATTAGAACCCCTTGTCTTCCAGTGATTGGCGTAAAGTCACTCAGCCAGCTTTCATGCCTAAAGCAGGACTAGAATTCAGTGTCTCCTGGCTGAGGAATTCTGGGAGTTGCAGTCCACAAGTCTTAAAGTTGCCAAGTTTGAAGACCCCTGGCATAACACCTGCTGCAAAAAAAGGTCATCAAAGAATCGATTTTATGACCCTCGTGACTTACGACCATGATGGGCATGCTCCATTAGAGTTGCAGGTAGAGGACTAGCCAGGTAAAAATCTGACTGATTCTCTACAGCAGGGGTCTTCAAACTTGGCCCTTTTATGACATGTGGACAAGTTTGAAGACCCCTGCTCTAGAGTGTGTACCAATGGAACGCATCCTCACAGCGACACCGGTGACACTCAAATTTAATAAATACAGGGAGTCCTCAACTTACAACAGTTCATTTAGTGACCGTTCAAAGTTACAATGGCACTAAAAAAGAGTTATCGCCATTTTTCACGACCGTTTTGCGGCATCCCCGTGGTCACATGATCAAAATTCAGAAACCTGACAACTGACTCATATTCGTGACGGTTGCAGTGTCCCCGGGGGCCTCACGTGATCGCCTTTTGCGGCCTTCTGACCAGCAAAATGATTCCCTGAACGAAGTAACAACTTCAGCGATTCACTTAACAACTGTGACAAGCAAGGTCATAAAATGGGGCAAAGTTCACTTAACAAATGTCTCGCTTAGCAACAGAAATTTTGCCCTCAACTGAGGTCGTACGTCGAGGAGTACTTGTAAATAAAAACAAGAAAAGAAATCCTCTATGCTTCTCCTTGATTTAATCCAGCTTCCTTCATGCTGATTGGGGATTCTGGAAAAAAAATGCTTTCCCAGAGCATTTGGGAATGCTAACTTGTGAAAATATATATACATATATATATATATATATATTTTAAGTGAATGCCTTGTCACACCGTTGCTGGCTCTACAGGATTGATGGAGGCATTTTCTGTGAGGCAAAGAGGAAGCAGCCCCCCTCTTAGCAACGTTTATTTTCAGGGAACACAAAAGAAATTGGTTTAAATGGGTGGAAATCTGGAAGAGAGAAGCTGGAGAAAGGAGCCAGAAAACGACTTATTTCTTCCTGGCTAAGCAATTAATTTGCAGCAGCTTCTTGGGTTCTGATGATGTCATTTTAAAAAAAGAAAGAAAAAAAACTAAGGGAAAACAAATGTGTTTTCCACTGTGAAGAAAAAAAAAGGAAGCCTTTTGTTTTTGGCTTCATGTTGCTAACCGAAGGGGGGGGGGAATTTAAAAAAAAGGTTGCACTGGAAATGAACTTTCCCTGAATTTGTCCAGTCACATGCAAAACAGAATGCACAGAGAACACATGACGCCATGAAACAGATCCCCTGCTAGAACATTTAGCAAAGAGCGAATAGCTGGAGCCGTCTAAATTTGGACGCTCTAAATTTTCACTGTTAGGTAACCTGACGGTTCGTCGTCACCTGTACTCAGGTGTTCCTTGGTCAGGGGTAGGCAAACCTTGGCTCTTTTTATGACTCGTGGACTTCAACTCCCAGAATTCCTGAGCCAGCCCTGCTGAGGAAAAAGGGAGAGGTTTCCAAGCTGAGCCAGGCTGGCTCAGGAATTCTGGGAGTTGAAGTCCACGAGTCATAAAAGAGCCAAGGTTGCCTACCCCTGGCCTAAGTGCTATTGCTATAGCAGGCAAACTCTACTGCAGAGTTTGGTCTAGTGCAGGGGTAGGTAACCTTGGCTCTTTTACAACTCGTGGACTTTAACTCCCAGAATTCCTGAGCCAGCCCTGCTGAGGAGAAAGGGAGAGGTTTCCAAGCTGAGCCAGGCTGGCTCAGGAATTCTGGGAGTTGAAGTCCACGAGTCATAAAAGAGCCAAGGTTGCCTACCCCTGGCCTAGGTGAACAAGGGATTTGAAACTGGTTATATTTCTGCACTGGCTGTTGAATGGAATAAACCAGGCCCACCCACTACAAACAAGTGAAAAGTTGGCTATGGAGATTCAGCGGAAGGAGGCAGAGCTTGCCACGAGCAGATGTATCCACCTGTTTGCATTAGGAGTGACAAAAGCTTCCCATTTGGGTGGAAGAAAGCAAAACGGGTAGTCCTCGCTTAGTGACTGTTCAAGGTTACAGCAGACCTCCCGGGAGGTACTTCAAGACTTGGTTCTGGAGTCCTGAGAGCCACCCAACTTGGGTCACGGGTGAGGACTTGGGGCACAACAAGTGGTGTACATTTATTTCTCTACCTTTATTTTTAGAGGTAGTCCTTGAGTTATGACAACAGAGCCCCCAATTTTTTGTTGTTATGTGAGACAGCTGTCAAGCGAGTTTGCCCCATTTTACGACCCTTTTTTTTGCTACAGTTGTTAAGGGAATCACTGCGGTTGTTAAGTTAGTAACATGGTTGTTAAGGGAAACTGACTGACTTCCCCATTGGCTTTGCTGGTCAGGAGGTGGCAAAAAGGGATTGCATAGTCCCAGGACATTGTGACTGTCGTAAGTACGAGTCAGTTGCCAAGCGTCCCAATTTTTTATCACATTATCAAGGGGATGCTGCACCGTTTGTTGAAATTTTGGGCTCAACTATGATTGTAAGGCAAGGACTGCCTTTATTATAGATTTAATTATACGGTAGAATATTGTTCTTTCCCTTGTGAAACTGACGTGGTAAATAAATCAAATGGATAAATAAACTTAGATGGTTTGCTCCATTTGTTATTTAATCACCATCTTTTGTCCCATTCCAGTGTTCAAAACATCAGACCAAGAAGAAAGGACTGTGTCACCTCAATCTCTAATGGGCAGTTTATTTGTGGGGTCCTTGGTGTTCTCTGAGCTTGGCTGTTTTCTTGCAGACGTTTCATTACCCAACTATGTAACATCATCATTGCAGTGGTGTTCAGACACTGATGATGTTACCTAGTTGGGCAATGAAACGTTTGCAAGAGAACCACCCAGCTCAGAGAGCACCAAGGACCCCACAGTTCAATCCTGAGCTATAAATATTCTACAGGTAGCCCTCGACTTTCAAGCACAATTCAGCCCAGGATTTCTGTTGCTAAGTGAGACATTTGTTAAGTGAATTTTGCCCCATTTTAATGACCTTTCTTGCCAAAGTTGTTAAGTGAATCACTGCAGTTGTTAAAATTAGTAACACGGTTGTTAAGTGAATCTGGCTCCCCCTTTGACTTTGCTGGTCAGAAGGTTGCAAAAGGTGGCCACGTGACCCCTGGGATCCTGGCAACCGTCATAAATACGAGCCAGTTGCCAAGCATTTGAATTTTGATCCCATGACTATTGGGGATGCTGCAACGGTCATAAATGTTATTTGTCAAATTTGTAAAACTACGCAGACAGTCAGTACTTTAAGAAAATTCTTCTCTGATATCATAAGCTCTCTAGAAAAAAAACCAGGAGCTGCAGATTCTTTCTGTTTGTGACTCGTGAGTTGTGTCTGTTGTCAAACGTTCTTTTTCAATTCTGGGGAAGTTGTTTTGAAAATGTGCTTGCCCTCATCCTTTTATTTCCAGACATTAAACAGCTTCAACTTCTGAGTCACGGTGACAACATCCAACTCAGCCTTTCAGCAGAAAAGATATTATTTTTCTTCTCCACCTTCCCTTGCAACAGAAGCCCACCAAGCCGCTCTCTTGGAGGAGATTTGTCATCCTTATCACATCTATTTGTAAAAGGGTGAGCGAAAACAGTACAAGGTGGGGCATATTTCAGCTAAAAACAAACTGCTGGTTGGAAGAAGAAATTTCTCTTCTAGTTTTAACCTGGGTGATGCTCACGGGACACCAGAGCAAACCATGGATAAAAGGAGAAGCAGCCCATGTTGCAATGTCCAGATTGCCCTGTGGGATTTGACAGCCAAAAGATGCTGCTGAAAGCAGACTGGATACATACAGGAAGTCCTCGGCTTATGACCACAATTAAGCCCCACATTTCGGTTGCTAAGCAAGACAGTTGTTAAGTGAGTTTTGCCCCACTCAATGACACTTCTTGCCATGGTTGTTAAGTGAATTACTGCAGTTGTTAAGTTAGTACGACGGTTGTTAAGTGAATCTGGCTTCCCCATGGATTTTGTTTGTCAGAAGGTTGCAAAAGTTGATTTCCTGACCCTGGGACACTGCAACCGTCATATGTACATGCCAGTGGCCAAGCGCCCAAATTTTGATCACGTAACCATGGGGATGTGTTCTGTCCCAGCCTACGTGAGTCCTTGTTATGCTCACAAGGAGAAACCCCTCTTCCAATCAAGCAGGCAGGAACTGCAAGAAAAACTCAAACCCCTTTTATTCTCACAGACCTGAGTCGATGTCCAACGGAAACAAGCAGAGTTCACAGAAACTCCATCCTCGACATGAACGGTTGCCTTTGGCAATCCGCACCTCCCACCCCTTCCCTTTTATAATTCAGCCAAGGGGTGGCTTCCTAATGCCTTCTCCTTTGCCTTTGGAGCTGCCCCACTGCATTCCTCTGTCCTACTCGCTTCTCTTGCCTGCGCTTTCATGCATCCTGGATTAGTCCCAACTGTTCTTCATCACTATCCAACTCAGACTCCCAGCACAGCTGCGTCTCAGCCTAAGCGCGAGTAGAGGGGCCAGGCTCCTCGTCCGAATGTAAGTCTCAGAGCTCCTCAGAGCCTTCCTCTGACTCTGATGTCACTCCAGGCCCCTCCTCTTCCTCCTCTGATTCCTCAGACTCAGCTGCCGGATCCACTAGCTGGCGAGGAATCACAACAGGATGCTGCAATGGTCATAATGTGAAAATCGGACTGAAGTCACTTTTTGAGGTGCAGTGTTGTAACTTTGAATGGTCACTAAATGAATGGCTGTAAGTCGAGGACTACCTGTATATGGAAGAGGAGGAGAGAAGGCTCACTTTGGCCCCAATTGCTATACATGTAATCCTCAACTTACAACCATTCATTTAGAGACCGTTCAAAGTCACAACTGCACTGGAAAAAAGTGAATTTTGACTGGTCCTCGCACTTATGACCATGGCAGCATCCTCGGAGTCATGTGATCATTATTTGGGTGCTTGGTAAGCAGGATGTAGTTACAATGGTTTGCAGCCTCCCTGCTCATGTGATTTCCCCACCTGTGATCTTCTTAGCTGGCTTCTGACAAGCAAAGCCAAGGGGGAAGCTCAATTCATTTAATGACCATGTGAGCTGGGCACGCATGGTGGTGCTGGCAGTGGCGCTGGTGCCCATGTGCATGCGCAAATGTCCCACTAGTGCCTGCATGATGCTGTTGGCAGCCCTAGCACCTGTGCGCATGCACACACAGGGTTGCTAGCGCCCACATGGCAGTGCTAGTGTGAGTGGCGCCAGCCATTCCCGCAGCCTGGTGGCCAACAGCCACTGCCCAGTAGCAGGCTGTGGCCCACAAGTCGGGGACCCCTGATCTAACCAACAGTTGGATGAGTGGGGTCCTTGGTGCTCTCACAGCTTGGTGGTTTTCTTGTAGACGTTTCATTACCAATCTAGCTAATGTCATCAGTGCTAGCTAGCTAGTTGGATGGGTAATATTCTGTGGGTTCTCCAGCTTGTTGTTGTTGTTGTTTTTTAACAAAAGACATCTCTCAAAGAGTAGTTTAATTGGTTTCTCTGCACTTCTGTAGAGCATTGGAGATGTTCCAAGAAGTCCCTTCCAAATCTGTTGCAGGTGATGCCAACATATATGCTGCCTTACTGGTGAGAAGGGCAGCATATCAATGTAATAAATAAATGTGTAGGAGCCAATGGGAAGCCTACTTATTTAGCAGCCCAAAGAATCTCTCGGTAGAGAGAAAGATGGGCAGTACATAAATTTAATCAATCAATCAATCAATCTCTTGCTGGCCATGTGTTCCCACTGGGAACTAGCCTGCTGGGCAGAAGCAAGAACGACAACACTGTGCATGTGCTCTGTGGATGGGTGTGAGTACACACACAGCATGCCGGCTTCTCCAGTTCCAACTCTAATTAGGACAAAGGGGGGAAAACATCAAGAAGGTCACTGGCCAGCCTCTTTAGCTCACAGGAAAGAAGCAAGCGGGCTTTTAAGCTTCGGTCAACAAAGCCAAGCAGAAAACATGTTGTGACATCAGATAACAAGAGATTCCCCTGGGGGGGAAGCACAAGTCACACACACTTCTCCGGTAGCAGCCGAAACATTTTGTAGCTCTTTTTATTATTATTTTTCTTGGAAGGCGTCTCTCTGCACGGCTGGCCCTGTGAAGGAGACTCCCGAGAAATCGGGGGGAAAAAAATTCCAATTACTGCGCCTGTTTTGGCTGCGGCTTGCCTTCCTTCTCCAGAGCCGTTACGCAGGAGCCTGTGGCAGCCTCAGGGGTGGCTCTCGGTTAAGAGCGCACAAATAAATACACCTCAAACAATGCGTGATGGGACCCTGACATCGGCATGGCCTCAGTGCAAGGAATGCAGGCAGTCCTCAACTTTCGACCACAACCGAGTCCAAAATTTCTGTCGCTAAGGTTTGATTCAATGTGCACCTTTCTTTCTAAGTGTGATTTACGACAGCCAGTGAGCCCAAACTTTCTGCTGCTAAGCAGGGCAGTGGCTCAGTGAATTTTGCCTCATTTTACGACCTTTCTTGCCACAGCTGTTAAGCGAATCGCTGCAGTTGTTAAGTTAGCAACACGGTTGTTAAGTGAATCTGGCTCCCCCTTTGCCTTTGCTTGTCAGAGAGTCACAAAAGGGGATCCTGTGAGCCCGGGACACTGCAACCATCATAAATGTGAGTGACTTGTGCCAAGCATCTGAATTTTGATCACATGACGGTGGGGGAGGCTGCAATGGTCATAAGTGTGAAAAACAGTCACAAGTCATCTTTTTTCAGCGCTGTTGTAACTTCGAACAGTTACTAAATGAGCTGTTCTAAGTCCAGGACTACCTGTCCATCCAATTAAATAAAAAATGCACACACTGAGATTCAGAGCCCGCATAATAGCCCATTCAGAATTAAATGTTTGGGCTCGATTTCAATGACCCCCTTCCAAAGTCCTGTTTCTCACTCAAGTCTCCACAGTTCCAGTCTACTACCTGGTGGCAGCTGAAACTCAGCGACCATTTAATGCCGGGGTAGGCCACCTTGGCTCTTTCATGACTCGTGGACTTCAACTCCCAGAATTCCTGAGCCAGCCATGCTGAGGAGAAAGGGAGAGGTTTCCATGCTAAGCCACGATGGCTCAGGAATTCTGGGAGTTGAAGTCCACGAGTCATAAAAAAGCCAAGGTTGGCTACCCCTGATTTAATGCAAAGGCCTCTCAGCCTGATTTATCTGTAGGCCAGGCGAATTTGTTGAACCTCAGTATGATGGAGGTTTGTCTGGATTCCTAAGAGGGAGGGGCCACATTTCAAAGAAGCCAGAGACCATGCAGTTCAGATATCCCAAAGGTGCTTTTTCAAGAGGCAACTGGACTTCCTTTGTTTGTTTTTTCCTTGAAGACGTTTCGCTTCTCATGCAAGAAGCTTCTTCGGTTCTTCAGCTCTTCCCTTTCCCTATTGTTGTCCCTTACTCTTTGCTTTTGTGTATGTTATAGCACATGTACTTGAGAAGATTTGTGTCAGTCTTACCCACATGCAGGCTTCCAGCCTGACTTTGGACATGATGGTCCATAACGAAATGGATCCTTCCACTCCCTCCTTGCTGGGACAGATAATCTGGTCCGGGTAGGGCGGTTCGGGAAAATTCACGGAGTTACATTCGTAAGCCGCCAGTGTCACTGACGCTATATGTGGGCCCTGCGGAGGGGAAGAAGAGGGCAGGGGAGGCAGAATTCAATCACCGATGGCAATCCATTTCATTTGCAATAAATAAACAATAAAGGAAAATATTTGTAGCTCAGAGCTGAAATGAGGGGTCCTTGGTGCTCTCTGAGCTTGCCTGTTGTCTTGAGACATTTCATTACCCAGCTAGATAACATCCTCAATAGACATTAACAATAACCATAAGCTATGCCAGGGGTAGGCCACCTTGGCTCTTTTATGACTCGTGGACTTCAATTCCCAGAATTCCTGAGCCAGCATGGCTCAGTTTGGAAACCTCTCTTTCCCCTCAGCATGGCTGGCTCAGGAATTCTGGGAGTTGAAGTCCACGAGTCATAAAGCAGCTTAGGCCTAGGCCAGGGGTAGGCAACTTTGGCTCTTTTATGACTCGTGGACTTCAACTCCCAGAATTCCTGAGCCAGCATGGCTCAGTTTGGAAACCTCTCTTTCCCCTCAGCATGGTTGGCTCAGGAATTCTGGGAGTTGAAGTCCACGAGTCATAAAGCAGCCTAGGCCTAGGCCAGGGGTAGGCAACTTTGGCTCTTTTATGACTCGTGGACTTCAACTCCCAGAATTCCTGAGCCAGCATGGCTCAGTTTGGAAACCTCTCTTTCCTCTCAGCATGGCTGGCTCAGGAATTCTGGGAGTTGAAGTCCACGAGTCATAAAGCAGCCTAGGCCTAGGCCAGGGGTAGGCAACTTTGGCTCTTTTATGACTCGTGGACTTCAATTCCCAGAATTCCTGAGCCAGCCGTGCTGAGGAGAAAGGGAGAGGTTTCCCTGCTGAGCCATGCAAGCCAGGGATTCTGGGAGTTGAAGTCCACGAGTCATAAAAGAGCCAAGGTTGCCTACCCTTGGACTATGCAAAAGAGACAATCAATTAGCCAAAAAGGGAACAAAAAGACTCAAGCGCTTCTCCACCAGCAATCAGCACCCAGATCAGAGTAGATTTACTCCAAGGTCAAGATCAGGCCAACAGTCAAGTAAACAACACCCCAGTCAAGAAACTGCCAAAGAAGCCAACATTAAACACCCAAGCCAAACAATCTCTAAGACCATCCACGCCAAAATTGACAGGGCAAGACACCAGAATGTAAAACGTGAAGTACTAATGCCACTGTATAAAGCCTTAGTAAGACCACACCTAGATTACCGCGTCCAGTTTTGGTCACACTCCAAAAAAGATGTTGAGACTCTAGAACAGGGGTGTCAAATTGCTGGCCCGCGGGCTGGATGCATCATAGCAAAATTGCCCCCAGCCAATTGTCGGCAATGGGGAAAAAAAGTCACGATACGTCATGTGACGTTGCGAGTTTGACACCCCTGCTCTAGAAAGAGTGCAGAGAAGAGCAACTAAGATGATTAGGGGACTGGAGGCTAAAACATACGAGGAATGGTTACAGGAACTGGGCATGGCTAGTCTAATGAAGAGAAGGACCAGAGGAGACATGACAGCAGTGTCGCAATATTTCAGGGGTTGTCACAGAGAGGAGGGGATCAACACCGGACGTTTTTAAGAAGAGACTGGACAGCCATTTGTCCGAAATGGTATAAAGTTTCTTGCCTGAGTAGGGGGTTGGACTAAATGACCTCCAAGGTCCCTTCCAACTTTTTATTATTATTATTATTATTATTATTATTATTATTATTATTATTATT
>JAKJMR010001038.1:174202-193049 GCA_024449315.1 Daboia siamensis
GCAAACCCCACTCCCTTCAAGGACCTTACATCCTCCTCCTCCTCCTCTGCAAACCCCACTCCCTTCCCACAGCGATGATGTTACCTAGCTGGGTCATGAAACATCAGCAAGAAAACCAAAATCCCACTGTTCTCCTCCTCCTCCTCTGCAAACCCCATTCCCTTCAAGGACCCACAGTCCTCCTCCTCCTCCTCCCTGAAAACCCCATTCCCTTCTAGCACTGATATTACCTAGCTTGGCCATGAAAGGTCTGCAAGATGTACTGATGATGGACACTTCCTATGATTGTACTTAAGTTTAACAAAATTATCATATAGCAGTTATCCCTGGACAGAAAACAAGAAGTCGACCTGGATTGCTCTCAACTTAAAATGTGAAATGTGGAAAGCCCAATTGCAAATAATTTTGCCTCCTCAAGAGCAGATCCCCCTAGGCCAGGCAGTTCTGGTTTCCCAGGACACCATCATTTCAAAAATAGGTTGCCATATGGCTCGGTACGGAGACAAGTGGCAGCTGCTGATCTACCAGTCGAAGCCACAAGAAGGCTGGGGAGTTCTGGTTTTATTCTATATTTGGTTTGCTTTTCTCATGAGCAGTTCATACATTATCTTCTAGTCCAATATTTAATATTGAACTAGAATATTGCTAAGCACATTGATTTGTGCTTTAAATTGTAAGCCGCCCTGAGTCTTCGGAGAAGGGCGGGATATAAATGGGATTAAAATAAATAAAAATAAAAAATATATAGTTCACGGCTATCTATCTATCTATCTATCTATCTATCTATCTATCTATCTATCTATCTATCTATCTATCTATCTATCTATCTACCTACCTACCTACCTACCTACCTACCTATCTATCTATCTATCTATCTATCTATGTCTATACATATATCTATCTATGTTAAATGTTTGTTGAGCATTCAGAATACACTTGCTTAGTCCCAGACATGGGACAAATCATTTCCTGTTTCAGCCCAAGGCCATCCATAGGCAGTAGCCACAGTAGTGGCAGCTCATATTTGTGTAAAAAAATTTTTTTAGCTTGCTAACAAAGAATAAAGGGAGACTGATATGATCATTTCAAACTTATTTGTTCTCATCAGTCAGCCATACCCTTTTGAGATTCAAACTTGGGCTGACTGCGTCTTAAGCAGTTGAGGAATTCTGGGAATAGAAGTCCACACCTCTTTAAAAGTTGCTTAGGTTGAGAAAAACTGTCCCCAAATGCTTGGGCTTCATAGCTGCTAAACCATGCTAATCCCTCCTTAGAACAGTGGAGCTGAAGAAGTTATAGGAGTAGCTGAAGAAGCTACCGAAAGATTGAAAAATAAGTCTTTTATTTATCAGAATAACAGAATAATAGAGTTTGAAAGGATCTTGGAAGTCTTCCAGTCCAATCCCCTGCACAAGCAGAAGACCCTAAGCCAGGGTTCTTCAAACTCGGCCCTTTTATGACTCGTGGACTTCAACTCCCAGAATTCCTCAGATAGCGTGCCTGGCTGAGGAATTCTGGGAGTTGAAGTCCACGAGTCATAAAAGCGCCAAGTTTGAAGACCCCTTCCCTATACCATTATGGGCAAGTGGCTGTCCAGACTCTTCTTAAAACCTCCAGTGATGGCACATTCACAAGTTCTGGAGGCAAGTTGTTCTACTGATTCATTGTTCTGATTGTCAGGAAATTTCTTCTTAGTTGTAGTTTGCTTTTCTCCTTGATCAGTTTCCATCCATTGCTTCTTGTCCTGCCTTCAGGTGCTTTGGAGAATAGCTTGACTCCCTTTTCTTTGGGGCAGCCCTTGAGATATTAGAAGACTGCTATCATATCACCCCTCGTCCTTCTTTTCACTGGACTAGACATACCCAATTCCTGCAATTGTTCTTTGTATTTTTTAGGCTCCACCCACTAATCATCTTTGTTGCTCTTCTCTGCACTCTTTCTAGAGTCTCAACATCTTTTTTTTTAACGTGAATTTGCCTAACAGAAGAACGACTCTTGCTGTGACAGACGTATCAAACTGGATTCCTTACGGCACCTTAAGTCTTCCCACCCTGGCAGATCTGCAGATTTGAAAGTTTCAAATCCCACAATTATCAACCACTGCCAGACTGGCTGGAAAAATCTGGGAACCCAAGTCCACCCATTGAAAGCACCCAGTTCAGGAGAGCCTGGTGCCCATTAAAAAAGCAAGGATCACCTGGCATTATATCATGTCTGTGAAACCACTTCTATACACCTGATTACAGATTAACTCTACGCTTTCTGCCTCAAAGAACTTGCAACCTAAACTCAACTGAAGAAGAAACCGCAGTTATGAATCTAGCAATGTGTCAACTTTTAAAGTCCATTTCCTGGAGAAATTAGTAGCCAAAAAAAAAAAAGTGAAAGGGGAGAAATTTGTTCTGGATTTTGAAAGAGAAAAGGTTACACGGGCTTCAAGGAGATTTTGACCTAACGTAGGGCAAGGGTGAAAGCATTAAGATGAATCCTTGACTCATTATAATTTAAATATTTATAGCCCGCCTCTTCTAGATGACTCATAACTAAATAACACAATAGCTTGAAGGACATATATGGGCAGGAGAGCCGAGGGCCTTTCCCACATCTACTGCCTGGTTCTGAAAATAGCAGGCAACCATCAAGCTTATTAGACAACCTGATCTTTTGTGGTTTAAGATCAACTCAGATGGTGGCCATCCCTATGTCTCAAACCAGCCAACTGCACTGTGTCCAGAAGCTTTTATCAATTCTGGATCTCCTCTCATTTAACATGAAAGAATGGCCACCAGTTCTAACTTTTCTCAGAGAGAGAAAGAGAAAAAAGCAATTCACATTTCTCCCTCAGCTTCACTAATTTTTTTAAGACAGGTAGTCTTTGAGTTACGGCCACAACTGAGACCGGCATGTTCATTGCTAAGCTAGATAATTGTTATTTACTTATGTTATTTAGAAAATTTATACTGCCGCCTACTCGCACGTGGCGGTGACTCAAGGCGGCTCACAAGGCAGAAAAGCACAATATGAAAGAAATAAAAAGTCATAAAAATAAAATAATAACCCCCACCCCAGCAACAACACACATTCACACCAGCCAGCCAGCTAGCTAAGTGAATCACTGCCATTTTTTAATTTATTTTTATTTTTTATTTTTATTACATTTATATCCCGCCCTTCTCCGAAGACTCAGGGCGGCTTACAAGCTTAGCAGTAGCCTTCATTCTATGTATATGCCTGCTTGCTAGGGCTTTCACACACACCCCAAGCGGCATTATTACAAAGTCAGCTTATTGCCCCCAACAATCTGGATCCTCATTTTACCTACCTCGGAAGGACGGAAGGCTGAGTGAACCTTGAGCCTGGTGGGACTCGAACCTGCACTAATTGCAGGCAGCTGGTCTTACTTAAGGAGGCATTAGCCCTCTGCTCCACCAAGGCTCCCTAATTGTTAAGTTAGGAACATGATTGCTAAGTGTAACTGGTTTCACATTCATTTAGTCCAGGGGTGGGGAACCTTGGCTCTTTTAGGACTCGTGGACTTCAACTCCCAGAATTCCTAAGCCAGCGTGGCTCAGCGTGGAAACTCTCCCTTTTCCCTCAGCATGGCTGGCTCAGGAATTCTGGGAGTTGAAGTCCACGAGTCCTAAAAGAGCCAAGGTTGCCTACCCCTGACTTTAGTTCAAAGATACAACACTGAAACACCACAAATGTGAGGCCTCTGTTCTAACAGGCCTGCAAACAGCATCATGGGAAATTTATTGCTTTGTTCGATTTATGTAGCTGCCCATCTCACCAGCGTGACTCTCGTTGGTTTACAACAATTTAAAATAAAAAAGGAAACCCTACCAAAAAAAAACCCAATACAAAAGTCCTCGACTTACAACCATCTGTTTAGTGACTTGTTTGAAGTTACAACGCCACTGGAAAAAAGCGACTTATGACCTATTTTTCACACTTAGGACTGTGGGGTTCCTGAGGTCACATGATCAAAATCCAGATGGCTTGGCAACTGGCATGGACTTAGGACGGTTGCATTTCCCCGCTGTCACGTGATCTGCTTTTGCAACCTTCCAACAAGCAAAGTCATTGGGGAAGCTAGATTCACTTAACAACCACATGACTAACTTAACAAGTGCTATCTCGCTTAGCAACGTAAATCTTTAACTCAACTGTGGCCATCAGTTGGGGACCACCTGTATCTGTGTTGTGTTTTCTGGCAATAAATGGTTTACATGGACCTTCTTTGGAGATGTTTTCTCAACTTTCTAGCCTGCCCTAGGATGAGTATACTTCAGACACATGATGTGAAGACTCAGCTCTACAGGCAAGTCCATCATGCTGGGAAACACAGAAGAGAGAAGAGCATGACCAGCCTCCAAGTGGTGACAGACGAACTGTGGGAAGACCTGAAGGCCAGCTTGGGGGCAGATTGTCAAAATCTTTATGTCTGCTAAGAGTCAAGGCCAATTTGATGACCAATCTAATCCACCCTGCTCCACTGGAATTACCTGGTGGTCTCCCTTTCACGTCTTAACCAAGTTCGACCTTGCTTAACTTCTCAAGTTCTGCTAAGATTGGTGTGGTGCTGCCACCTAGTGGAGAGTTTTAAATCTAATTTGGCCTTCCAGAGAACAAGCCATCTCTCAAGCTTAATATTAAACCCTTCCTATAAGACCCTTTGTTATGGCATGTTGTGGGAGGAATGTTAACTCTTTAGCCAAATATTGGATGATCTGCCATTAAGTTGATGTCAATTCTTAGTCTGCACATAGATGATTTTTTTTAGAATGATTTTATCCCCAACCCAGTCTTTCTTATCTTCCAATAGGGCAGTGTTTCTCAACCTCGGCAGCTTTAAGACGGGTGGACTTCAACTCCCAGAATTCCCCAGCAGAGAGCAGTGATTCTCATCCTCGGCCACTTTAAGATGTTTGGATTTCAACTCCCAGAATTCCCCAGCCAAAACGGATACAGAGCAGTGATTCTCAACCTCGGCCACTTTCAGATGTTTGGACTTCAACTCCCAGAATTCCCCCGCCAGAACAGCATATAGAGCAGTGATTTTCAACCTCGGCCACTTTGAGATGTTTGGACTTCAACTCCCAGAGTTCCCCTGCTGGCAGAACCGACTGGGGAATTCTGGGAGTTGAAATCCACCAATGTTAAAGCTGCCGAGCTTGAGAAACACTGCAGCAGAGTAAAATTGCTATTATATTTGAGTTCATCTTGCTAAATATAGCGGTAAAGGTAAAGGTAGAGATAAAGGTTCCCCCGCACATGCGTGCTAGTCATTTCCGACTCTAGGGGCTGGTGCTCATCTCCGTTTCAAAGCCGAAGAACCAGCGCTTGTCCGAGGACATCTCCGTGGTCATGTGGCCGGCATGACCAGACGCCAAAGGCGCACGGAACGCTGTTACCTTCCCACCGTAGTGGTCCCTATTTTTCTACTTGCATTTTTACGTGCTTTCGAACTGCTAGGTTGGCAGAAGCTGGGATGAGTAACAGGCGCTCACCCTGTTACACAGCACTTGGGATTTGACCCACCAAACTGCTGACCTTCTGATCGACAAGCTCAGCGTCCTAACCCACTGAGCCACCGCGTCCCTTACAAATATATAAGTATATAAGCCTAAATGCCATTGCTATGCTAAATATATACCCCAAGCCTATATTCTTTAAAAACCATGGGCTAAATTAGAGGGATTGTTATCAAAACACAAATAGCTAAGAAAAGCAACATTACCAGCTTCTCTCCAGCAAGTAATGGCTTCAAGCAGAACATTTCGGATGTCACAAACGGTAGCAAACTGACCGTGATTTATTAGCGCTATATATTAGTGGCACGCAGAAGACCGAAGCTGGCAAGGTTTTCTGCTCTGGGTGCCAGAATAGCTCACCAGCCTTGGACAGGGTGCCGGCTGAATCTGGCAGTCTGGGCTGGCGCCATATGTTTTCCTGCTTGAGGCAGAACCATGTCTTAAAACTAACATATATTAATTACTCATAAATATATAACCAATGAAAACCCAGCAGACCTTTGGCCAGGTGTGGTACCAATTAAGTGCATATCTATCTGTTGTCAAGGCCAATTTTCATTCTGGTGATAATTACTAATATGAATTCCTATGGTAATTAAGAACACGTCACGACATTATCATTGCTTGCTCTGCAGACATATATTACTCAGTTGAGTTTCAGGTGCTTTTTTCTGGGTTCAGGATCGCACTCAGCTATGCCGCTCAAAAGAACCGTGTCAGTCCCCTAGAGAGGAAAAATTCTCTCTACGTGCCCTTGCGGGTCTCCGTTTATATCTACAGGTAGTCCTCAACATACGACTGTAATGAAGCCTTCCCATTAAGTCGTGATTGCCATAAAGCAGGCCTTCATGTGACCTACATGATTTTTTTTTTATGACCTTCTTTTTCAGTGGCTGTGAAGCGAATTACCCTGGTCATTAAGTAAATCCACAGTCATTAAGTCAACCCATCGATCACTTATGGGGCATTTTTGCTGGAAACTGGAGAACTTTCCTGAAAGTGAGAACAATTAACCAGTGGAATAACCTGCCTCCAGAAGCTCTGAATGCTCCAACGCCGGAGGTTTTGAAGAAGAGACAAGACAGCCATTTGTCTGAAATGGTATAGGGTTTCCTGCCTGAGCAGGGGGTTGGACTAGATGACCTCACAATGTTCCGTGTGTGTGTGTGTGTGTGTGTGTGTGTGTGTGTGAGAGAGAGAGAGAGAGAGAGAGAGAGAGAGAGAGAGAGAGAGACGTTTTGCGACTTTCTGACAAGCAAAGTCAACGGGGGAAGCCAGATTCACTTAACAACCGTGCAACTGACTTAAACACTGCAATAAATATAGGGTTTCCTGCCTGAGCAGGGGTTGGACTAGATAACCTCACAATGTTCCGGGGGGGGAGGGAGGTGTCATGTGATTCCCTTTTGCGACTTTCTGACAAGCAAAGTCAATGGGGGAAGCCAGATTCACTTAACAACCATGTGATTGACTTAAGCACTGCAATAAATATAGGGTTTCCTGCCTGAGCAGGGGGTTGGACTAGATGACCTCCAAGGTTCCTTCCAACTACTACTACTACTATTATTATTATTATATATATATATATATATATATATATATATATATATATATACACATACATACATACATACATACATACATACATACATACACAGGCAAGATGATGGACGTCAGTTCTATCAGCTACTGGAAAAGCTGGAGGCCCACCCGGTTAAATACAAAAAAGGCTGTCTCAGATTTCCTCTTCTGGAAATGTGAAGTTTTCTTTCGGCAAGGCAGGATGTTTAAGTCTTTGGCTTAAGTCTCGGGGATCGGGAAATGTGTCATTCTGTGTCTGGGGAGGTAAACTCATGGGAAACGGCCTCCCTCACCTCGCCACAAGAGACGAGTCATCCTCCCCTCTGTACAGCCGTGCTCAAAAATTCCCTGAGACTCCTCGCTGACACCATCTTTGACATTGAGGCCAAGGCAGAAGTCAACTTAAAGGCACCTGCAGATCTGGCAGATTTGGCACAGGAGCCCAGGAGATTCAGCCTGGTGACTCCTAAGTCTTTATTTCGGCTCTCCAGCTGCCATTACTCAAACCGGAAGGTCCCCATGCAATCGTTTTTCGGATGTTCCCCGGGTTCAAATATAAGACACTAACATAAAAATATCTCTCTCTCTCTCTGTCTCTCTTACACACACACACACACACACACACACACACACACACACACACACAGTGTCCTGCTCCCTCCTTTGCTGTCTTTGTGGTGATGATTTTATCTGATGTGCTATTTTATAATTGATGGTTTTAAGGTGCTTTTTAAAAATGTTTTTCTGTTGTAAGCCGTTGGGGTATGAGATAAATAAGTAAATAAATAACCAAACAAACAAACCACTAATGTTCACCAAGTACTTAAAAGTTCTGCTGGCTGCCCATCCCCCAGTCAGGCGACATTTCAGGCACATATGCAAATATGGCGGTTGGCCGCCTCAAGTGGTCATGTGACCGCGATTTAAGATGTTTCTGTCAAAAACGATGTTTTAATTCCAGTTTTCAGCAAAAATGCCCCCTACAGAACAATGGGTTCACTTAATGACAGGGGGTGATTTGCTTAACGACTGCCAAAAGACTGTAAAATCAGATCAGTCCTGCGATGACCCACTTTAGGACCATCACAACTCATGACCGGAAGGGGCAGGCATTATGGTCGTAAGTAGAGGACTACCTGTAGATATAAGCAAAGACTCGCCTAAGGATTGCAGCATTGGCTTTACAACAGCCACAAAAAAGGTTGTAGAATCGAGCCAGTCTTGTGATGACTCACTTTATGACCATAATGGACAGCTTATGACCGTAATGGACAGGCATTGTGATCGTACATTTGAGGACTACTTATAGATATAAGCACAGACTCGTTTAATGACTATGTTCACTTTACAACCTCCAAAAACAAGGTCGTAAAATCAGGTCAATTGCATGGTCACACTTTATGACGATCACAACTTACAATCCTAACAAATGGCTCATAAGTCGAAGACTACGTGTACTATATAGAAACTGATTCGGTTTGCACCCAAAATGGCTTGGGACGGGGTCTCCTGCCTCCCAGCCAAAGTCTTCAAATATATATATATATTTTTGAAAGGGTAGGAAAGAATTGCAATGCAGGTATCCTCAACTTACAGCCATTTATTTAGTGACGGTTCAAAGTTACAACAGTACTGAAGAAAGTGACTTATGACCGTTTTTCACACTTATGACCATTGCAGCATCCCCAGGGCCACACACTCAAAATTCGGTTGCTTGGCAACTGGCTCGTATTTACGACAGGTCGCAGTGTCCCGGGATCACGTGATCTCCTTTTGCGACCTTCTGGCAAGCAAAATCAATGGGGGACGCCAGATTCACTTAACAACCATGTTCCTAACTTAACAACTGCAGTGATTCACTTAACAACTGTGGCAAAAAAAAAAGATCATAAAATGGGGCAAAACTCAATTAACCCCTGTCTTGCTTTTAACGACCGAAATTTTGAGCTCAATTGCGGTTTGTAAGTCACCAGACTCGCCACACTGAATACTTTCTACCATTTGGAAAGAAAAATGGAGATTGAATAGGACTTTTTCAGAATGCTCAAAGCAAGTCTGATTCAGAGGGGATGCTAAATTTGCATCCCTCCCCTTGGGAACACCGGTTTGCACGGGTCAAAGCAGACAGACTAGTAGCAACTCCGAGAACAGGGACCCCCACAGACAAACAAGTGACTGTCACAGACTAGACGGAAGTGATTTTTCAAGTTCCCCCGGTCAGCCAGGCATTCCAGGAAGCGCTGAGTTCATTATGAATAGAATGAAGACCAAAGAGAGGAAGTCGCCGAAAAAATTACGAAGGAAGCCCATGAGACAGATGGAAGTCGCAAAACAATTCTCCCTTTCTCTCTTACACACACACACAAAAATACACACACACACACACACACACACACACACAGAGAGAGAGAGAGAGAGAGAGAGAGAGAGAGAGAGAGAGAGAGATGAAGGGAGGGAGGGAGGAGGGAAAATCAATCAATCAATCAATCAATCAGAATATAGCTGGAAGGGACCTTGGAGGTCTTCTAGTCCAACCCTTGCTCAAGCAGGAAACCCTATACCAGGGATAGGGAACCTTGGTCTTTTATGACTCGTGGACTTCAACTCCCAGAATTCCTGAGCCACCATGGCTCAGCTTAGAAACCTCTCCCTTTCCCCTCAGCGTGGCTGGCTCAGGAATTCTGGGAGTTTAAGTCCACGAGTCATAAAAGAGCCAAGCTTGCCTACCCCTGCCCTATACCAAGGGTAGGTAACCTTGGCTCTTTTATGACTTGTGGACTTCAACTCCCAGAATTCCTGAGCCAGCATGGCTTAGTATGGAAACCTCTCCATTTCTCCTCAGCGTGGCTGGCTCAGGAATTCTGGGAGTTGAAGTCCACGAGTCATAAAAGAGCCAAGGTTGCCTACGCCCGCCCTGTACCACTTCAATCCATCAGAATAGAGCCGGAAGGGACCTTGGAGGTCTTCTAGTCCAACCCCCCACTCAAACAGGAGACCCTATACCACTGATGGTGAACCTTTTAGAGACCGAGTGGCCAAAGTGCAATCCAAAATCCATTTATGTATCATCGGGTGCCTGGTGGGAAATGGCCCTTTGGGTGGGTGTGGCCAATTGGGTGGGCGTAGGCCATTGGGTGGGCATGGCTGCAGTGGGACTGGGTGGGACTAAAAAGTTCAATCAATCAATTCCAACCGCGAGAACATTTTTTTCCCCACAAGAAGTTGAAATTGATTGATTGATTGAACCTTTTTTTTTTGTAAACGACGGCGGAGGTCTAGAGCGAAAAGGTTTTATAAAACCCAGCTGAAGGCCTAGGACTGGGGCGATGGCGCGCGTGCCCATAGAGAGGGCTCTGAGTGCCACCTATGGCACCCGTGCCATAGATTTGCCACCATAGCCCTATACAATTTGAGACGTGGCTATCCAGTCTCTTCTTATAAACCTCCAGTGATGGAGCACTCACAACATCTGAAGGCAAGCCGTTCCACTGGTTAATTGTCCTCACTGTTGGAAGTTTCTCTTAATTGTTAATTAATCGTTCTCATTCGTTAGGAAGTTCCATTGGCATTTTGGTTAAAATCGCGTGCGGGGGGAGCGGGGATCGGCTGCCTCCGGGGCTCTGGAGCGGGTCGTGGGATTACCTATTCCCACGACGTTAGGGAATGGCAGCAGGTGTATGAGCAGAGGGCCGTATCGATTTTTGGGAAGGCCTCTCCGCTGTTTGCAAGCGGTGAGGCACTCCGACCCTCTGTCTCTCCCCCGAGGTCCCGGGAGCGAGGATGTGCAGCCACCTGAGCTCCGGTTGGTGTATTTGAATGCCAGGTCCGTTGTTAATAAGGCTCCTCTTGTCCGCGATCTAGTCGAGAGTGAGCATGCGGACCTGGCTTGCATTACGGAAACTTGGTTGGGCCCAGAGGGCGGTATTCCTCTGGTTGATATTTGCCCGCCAGGTTTCCGGGTGCTACACCGACCTCGGGCTCAGAGTAGGGGTGGCGGAGTTGCGGTGGTTATGAGGGAGACCTTGTGTCCGCGGGAGACCACCGGTCCTCAGATAGTCGGGTGTGAGTCTCTCTTTTTGAGATGTGGCCCTGGTGCGCAGTTGGGCTTGCTGCTGGTGTATATTTCACCTAGACACACAGCAGCAGCCCTGCCTGAGCTTCTCGATATTCTCTCTGGGTTGGTGGTTGAGTTCCCCAAACTTATAGTTTTGGGTGACTTCAACCTACCATCCCTGGGAGGATCATCTGAGCTGGCTCGGGAGTTCATGGCTTCCATGACGGCCATGGACCTGACGCAAGTAATTTCTGGACCGACTCATGAGGGAGGCCACACCCTTGACCTGATTTTCTTATCTAGACGGTGGTTAGATGATCTTGGTGGGGGTTCCCCAATTGTTATACCCCTGTCATGGACCGATCATCATCTCCTGCGATTGGTCTTCCGTTTTGCCACTCCCCACCGTGGGTGTGTGGAACCAATTAAATGGTACCGCCCCAGACGCTTAATGGACCCTGAGAGGTTCCAGGCTGCGTTGGGGTCCCCACCTGCCTCCTCTGCTTACAACTCGGCAGATTCCCTAGTGGAAGCCTGGGAAAGGGCAGCCACTGAGGCTCTGGACCGAGTTGTACCCTTGCGGCCCCTGACCCGGTGCAGATCCCATCGAGCTCCATGGTTTTCCGTGGAGCTTCGGGAGATGAAGCGTCGGAGACGGGGCCTAGAGAGCTGTTGGAGGTCCAGCCGATCCGAATCCGACCGATTGCGACTAAGAACCTATATTAGGTCTTATCTCGCTGCGATAAGGGAGGCGAGGTCTAATCACTTCGCCACCCTTATCGCGTCCGCAGATAACCGCCCGGCCGCCTTGTTTAGGGTGACTCGCTCCCTCCTTAATCAGGAGGTGAGAGAAGAACCCTTGCAGGGTCGTGCCGAGGAGTTTAACCAGTATCTGTCGGACAAAATTGCTCGGATTCGGACCGGTCTGAACTCTGACTGGGCAGAGTCTGACGAGCAGGACACGGGCAATCTTGTCGTTTGGGAGGAGTTTGACTCGGTTACTCCGGAGGAAGTGGACAGGATTATGGGGAAGCTGAGTTCCACCACGTTTATTGGATCCGTGCCCTTCCTGGCTGGTTTATGCGGCTCGGGAAGGGACACGAGGCTGGCTCCAGGCGGTTATATCTGCTTCTTTGAGTGAGGGTAGTTTCCCCACCGTCTTGAAAGAGGCGGTGGTGAGACCCCTCCTCAAGAAGCCTGCCTTGGACCCGGCTGTGTTGAATAACTTCCGTCCGGTCTCCAACCTTCGTTTTCTTGCGAAGGTTGTTGAGAGCGTGGTGGCACATCAGCTCCCTCTGGCCCTGGATGAAGCGGATTATCTAGACCCGTACCAATCGGGTTTCAGGTCCGGGTACAGCACGGAGATGGCATTGGTCGCTCTGGTGAATGATCTCTGGAGGGCTCGGGACAGGGGATATTCCTCTGTCCTAGTCCTATTAGACCTCTCAGCGGCGTTCGATACCATCGACCATGGTATCTTGCTGCGGCGTCTCAGGGAATTGGGAGTGGGAGGCACAGTGTTGCGGTGGTTCTCCTCCTATCTCTTGGGACGTTCGCAGTCGGTGTTGGCAGGGGGACAGAGGTCGACCCCGAGGTCTCTCGTTTGTGGAGTTCCTCAGGGGTCGGTCCTCTCGCCTCTCCTGTTCAACATCTATATGAAACCGCTGGGTGAGATCATTCGTGGTTTTGGAGTTGGGTATCATCAATATGCTGATGATACCCAGCTTTTTCTTTCTACCCCAAACCACCCCAGTGATGCCCTCGACGTGATGTCCCGTTGCCTGGAGGCGGTCCGGGTCTGGATGGGGAGTAACAGACTTCAGCTTAACCCCGACAAGACTGAATGGCTGTGCATACCTGCATCCCGGGATATTCAGAATATCCCATCACTTTCTATGGGGGGTGAATTATTACCCCCCGTAGATAGGGCTCGCAACTTGGGAGTCCTCCTAGATTCACAGCTTACTATGGAAGATCACATGGTAGCTGTGACTAGGGGGGCCTTCGCCCAGGTTCGCCTGGTGCGTCAGTTGCGGCCCTATCTTGACCGGGATGCTTTATGTACGGTCACTCATGCGCTCGTGACCTCTCGCCTTGACTACTGCAATGCTCTCTACATGGGGCTGCCCTTGAAGACCACTCGGAGGCTCCAACTGGTACAGAATGCAGCCGCGAGAGTTGTGTTGGGAGTCTCCCGATACTCCCATATAACACCGTTGCTCCGTGAGCTGCATTGGTTGCCAGTTGTCTTCCGGGTGAGATTCAAGGTACTGGTAATGGTGTTTAAGGCCCTCCATGGCACGGGTCCGGAGTACCTCAGGGATCACCTGCTGCCGGCATCAACTTCCCTCCGCCCTGTGCGTTCCCACAGAGAGGGTCTCCTCAGGGTGCCACCGATCAGAGAATGTCGATTGGTGGCCCCCAGGGGGAGATCCTTCTCTGTGGGCGCCCCGGAGCTATGGAATCAACTGCCGGTCGAGCTCCGGACGGCACCCGACCTTCGCTCCTTCCGTCGCGATTTGAAAACTTTTTTATTTGCACAAGCCGGCCTGGCCTGATGAGGGATGAGTGTTTTTTAATGTCTGTATTTTACTTGGGTATATTTGTATTTTACTTGGGCATATTTAATTCATTTTTAACTTTTGTATTTTGTATATTTATATCTGCCCTGTACACCGCCCTGAGTCCTTCGGGAGAAGGGCGGTATATAAATAAAATTAAATAAATAAATAAAATAAATAAAAAAAAAAAAAATGGCAGTTGCTGGGGGACAAACCAGGCACCGTTTCAAGACTTTTAAATTATCTTCTCTCCAACCCCCGGGCATTCATGTTTTTTGCTCAATCTTTCCAAATTTGACCTTAGTGAGAGGCCAGGAGCAAAAACTTCAGTTTGAGCCCCAGCCCTTTTATGCAAGACAGATGTGGGAGAGGAGAATTAACATTAAACATTTTGTTGCCCGCGAGGAGTGCCAGGCGGAAGACGGAAGAAATTAGGAAGACACGAGTTTGGTGGAAGAAAAATGTAATCAGCAAGGAGGAAATACAGCGTCATGTTTGGGTCTAAGCAGAGTCACCCTAGCTTTCTTTTTCTTTTTTTAGCTAATTTTGACAAGCAGAGCTGGGAAATATCTCAGCAAGCAACGGTGGTGAACTGGATGAGCCCACTTCGGTTGCAGTTCAAGCTGCAGATTAGCGAGAGGTGATCACGTGCGTCATCACCGTCAGTGACGAACTCAGCCACATAATAGGGAAGAACTTAATACAGGTAATCCTCGATTTACAACAGTTCATTTAGTGACCGCCCGAAGTTACAACAGCCCTTAAAAAGGTGATTGGCGATTGTTTTTCACACTTATGACCGTTGCAGCCTCCCCATGGTCCTGTGATCAAAATTCAGATGCTGGGCAACCGGTTCATATTTATGACGGTTGCAGTGTCCCCGGGTCACATGATCCCCTTTTGCGACCTTCTGACAAGCAAAGTCAAGGGGGAAGCCGGATTCGCTTAACGACCATGTGACTAACTTAACAGCTGCGGTGATTTGCTTAGCAACCGTGACAAGACTCACAAAACGGGGCAAAACTCACGTAAGATAAATCTCATTGAGCAACAGAAACGTTGGGCTCAATTGAGGTTGTACGTTGAGGACTACGTGTACACGAAATTCCACTTTAAAGTTTTAAAAGGTTTTAACTTAAAACACAGACAGGAAACTGGCAGGCTATGAACCGATGCACCAAGGGTCTTTCTATACAAGTCCCTTGACTTACGACCAGTCGCTTAGTGACCGTTCAGAGTACAACAGACTTCCCCAAAGCTACAAATGACCCAGATTCCAATTTCTAGCGCATTCCCCTGCAGTCATGTGATTGCATTATGGGCCCTCGGTGACCAGATTGCATTTATAGCGATCAGGTCACCACAATTTTACTTATTTATTAAATTTATGTGTCGCCCATCTGGTTATCAAGGGACACTGGGTGGCTAACATAAAATGACAATATAAAAATGACAATGTAAAGCATTAGAACAAGGGTCTTCAAACTTGGCCTCTTCATGACTTGGGGACTTGAACTCCCAGAATTCCTGAGCCAGCATGGGGAACCATGGCCCTTTTATGACTTGGGGACTTTGTCTTCCAGAATTCCTCAGCCAACATGCGGGAACTATAGACCTTTCATGACTTGTGGACTTTAACTCCCAGAATTCCTCAGCCAGCATGCCTGGCTGAGGAATTCTGGGAGTTGAAGTCCATAAGTCATAAAAGGGCCAAGTTTGAAGACCCCTGCATTAGAACTATAAAATTACAATGTTTTCTCTTTTTTTGCCAGAAACTGGCATTTACTTCCAGTTTCTGGCAAAAAACACCACTGTGGACAATGGACTCACTTAACAACCATGGCATCAGCTTAATGACCACAGTGATTCACTCAATGACCACCCCCCAAAAGGTCACATGATCACATGCTTAATGACTGGCACAAATTACTACAGGAAAGTCCTCCACGTACGAACAAAATCGATCCCAAAATTTCTGTGGGTCAGCAAGACAGTTCTTAAAGAGAGTTTTGCTCCATTTTATGATCTTTCTTATCACAGTTGTTAAGTGAACCACTGCAGTGGTTAAGTTACAGTAGTAACACAGTTGTTGAGTGAATCTGGCTTCCCCATGGACTTTGCCCGTGAGAAGGTCGCAAAAGGGGATCACATGACCGCGGGACACTGCAACCGTCATAAATACGAGTCAGTTGCCAAGTATCTGAATTTTGTCCATGTGACTATGCTGCAAGGGTTTTAAGTGTGAAAAATAGTCACAAGTCACTTTTTCCCAGTGCTGTTGTAACTTTGAACAGTCAGTAAGTCAGGGGATCTTCAAACTTGGCCCTTTTATGACTTGTGGACTTCAACTCCCAGAATTCCTCAGCCAGTGTGAGAATACTTTGGCAGATCTTCAAACATATTGCAGCACACATGGAAATCTTTTAAGTCAATTTCAATGTCCCTGTGGTGATAGATAATGGGTTTATGCATGATTACCTCAAAAAACACCCCCCCCCCCTTTTACCCAATTTAGGGTAATTTACATAAGTTTGGGAAGCCCTGTTCTCTGGCTGTCAGTTTCTCTTCTGAAGAATCAATCAAAAGAGGAACCCTATTTTCTGAGAAAGAAAGGGGGAAGGCCACAGCTAAGCAGTCAGCTGGAAACAGGCTAACTTGCACGAACTGGGTAACACTTAAAAAGGGATAGTGTCTTTAAAATGGTGTTTCTCAAAAGCTTGATAACTTTAAGACAGGGCTTGGTCCTTTTATGACTTGAGGATTTCAACTCACAGAATTCCTCAGCCAGAGGAATTCTGGGAGTTTGATTTGATTTGATTTGATTTTGATTTGATTAAATTTATATGCCACCCTTCTCCCTGAGGACTCATGGCGGCTCACAACAATAAAAATTAAAAAGCATAGAGTAAAAAATTTAAAAGAGAATTAAACAATAAATGCTAAATTACGAGACAAATTAACCCAGTAAAAAGCCTAATTAAAAACTGTAGTCAGTCCAGGCCCGCTTGTTGGAACAACCACGTCTTCAGGTCACGGCGGAAGGACCGAAGGTCAGGGGCCATCCGCAGCTCTGGAGGCAACTTATTCCAGAGGGTCGGCGCGCCCATAGAGAAGGCCCTCCCCCTGGGGGTCGCCAGCCGGCATTGCTTAGCTGACGGCACCCTGAGGAGGCCGACTCTGTGGGAGCGAACCGGGCGATGGGAGGTTGACAATGGCAGCAGGTGGTCTCGTGAGTACCCCGGGCCTAAGCCATGTAGGGCTTTAAAGGTAACTACCAGCACCTTGAATCACACTTGGAGGGTAACCGGAAGCCAATGCAGCTCGCGCAGGAGTGGTGTAACATGGGAGTACCGAGATACTCCCATAAGCACCCGCGCAGCCGCATTTTGCACCAGTTGAAGCCTCCAGGTGCCCTTCAAGGGCAGCCCCATGTAAAGAGCATTGCAGTAATCCAGGCGAGAAGTGACGAGGGCGTGGGTAACCGTGCATAAGGCATCTCGGTCCAAAAAGGGGCGCAACTGGCGCACTAGGCGAACCTGTGCAAAGGCCCCCCCCGGTCATGGCCGTTAGATGATTTTCCAAATTAAGCCGTGAATCCAGGAGGACACCCAAGTTGCGAACCCTTTCTGAGGGGGGCAATACCTCCCCCCCCATCAAAAGAGATGGAACTTGTTGGACAATACGAGATGCCGGTATCCACAGCCACTCGGTCTTGGAGGGGTTCAGCCTGAGCCTGTTCCTTCCCATCCAGACCCGCACTGTCTCCAGGCACCGGGACATCACCTCAAGGGCATCACTGGGTTGGCTCGTGGTGGAGATAAACAACTGGGTATCATCGGCATATTGGTGATACCTCACCCCAAAGCCACGGATGATCTCACCCAGCGGCTTCATATAGATGTTAAACAAGAGGGGGGAGAGAACCGACCCCTGAGGCACCCCACAAGTGAGGGGTCTCGAGGTAGATCTCTGTCCCCCTGCCGATACAAACTGCGAGCGGACCAAGAGGTAGGAGGAGAACCACCGTAGAACAGTGCCTCCCACTCCCAATCCCTCAAGCTGTCGCAGCAGGATACCATGGTCGATGGTATCAAAAGCCGCTGAGAGGTCACGTAGGACCAGGACAGAGGAACAGCCCCTGTCCCGGGCCTGCCAGAGATCATCCACTAGTGCGACCAATGCCGTTTCCGTGCTGTAACCGGGCCTGAAACCGGACTGGTACGGGTCCAGATAGACCGCTTCATCCAGGAATTGCGGGAACTGATGCACCACAACACTCTCAACAACCTTCGCTACAAAGCGAAGTTTGGAGACAGGACGGTAGTTATTCAATGAGGCTGGGTCCAGAGCAGGCTTCTTGAGGAGGGGCCTCACCACCGCCTCTTTTAAGGCGGGGGGAGGAAGACAGCCTCCATCTAAGAAGCACTGACAACTGCCTGGAGCCAGCCCCCTGTCACTTCCCCGGCGGCCGAAACCAGCCAGGAGGGACATGGGTCGAGTAAACAAGTTGTAGTGCTCAGTCTACAAGTCATAAAACGGCCAAGTTTAAAGACCTCTGCTTAAAGATATGTGGACTTCAACTCCCAGAATTCCCCAGCCAGCACGGCTGGCCGGGGAATTCTGGGACTTGAAGTCCACATATCATAAAATTGGAGAGTCAAATGCCTAGGGCACTGCAGCGATAGGAATTTACACCCTAAATTATGAATGGAAATCCTCTTCTCTTTCTTTTATCTCTTTTCTCTTTCCCACCCACCCCACTTTCCAGCCCTACATATGAAGCTGGGTAGCAAACAGATCACAGGTGTTCCTCGACTTACCCACAACAACTGAAGTCAAGATTTCTGTTGCAGAGCGAGAAAGTGGTTCAGCGGATGTTATCGCCTTTCCCGACCTTTCTTGCCCTGGCTGTTAAGTGAATCACTGCAGTTGTTAAGTTAGTACCACAGTTGTTGAAGTGAATCTGGCTCCCCCATTAACACTGCTCGTCAGAAACGTCGCAAAAGGGGATCACGTGACCCCTGGGGACACTGCAACAGTCATAAATAGGAACCAGTGGCCAAGCGTCTGGATTTTGATCACGTGACCATGGGGATGCTGCAACGGTTGTAAGTTGA
>JAKJMR010001038.1:193449-210011 GCA_024449315.1 Daboia siamensis
CCCTGCTCATGCAAGAAATCTTATAGCCTTCCTGACAAATGGGTGTCGAATGTCTTCTTGAAAACTTCCAGTGATGGAGCACCCACAATTTCTGGAGGTAAGCCCTTCCACTGGTTAATTGTTCTAACTATTAGGAAATTTCTCCTTAGTTCTAGGTTGCTTCTCTCCTTGATTAGTTTCCATCTGTTGCTTCTTGTCCTACCTTCAGGGGCTTTGGAGCATAGCTTGACTCCCTCTTCTTTGGGGCAGCCCCTTAGATATCAAAACGCTGCTATCATGGCACCCCCTGGTTCTTCTTTTCTCTAGACCAGGGGTGTCAAACTCAATTTCATTGAGGGCCGCACCAGCATTGCGGTTGCCCTCGGGGCCGGGTGGGTATGGCCAGGGTGGGCGTGGCCTACTAGGTGGGCATGGCTAGAGTGCGTATGGCCTACTGGGTAGGCGTGGCCAGCTCTACATCGTTCACATCAAGGGTGCCTATGGGGGGCTGGGCAGGAGTGGGACAGATCTGAGGGTCTCTAGGAGGAGGGTCTCTAGGCCAGGGCCAAGGCAGTGGGGGCTGTTCCCTCACTGTTTCCAGGATGGCTTCGCGGGCCACATGAAACCACTTTGTGGGCCAAATCCGGCCCCCAGGCCTTGTGTTTGACATGTCTGCTCTAGACTATAGCCATACCCAATTGCAAATCCACGGGGGTGGGGGGGGGAGGGAAGTTCTTAAGTCCTAAGCAGAACGCCCCCATCTGCAGCAATAATAGCAAGCTACAGAACGGGAACAATGAAAGGAGCATAATAGCAGCTTATGAAGGGAATCCGACATGGATAAAGAAGGAAATACATGGAACAGCCCTGCCAGATTATCTGAAGACAACACACAATTGCCCAATACTTAAATGGGGAGATTAAATGGAATCATGTAATGCCAGTCCTTCAAGTTCTCGACTGGAGCTATCACGCCCAATTAGAGGCACAGCGAAACTAGGAGATGGTGAGTTCTAGTCCCACCTTAGATGTGAAAGTGCCTAAAGGGTAACCTTAGGCCAGTCACCTTCAGCCCAACTCACCCCAAGGGATTGTTGCTGTGGGGAAAACAGGAGGAGGAAGGAGTAGTGTATATGTTTGCCATCTTGAGTTACTAATAAAGAACAGATAGTCCTCGACTGATCCGTGGCTGTTTGAAGTTACAAACGGCACTGAAAAAAATGAGTTATGACTGTTTTTCAACTTATGACCATGACAGCAACCCCAGGGTTATATGAATAGAATAGAATAGAATAGAATAGAATAGAATAGGAGCTGGAAGGGACCTTGGAGGTCTTCTAGTCCAGCCCCCTGCTCAAGCAGAACCTATACCATTTCAGACAATCATTGCAGTATCCCCACGGTCACGTGATCCAATATTAAATGTTTGGCAACTGGCATTTATGAACGTTGCAGTGTCCTGAGCTCATGCGATCACTTTTCACGACCTTCTGCCAAGCAAAATTAATGGGGAAGCCAGATTCACTTAATAACCGTGTTTCTAACTTAACAAACTGCAGCGATTCACTCAACCACTGTGGCAAGAAAGGTCGTCAAGTGGGGCAAAACTCACTTAACGATGGTCTTGCTTAGCGATAGCAATTTGGGGCTCAATTCTGAGGATCCTAAATGCTCTTCCAGAGATGATTTGACTTCACATTGCAGCTAGGACCCCGTTGGTCAAGGACATCTGGTTGGAGGGGTCCAGGAGAAAGGCCTTTTCTGCTGTGGCCCCTGCCTTTTGGACCACTGTGCCTCTCCAGGTGAGATCTGCCCCCACCCGCTTGGCCTTCCAGAAGAAACTCAAAACCTGACTCTGCTGACAGGCCTGGAGTCCTGGTGGAGGGGGTCTCATACTGGAGTTGCTCAATGGACTGAGATAAGATGCTGCCTCCAGCCCATGCTATTGTGGGTTTTTAAAAAAACTTATTTAACATCATAATCATAATAGTAAAGTTGGAAGAGACCTTGGAGGTCATCTAGTCCAACCCCCTGCTCAGGCAGGAAACCCTATACCATTTCAGGCAAATGGCTGTCCAGTCTCTTCTTAAAAACTTCCAGTGTTGGAGCATTCACAGCTTCTGGAGGCAAGTTGTTCCACTGGTTAATTGTTCTAACTGTTCTAATTGTTCTAACATCAGCTTATTTAATATTTTCTATCAGGGATTTTCAGACTTGGCCCTTTTATGACTTGTGGACTTCAACTCCCAGAATTTGCCTGGTTGAGGAATTCTGGGAGTTGAAGTCCACAAGTCATAAAAGGGGCCCAGTTTGAAGACCCCTGCTTTGTACCTTTGGTTTATTTATTTGTCATATTTAAGAACTGCCTATCTCCCTCTCGGAGGGACTCTGGATGGTGTACAATAAATTAGTAAAAGTGTGTTTAAAAAAAAGTATGCAAAACTTAAGCACTGTCTTGCTGAGCCACAGAAATTTTGGGATCAATTGTGGTCATAAGTTGAGGACTTACCTGTAGTAATTTGTGCCAGTCATTAAGCATGTGATCACGTGATGTTTTTTTGGGGCGGTCACTGAGTGCATCACTGTGGTCATTAAGCTGATGCCATGGTTGTTAAGTGAATCCATTGTCCACAGTGGTGCTTTTTGCCAGAAACTGGAAGTAAGTGCCAGTTTCCAGCAAAAAAAGAGAAAACATTGTAATTTTATAGTTCTAACGCAGGGGTCTTCAAACGTGGCCCTTTTATGACTTGTGGACTTCAGCTTAAAAATTGATTAAAAGGACAGAGTGAGGGCAATCAGGCGCCAAGCAGCCCCATCTATGTACCTCAAGTATTGCAGAGAATCATGTTTTTTACACCTTTACGGTTTTCACACTTTACGACCGTTGCGCTATCCCAAGATCACATGATCAAAATCCGGTTACTGGGCCACTGACTCGTATTTTTCCCGGAGGTCATGTGTGTCTTCCTTAGTAATGGAAATTTTGGGCTGCACTGAGCCGTTAAGTCGAGGACCTCCTGTCAAATATGCCTCCAGAAGGTGGCACCAAGTTTTCAAGGCCAAAGGGCACTTTGCACACTTAAATTCAGAAGCAGCTAGTTCTCCATGCTGAGTAAAAAGACTTCGAGGGTGAGTCATTCCTGAACAAGACAACCACACCCTCTAGTGTCCGTTGAAAACAAAATTAAGAAAAACAAGATTTTCTAGAAACGTGCGTATTTCTAAACTTTTTCTCAGGGAACTTTAAAACTTCTTTCAAGTCCACAGCAAAACCAAGTAGTATAATCACCACTACAGGTAGAGCCTTACTTACGACCACAGTTGAACCCCAAATTCTGTTGCTAAGTGAGATATTTGTTAAGTGAGTTTTTTTCCCATTTTATGACCTTTCTTGCCACAGTTGTTAAGGAAATCCCTGCAGTTGTTAAGTGAATCTGGCTTTCCCCATTGACTTTGCTCGTCAAAGGTCACAAAAAAGTGATCACATGACCCCCGGGACACTGCAACCGTCATAAATATGAGTCAGTTGCAAAGAGCCTTAATTTTGATCACATGACGATGGGGGATGCTGCAATGGCTTGTAAGTGTGAAAAATAGTCATGTCGCTATTTTCAGCATCACTGTAACTTCGAGCAGTCACTAAATGTACTGTTGTAAATGGAGGACTACCTGTACAGCCATCATCCTTCTGCACAGAATTAAAAGTATGAGAGCAGTTCCAATCAAACCCAATTTTTTATGATGGCGACAAGACTGGCAAGTTTGGAAGAAAAACGCGAGAGACGGGGGGAAAAATAAAAACATACAACGCAAGAGAAAAAAAAGAAATTAATCCTTTCAGACGTATCAACCGCAAGGAATACATTTCACTGAAAGAGCGAGTTGATTAAACTCGAGAAAAATACTTAATTTTTCCCCTTCAGCCCATTTTGCATAACTGAAGCATGAGGTGATACCGACTGGATTTCTTCTAGTTTTAATTGTTATCCTTCTGGCAGCAAATGGCGACAGTCCGAAACCAACCCCTGCATTCAATTCCAAAAAGGGAAAGTTGGGGGGGGGGGGGGAGAAAGAGTTTTCCAGATAACTGAAATGAAAAAGGAAGAAGCCAACTATGTGGTCTGGCTTCCAGTCTGCATCAAACCGTAAAATCATTTGCATGCTTTTGGCAAGGCACCCTGTGAGAAGCCAGCCACCGTAATGTATTTTAACCTGGAACTACGAGGATGGTTAACCAAGCGCCAAGCAACAGGTCAGGAAGATGGAAACAGAATGATGGAAGACGGGCCTTTTCTGGGCAGACATTCAACTGGAAAACTCAAACCAACATCTTGTTTGAACTCTGGGTGAGTTGCTTAGTTCAGGGATCCCCAACCTATGGGCTGTGAATTTGAATTGAATTCGAATTTATTAAATTTATACGCCGCCCTTCTCCCTAAGGACTCAGGGCGGCTCACAACAATAAAAAGTTAAAAACATAAAATACAAAATTTAAAAAAGAATTAAAACAATGAAGTAAATACATAACAATAGACCCAATAAAACCTAATTTAAAACTACAGTCAGTCCAGGCCCGATTGTTGGAACATCCATGTCTTCAGGTCACGGTGGAAGGACCGAAGGCAGGAGCCATCCGCAACTCCGGAGGCAACTCATTCCAGAGGGTCGGTGTGCCCACAGAGAAGGCTCTTCCCCTGGGGGTCGCCAGCCGGCATTGCTTAGCCGACGGAACCCTGAGGAGGCCGACTCTGTGGGAGCGAACCGGGCGATGGGAGGTTGACAATGGCAGCAGGTGGTCTCGCAAGTACCCCGGGCCTAAGCCATGCAGGGCTTTAAAGGTAATTACCAGCACCTTGAATCGCACCCGGAGGGCAACCGGAAGCCAATGCAGCTCGCGCAGAAGTGGTGTAACATGGGAGTATCGAGAAACTCCCATAAGCACCTGGGCAGCCGCATTTTGCACCAGCTGAAGCCTCCGGGTACACTTCAAGGGCAGACCCATGTAGAGAGTGTTGCAGTAATCCAGGCGAGAAGTGACAAGGGTGTGGGTGACTGTGCATAGGGCATCTCGGTCCAAAAAGTGATGCAACTGGTGCACCAGGCGAACCCGTGCGAAGGCCCCCCTGGTCACAGCAGTTAGATGATCCTCCAAGTTAAGCCGTGAATCCAGGAGGACACCCAAGTTGCGAGCCCTTTCAGAGGGGGGCAATACCTCCCCCCCCATCAAAAGAGATGGAACTTGTTGGACAATACGAGATGCCGGTATCCACAGCCACTCGGTCTTGGAGGGGTTCAGCCTGAGCCTGTTCCTTCCCATCCAGACCTGCACCACCTCCAGGCACCAGGACATCATGTCACGGGCATCACTGGGTTGGCTCGTGGTGGAGATAAACAACTGGGTATCATCGGCATATTGGTGATACCTCACCCCAAAGCCACGGATGATCTCACCCAGCGGCTTCATATAGATGTTAAACAAGAGGGGGGAGAGAAACGACCCCTGAGGCACCCCACAAGTGAGGGGCCTCGGGGTAGATCTCTGCCCCCCTGCCGATACAAACTGCGAGCGGCCCGAGAGGTAGGAGGAGAACCACCGTAGAACAGTGCCTCCCACTCCTAACCCCCCGAGCCGTCGCAGCAGGATACCATGGTCAATGGTATCAAAAGCCGCTGAAAGGTCAAGTAGGACCAGGACAGAGAAACAGCCCCTGTCCCGGGCCCGCCAGAGATCATCTACCAGTGGCATTGAGCATTCACCACTTCTGGAGGCAGGTTGTTCCACTTGGCCACCAGGCTGTGGAAA
This sequence comes from Daboia siamensis, assembly GCA_024449315.1. Lineage (NCBI taxonomy): Eukaryota > Metazoa > Chordata > Lepidosauria > Squamata > Viperidae > Daboia > Daboia siamensis. Next base: position 199,232 of record JAKJMR010001038.1, read on the forward strand.
TGTCCGGCGCACACAAGCATGCGTGCGCTCTCCCCCTAGCACCGGCCACCCTGTTTGTGCATGCGTGTAGGCACAAACGGGACCGCTAGTGCCAGGTGGGTGTATGCAACCCGTCTGAACCCTGGGTGGGTTGTTTAGTTTAGAGGTCCACATCCTATGGGCAATCACCCACTATCGGGCTGCAGCCTCTTGGCCAGCGGAGCGCGGAAATGGAAGTCTAGTGTGCACATGCATGCACACTCCCACTTGCACTAGCGTCTGCGACCCCATTTGATCATGCGTGTGGACGCAAATGGGACCGCTACCACATGTGTGTGGCCCATTTGCGCATGCGTGAACTGGGCCACTACTACGGGTGGATGTACACAGCCCGTTTGCGCATGCACAAATAGGGCCACTAGCATCAGGCAGGTGTGTGCCGCCCGTTTGTGTCTGCGCAAATGAGGCTGCTAGCGCGGGGCGGGTGCACATGGCCCATTTGCATATACATGAACAGGGCCGCTAATGCCGCACTGGTGCACATGGCCCTGTTTGTACATGTGCATGCGTGCACCAAATTGGAAGCCAGTCTCCTTCCCTCCGGGCTGCGAGCCTCTGGTTTAGTTGGTTGGTCAGCTGGCCGGCTGGTATGTTTGTTTATAAAATTTATAGGCCACCCATCTTGCCTCAAGATAACTCTGAGCAGCTCACAGTCACAAAAATAAAAACTATATCACATAAACTAAAAAAGATTCTGTGATTAAATGAAAAAACTGTGGCAGGGCATTTTTTATACTTTTCAACAGAAGAGAATGTTTGTAGCGCAGGGTTGAACTGTGGGGTCCCTGGTGTGCTCCGAGCTTGGTGGCTTTCTTGCAGATGTTCCATTACGAGATAAGCAAACTAGTGTAAAATCATCAGTGTCACAGGGCTACTGTCTTCATGATCACTTGAAAGTTCATCCTAAAGCAGTGTTTTTGAAGCTTAACCACTTTAAGATGTGCGGACTTCAACTCCCAGAATTCTATGCTGGCTGGGGAATTCTGGGAGTTGAAGTCCACACATCTTAAAAGTGGTTAAGCTTGAAAAACACTGTCCTAAGTAATATTTGTGGGCAGACACAAGTCCAGTTCTTCAAGTATCCTGGAAGGAAACAAGCTGCCAGGATTTAAGCATGCTGCTAAGCTAAAATTTGCCTCATACTATTGTGTGAAGCCAACCATTGTGGTTTGCAACCCATTTTTCATAGTTTAAAGTATGAACCCATCTGACTGCAGCAGATTTAACAAGTTGAGATTAAGGAAAACCCAGTCTGGCCACATTCCCTCCTTAAGAAATAATGCTGTATATAGGTCGTCCCCGACTTACAACCACAACTGAGCCCAATCCTTCTGTTGCCAAAGAAATTTGTTAAGTGTGTTTTGCCCCACTTTGCGATCTTTCCTGCCATAGTTGTTAAGTGAATCAGTGCGGTTGTTAAGTTACAAACACGGTTGTCAAGTGAATCTGGCTTGCCCCCTTGACTTTGCTTGTCAAAAGGACGCAAAAGGGGATCACGTGACCCCGGGACACTGCAGCCATCGTAAATATGAGCCACTTGCCAAGCGGCCAAATTGATCATGTGATCACAGGGAATGCTGCAACGGTCGTTAAGTGTGAAAAATGTGGTAAGTCACTTTTTTCAGTGATGTAGCTTTGAACGGTCACTAAATGAACTGTTGCAAGTCAAGGACTGCCTGTATATCCTGCCCCCTAACTTCACTCTAATCCTGGATCACTAAACACTTCAGTTCTATAATTGCTTCAGTACTATTTTGGTTCAATTTAAACCCAAAATCTATTTAACTGAAACCCCGTCCAAATCTTAATTTTCTTCTTTCCAAAGCAGAGTGAGGCGGATTGTGCAAATGTGCTCATATCTTCCCCCAATTTCTCCAAATGAATATTTTTTTTTCTTTTAGTGAAAAATCCCAATCTTTGAAAAAGTTAAACTTACCAAGTAGAGCAGAAAGGTGTGAAGACCTGTCCCGAGTCCCACCGAGGACAAAATGCCCAAGCCGGCCCAGTAGGCGCACCATAAAAGCTTTTTTTCCATATACTGCACATACTGAAAAAAATGAAGAAAAAAAGGGAAATGAATTCCTCAGCAGTCGAAAGAAGACACGTCCTACCATCGTGCAGCTGCAGCAGAATCTGGGTTTCAGATGCAGAACGGTTATTTTGAGAGTCTTCAATATCAGCCATCGGTGTCTGCTAGAAACCAGAAGTCTGTGAGTTCTAGTCCCGTCTTAGGCACGAAAGCCTATTGGGCGACTTTGAGCCAATCATCAGGAGCCTCTGAGTTCTAGTCCTGCCTTAGGCATGAAAGCCTACCTGGGCGATTTTGAGCCAATCATCAGGAGCCTCTGAGTTCTAATCCCACCTTAGACATGAAAGCCTATTGGGTGATTTTGGGCCAATTGCCAGGGGACGGTGAGTTCTACTCCCGCCTTAGGGATGAAAAGCCAACTGTGCGACTTTGAGCCAATCATCAGGTGATGGTGAGTTCTAGTTCCATCTTAAGCGTGAAAGCCAACTGGGCAACTTTGGGCCAATCACCAGGAGATGGTGAGTTCTAATCCCACCTTTGGGTGAATTTGGGCCAATCACCAGGAGATGGTGAGTTCTACTCCCGCCTTAGGCATGAAAGCCAACTGGGCGATTTTGAGCCAATCATCAGTGATGGTGAGTTCTAGTTCCATCTTAAGCGTGAAAGCCAACTGGGCGACTTTGGGCCAATCACCAGGAGATGGTGAGTACTAATCCCACCTTTGGGTGAATTTGGGCCAATCACCAGGAGATGGTGAGTTCTACTCCCGCCTTAGGCATGAAAGCCAACTGGGCGATTTTGAGCCGATCATCAGGAGCCTGTGAGTTCTACTCCCGCCTCAGCCATGAAAGCCAGCTTTGGGCCAGTCCCTCCCTCTCAGTCCAATCTACCTCACAAGGTTGTTGTTGTGGGGATCAGGTATGTTTGCTACTTTGAGTTACTTACAAAGTAAGAAGAGCAGAATAAAAATCAATCAATCAATCAATCAAATAAATAAATAAAGCAAGCCAGTTCCGTGACTAGAGCAATGACTGAAAAGAATCAGGAGAGACTAGGCAGCCTTGAACGGATTTGAAGAAAAATGGTTTGATTTCTTTGCTCCAAGCACTTGAAGCTGGCCACTGGCCATCACTCATGTATTGTTCCATGGAGTACAGATAGTCCTCGACTTACAACAACTGGGACCGGAGTTCCCAACGATAAACACAGTGGTTGTTAAGTGAGTCGCACCCAGTTTTACGGCCTTTTTGCCATGGTCGTTAAGCGAATCACTGTCGCTGTTAAGTGAATCCAGCTTTCTCCATTGACACTGCTCGTCGGAAACGGTCTGGGAAGGTTTGCAAAGGGTGATCCCCGTGATGTGGCAACCACTGCAAATACATACAGGTTTGCCAAGCGCCCAAATTAAGATGACGTGACCATGGGGATGCTCTGACAGTTGTAAATGGGGTGACTTGTTTTCAGGGCCTTTGCACGGTTGCTAAACAAACGGTTGTAAGTCAAGGACTACTTGCAGAGCCACTCATCTCCCCAGTAAACTGAAAAGAAAAAAAAATCGATATTTTGCATGTGTACCATCCAATTTTAACCTTCAACTCGATTTTCTGGGTCTCTGCAATACGCAGATAACCCTTCTATTATTAAGGGGCACTAACAAAATAAGGACAAACCAAAATGTATATTACTACAGTTTGAAGGGTACCAGAGGGAAGGATGAGAAACAATGGTCAGAAACTGATCAGAGAGAGAAACAACCTGGAATTAAGGAGAAACTTCCTGACAGTGAAGACAATCAACCAGTGGAACAGCTTGCCACCAGAAATCGCGGACGCTCCATCACTGGAGGTTTTTAAGAAGAGACTAGACAATCACCTGCTTGAGACGGTATAGGTTCTCCTGCTTGAACAGGGGGCTGGACTAGAAGACCTCCAAGGTCCCATTTCATTCCATTCCATTCCATTCCATTCCATTCCATTCCATTCCATTCTATTCTATTCTATTCTATTCTAACCTTGAGCAACTAGATGGAAAGCAGGATGGAAATCAATCAATATTTTAATAATAATAGCTATAATAACAAGGATCCACTGGCGGGGTGGCACAGGGGTTAGGATGGAGTATGACAGGCTAACTCTGCCCACAGCCTGGAGTTGGATCCGGATGGGGCTCCAGGTTGACTCCGCCTTCCATCCTTCAAAGGTCAGTAAAATGAGGGCCCAGACTGTTGGAAATTGCTCAGAAAGTGCTGTGAAGCACTAAAAGTAAAGGTTCCCCCGCACATGCGTGCTAGTCGTTTCCAACTCTAGGGGCCGGTGCTCATCTCCGTTTCAAAGCCGAAGAGCCAGCGCTTCTCCAAGGACATCTCCGTGGTCATGTGGCCGGCGTGACTAGACGCCAAAGGCGCACGGAACGCTGTTACCTTCCCACCGTAGTGGTCCCTATTTTTCTACTTGCATTTTTATGTGCTTTCGAAGTGCTAGGTTGGCAGAAGCTGGGACGAGTAACAGGCACTCACTCTGCTACGCGGCACTCGGGATTCGACCCGCCAAACTGCCGACCATCTGATCGACAAGCTCAGCATCCTAACCCACTGAGCCACCGCGTCCCTGTGAAGCACTACTAAGGAGTGGTATATAAGTCTAAGTGCTATTGCTGTTGCTATTGGCCAAGATCCATAAAGTTTGCTTAGCCTCGGCTTATGTCTGCCCCAGTAGCTTCCAAAGTTAGGGAAGGGCGATGAGTGATTTTAGCTCAAGCTCAGATTAGATGGCTCTTTCTCATACCTGCCCTGCTTTCAAAGCAACCTACTTGTTCGCCAGCTTAGAGGCAGATAAGAGAAAGCTGATCCCTCTCATCCCAAAGTAGAAGCTTAAGGAAACAATAAGTGGCCTCATTCCAATTCAAGAAACTCCAGAGTTAAATGGGATAAATGCTAAGTTGTGTTCTGGACTTCAGGAACAGCTGATAAATACAGTTAGTTTTTGCTTCTAAAAAAAAAAAGTATATAGTAGCAATCCAAGAGAGTATTTGTAGTCACGGTTGAATTGTACAAGTCCTTGGTATTCTCTGGGCTTGGTTGTTTTCTTGCAGACGTTTCATTACCCAACTAAGTAACGTCACCAGTGTTAGAAGGGGATTTGCTGTCTGTTTGTATATTAGTGGCTTGTCCTGTCAGTATTAGTGGAAGAGTTCTTGGTGCTTCCATGATCAAGCTGTTGTTGTTTACTGCTAGTTGGTTTGTCTGCGCTGTTAAGTTCCTTGATTGATGTTGTTTACAGCTTGGTTGTTAATCTTAGTGTTAACCACAGAGAACACTCTCACTTATATAAACAGACCAAGTCACTAGTATATAAATATGGACCAAACCCCATTCCCTCCTACCACTGATGACGTTACACAGTAGGGCACTGAAACGTCCAGACGAAAACAACCAAGCTCAGAGACCACCAAGGACCCCAAAGTGTACAGTACTTCTTAGCAACAACTTACTAAGCATACGAAGACTAATGGTTGATTAAAATCTGAGAAGTAATGTGGGACAATGGTTAAAATGCTGCACTAACATCTGGTAAATCCAGAGATCTCTCTGGATAAGAGTGGCCTTGTAGGGCAATTCCAACTATAGCAGAGTTCCCCAACCTTTGCGACTTTGTAGAGGGGGATGGTTCCGCGTGAGCTGCAGGCAAATGGGGGCAGCTCCATTTGCATGAGCGGTGGGCACATAAAACAGAGCAGAACACAGTTAGAAGGGACCTTGGAGGACTTCTAGTCCAACCTCCTGCTCAGACAGGAAACCCTCTGGTATACTATTTCAGACAAATGACTGTCCAATCTCTTCTTAAAAACTTCCAGTGCTGGAGCATTCACAACTTCTGGAGGCAGGTTGTTCCACAGGTTAATTGTTCCAACTGTGAGTTAATTTCTCCTTAGTTCTAGGTTGCTTCTCTCCTTGATGAGTTTCCATCCGTTGCTTCTTCTCCTGCCTTCAGGGGCTTTGGAGAATAGCTTGACTTGCTCTTCTTTGGGGCAGCCCCTGAGATATTGGAAGACTGCTATCATGTCACCCCTCGTCCTTCTTTTTGTTAGACTAGTCATACTGCATTCGCCCTCCGCTTGGGCAAATGGAGTGCACACGCATGCACATGCTGCTCCTTGCACAAATGGTGATGTGCACACACGCATGCTCACTTGCCACTTTGGCAACCCGGTTCTAAACAGCTCAAGGCCTGGTAGTGGGCCATGGACTGGGTACCCCTAACCTGCAGGGTTGTTGTAAGTATAAAAGAGGTTCCTCAAAAGGATCTTTTAAATTTCTCATCTGGCTTGGTAAGGTAATGGTAATGATTCCCCCACACGTTTGCTAGTCGTTTCCGACTCTAGGGGCCGGTGCTCATCTCCATTTCAAAGCCGAAGAGCCAGCGCTTGTCCGAGGATGTCTCCGTGGTCATGTGGCCGGCATGACTAGACGCCAAAGGCGCATGGAATGCTGTTTCCTTCCCACCGGAGGGGTCCCTATTTTTCTACTTGCATTTTTACGTGCTTTCGAACTGCTAGGTTGGCAGAAGCTGGGACGAGTAACAGGCGCTCACTCTGTTAACGCGGCACTCGGGATTCGACCCGCCAAACTGCCGATCTTCTGATCGACAAGCTCAGCGTCCTAACCCACTGAGCCACCGCGTCCCTGGCTTGGTACCAACGTGCTAATTACAGCTTGAATAAAAAGTAAATGTAGCAAGAGTGTGTGCGTAAATCCTTTGAGAATTGAGGAAAACACTGAGTTAACTTTGCACATGCAGTTAGTTACCTTTTGATGCGCTCCCTCAATATAATACGTAGATGTAAGAATGGCAAGCAGCAGTAAAAGAGACACCACTATGCTTCGGCGATGCCACAGTCTGAGGAAAAGGAAAAAAAAAACCCAGCTCTTACATTTGCATATCTGGAAAAAGGAGACAGATCGTCCTTGGACTTACCACCATCCGTTTAGCGGCTGTTCGAAGTTACAGCAGCACTGGAAAAAAGGGACTTTCGATTGGTTTTCTTGCAATTACAACAACTGCGGCATCATTTTAATCACATGATCAAAATGGAGGCGCCTGGCAAGGATTTATGATGGTTGCAGCAATTTGGGGACCTTCCTCGCCCGCTTCCAACCAGCGAGGGAAGCTGAATTCTCTTAACAATGCATGATTTACTGAACTGCAGTGATTCACTTAACAACCATGGCAAAGAGGTTGTTAACCTTGGGCATGACTGACAACCCACTTGCTTAGCAGCAGAAATTCTGGCCCCAATCCTTTCACACAACGCTATGGAAATTATTATTTACTAACTAAATTTATATGGCACCCATCCCACCGATGACTGTGGGAGGCTTACAGACGATAAAAAACACAAGCATATTCTTGATTCTAGAATTTTAAAGGGAAATTGCAGCACCTAGTACAGTGATGGCGAACCTGTTAGAGACCGAGTGCCCAAACTGCAACCCAAAACCCACTTATCGCGAAGTGCCAACACGGCAATTTAATCTGAATACTGAGGTTTTAGTTTAGAAAAAACAACTCCTAGATTATCATCTTTTGTCTTAAAAGAAAACACAATAACAAAGCTTACAAGGTAAAAGTTTGCATTTGGCACGCTTCTGAACAACCAATGTGATTTTTGCTGTTGTATGCATGCTGATTATTTGTCTAACCTTGGATTAAAACTTTGTAAGTTTGAGAGCAATACATGCAGCACTCAGGTCATCTGTTAGTCTGTTTCTGGTGTCAGATTTGATATAATTCAAAGCTGAAAACAGCTCTCTCTCTCTCCGGAGGCTTGCTTTGGCTAGGAAGGGGCTATTTCCTGCAAAATCTCAGCCAAAGAGCAAGGCGCGTGTGCCCATAGAGAGGGCTCCGAGTGCCCCCTTCTGGCACGTGTGCCACAGGTTCGCCACCACTGACCTAGTACAATGGAAGAGATACTCGCTGTCTGAAGCCACTTGGGTGAAATCTAGTGATGTGAAAGCCGACAGACTCATCAAAAGGTTCTATAGGAAGCACCTAACAAACAGAGAGGCAGTGCCTAACATATGCTTTTGTTTATGTTACAGGATCTGTCCTTTTTGTAAGGGGGGGCCGGATGTCAATGCTGCTAACATCGGATGTTCTTGCTTTGACAACCTTACAATGACACCTGCAGGAGGCATGAATAAAGGAGAACCTCCAGATTGTGCACTGGCTCTGTTTGGGGCCTTGCAGCTCCATCCAGAATGAAAGATGCTAAGCAACTGAATCCTGAGGTTGTACTGTTGAGGTTGAACTTGTTGTAAGTCTACTTGTACTAGCCCGACTACTTGTACTAGCCCTGTTTCCCCAACAATAAGACCTACTCCTAAAATAAGCCCTAGTTTTGGGAGAGGCCCACACTTAAAAATCAAGCTCAGGTGGGTGTGGGGATCTGCCCTATGTGTACCCACTTACCTCATAGGTAGGCCTCCCCTCACCAGCCCATTTCATCTGAGGCATCTTCTGCAACCAGGCCTGCGTTTCTCAGTCACAGGCCTTTCTTGAAGGCCTGTGCAGCCAAGAACCGAACGAGATTGAATCCACAGCTCGGTACTCGGCTGCAGAGGCCTTCCAGAAAGGCCTGACTGTGAAATGCAGGTCGGAATGCAGCTGCAGAATGAAGCCACTCCTTCAGCCCCAGAAGAAGTGGACAAGCTGGGCTGGGCGGGCGGTGCTGGAGGTGAGAATAAAAGACACCCCCCGAAAATAAGATCTGGTGCCTCTTTTGGAGGCAAAAGAAAAAAAAGACCTGGTCTTATTTTTGGGGAAACACAGTATGGATCCCATTCCCTGTGGATCCCAGAAGAATACACTGCAAAGGACTTTCATCAGTAGAACTCAATGTTCTAGGGTAGGGCAAAGACTGATAATGTAAATGATTACCCTAATTATAAACAGATCACTGATGGAGAAATAGATCCTGTATCCCAGGGGCAGGCAACCTTGGCTCTTTTATGACTCGTGGACTTCAACTGCCAGAATTCCTGAGCCAGCAATGCTGGCTCAGGAATTCTGGGAGTTGAAGTCCATGAGTCATAAAAGAGCCAAGGTTGCCTACCGCTGCTATATCCGGAAGAATATGTGGCTAGGAAGAGAAGATAAAAGATTACTGAATCTGATCCAGAGTGCCAATTTCAGAAGCTTTTTTTCCTAATTCTTTGGATGTCCCAAGCATTTAAACCTTAGTCATTCAAAGGCTGCAAGGATGAAGAGTCAGCCACAATTTACCACAGTAGAGAATAGCTGATTGAGGGGCAAAGTCCTCTCTTAGCGGTCAGAATACAAGTTCCACATAATCCTGACCTTTGCCCAATGAAGAATTGAAAAAAACACTTAATGTTAAAGTGACAAACAGCCAATTAACCCAGCTAGCTGGAGAATAGGCAGGGTGGGGAAGGCATGAAAAACAAAGACGTAAAAAGAAGCCAGTCTACAGGTAGTCCTTGACCTACAACTATTCATTTAGTGACCATTCAAAGTTACAACAGCACTGAAGATGTGACTTATGATGGTTTTTCACACTTACGACCGTTGCAACATGCCCGTGGTTGTGTATGTATTTATGATGGTTGCACAGCCCTGTGCTCTTGTGGTCGCCATTTGTAATCTTCCCAGCCAGCTTCCGACGAGCAAAGTCAGTGGGGGGAAAAGCCAGATTCGCTTAAGAACCACAGCGATTCGCTTAACAACACTAGCAAAAAAAGGTCATAAAATGGGGCCCAACGTTCTTGACAACTGTCTTGCTTTGCAATAGCGGAGAATATCTGTAGCTTGGGTGTAGGATGAAGGTGGAGGTTGGTTTCTAAACGTTTCATTACCAGGCTAGGTAACATCTTCCGTGGTGTGTTCTTCTGTTTATAAGGGCTTTGTGTGGTCAGTAGGTCTTGGGATGGGTCAGGGGTGGGTGCATCAAGTGAGGGTCTTGGGATGGGTCAGGTGTGACTCATCAGTGAGAGGCTTGTGATGGGTCTTGTGATAGGGAGGTTATATCAGGTGAGGGTCACTGGGAGGTGAACTGCTCTTGGGGGGGCTTGTGTAGGTTGGTTGAGGGTTGGTGCTGTCTCTGGTTGGCTGTGCTGTTGATTTGGATTCTGAGGGGTTTGTTGGCTGGTTGTAGGTTAGTGTGTCTGTTGATGGAACTGCTTGTGGGGGGCCAGGCTTCGATGAACTCACGAGTGTGGCGGGTGGTAGCGTGGCGGATGATTTTAGTGTTGCTCCAATTGAACTGGTGATGTATATGCATGCATGTATCTATCTATCATCTATCTATCCATCCATCCCTCTAGCTAGCTAGCTAGCCATCTATTCCTCTATCTATCTATCCATCCATCTATTCCTCTATCTATCATCTATTCCTCTATCTATTCCTCTATCCTCTAGCTAGCTATCCCTCTAAACACTGGAAGCTTTTAAGAAGAGACTGGACAGCCATTTGTCTGAAATGGTATAAGGTCTCCTGCCTGAGCAGGGGGTTGGACTAGATGACCTCCAAGGTCCCTTCCAACATTATTATTATTATTATTATTATTATTATTATTATTATTATTATTATTATTATTATTATTATTATTATTATTATTATATTATTATTATATTATTATCTATCCCTCTATTATCTATCTATCTATCTATCTATCTATCTATCTATCTATCTATCTAT
>JAKJMR010001038.1:211932-225060 GCA_024449315.1 Daboia siamensis
GCTGGCTGGGGCATTCTGGGAGTTGAAGTCCAGCCGTCTTAAAGTCCCCAAGGTTGAGAAACACTGTTATAGAGCATGCAAGATCAGTCCTCTTAACCACAAGTGTTTCTGGTTTTGTGTAAAAGGGAGGAAATATATCTAACCTCTTGAATAATCAAGGCATAGGAAATTTGGAAATGGGTAAGTGGAGAGAGTTGGAGAAGCAGGAGAAGGAAGGATAGGCAGAAAGGAACAGCTTATGCTTTTCACCCAAGCGATGTTTTCCCCCATCCACCCTTTTGGGGGGTGTGTGTGTGGTTGTGTTTCTTTCTCTCCTGGACTTACTTTACAGTCCACTCTTTCGCATTTGTTAATGTTTCCAGGAAGAAATACTGCAAAGTAAGAACTGGTTTTCCCCACAGGACAATACTCTGACGTGCTTCTTGTTCTTTCCGCCTTTGTTCACTTGACAAAGAGGAGTCTGCAAACAGGAAAGAAAGAAAGAAACGTTAAGAGAAGAACTGTCTCTGTGTGTGTGTGTGTGGGGAAACTGCACTCAACTTACAGCTTTCCTCCTGAAGCTGGATCCCTACCGGTAATACAATACAGGTAGAATCAAGATTACGCGAAGTATTAGTACCGCTTTATAAAACCCTAGTGAGACCACACCTGGAATACTGCAGCCAATTTTGGTCACCACACTGCAAAAAAGATGTGGAGAGCTTGGAAAAAATTCAGAGAAGAGCAACTAAGATGATCCAAGGCCTGGAGACCAAAACATACGAAGAACGGCTGTGGAACTTGGGTTTGGCTTGTCAAAAGAAAAGAAGAAATAGGGGAGACATGACAGCAGTGGTCCAGTATTTGAGGGGCTGCCACAAGGCAGAGGGGGTCACGTTATTCTCCAAAGCACCAGAGGGAAGGATGAGAAACAATGGTTGGAAACTGATCAAAGAGAGAAGCAACTTGGAATGAAGGAGAAGCTTCCTGACAGTGAGGACAATCAACCAGTGGAACAGCTTGCCACCAGAAATCATGGGCGCTCCATCATTGGAGGTTTTTAAGAAGAGATTAGACCCATGATGGCGAACCTATGGCACGTGTGCCACAGGTGGCATGCAGAGCCCTCTCTGTGGGCACGCGTGCCATCACCCTAGTCATAGGCCTTCAGCTGGGTTTTATAAAACCTTTTCGCTTTAAGCTTCCGCTGCCGTGTGCAAAAATAAATAAATAAAAAGGTTCAATCAATCAATCAATTTCAACTTCTCTTGGGGGGAAAAAAAGATCCCATAAAGTTGGAATTGATTGATTGAACTTTTTAGTTCCACCCAGTCTCCCGTTACCACCGCAGCCACGCCCACCTAGTGGGCCACGCCCACCAGGCACCAGACGATACATAAGTGGGTTTTGGGTTGCAGTGTAGGCACTCAGTCTCTAAAAGGTTCGCCATCACTGGACTAAACAGTCACTTGTCTGAGATGGTATAATTCTCTTGCCTGAGCAGGGAGCTGGTCTTGAAGACTTCCAAGGTCCCTTCCAGCTCTATTCTATTCATCTAGTCTTCTAGTCTTCGACTTACAACAATTCATGTAGTGACTGTTCTGTGACTGTACAACGGCACTAAAAAAGCGACCCGATGACCATTGCACATCCCCCTGGTCACGTGATCGAAATCAGGGCACGCGGCAACTGGCATGTACTTAAGACAGCTGCAGCGTCCTGAGGTCCAGAAGGGAGTGGGTTTTGCTCTTTGTTTATGTCCTAATGGCTTGCCCTGTCATCTCACCAGCAATCAACTGCCTCGTATTTATGACCGCTGCAGCGCCCCCGGGTCCCGTGATCAACTTTTGCGACCTTCTGACAAGCAAAGTCAATGGGGAAGGCAGATTCACTTAACAAACGTGTTAGTAACTTAACAACTGCAGAGATTTGTGTAAGAGCTGTGGCAAGAAAGATGGTAAAATGGGACAAGGTTCACTTAACCTATGTCTCACCTAGCAACAAAAATGTGGGGCTCAATCATGAGCCAAGGACTACCTGGACTTGTTTCATTAGACAGGAATGACCATTTACCGAGCCATCGTACCTAGAAAGCTTCCGTTGTGCTGTTCTTTGCTCCTTGCGGTGCGCCTCATGTCACAACCTCTTCCATTCTCTGCCATCTCATAGGTCAGTCACTTCAAGGTGCCTAACGTTAAAATTAAAACACAATCAGCAATCAGAGTTATTATGCAGACATCAGCCTGAAAGTAGAGGAGCCCATTCCTGCAACAGTTACAAGAATTGGGCTCTTTTATGACTCGTGGACTTCAACTCCCAGAATTCCTCAGCCAGACAACTATGGTCCTTTATGAGATGTGGACTTTAACTCCCAAAATTCCTCAGCCAGACAACTATGGTCCTTTTATGAGATGTGGACTTCAACTCCCAGAATTCCTCAGCCAGCCAACTATGGTCCTTTTATGAGATGTAGACTTCAACTCCCAGAATTCCTCAGCCAGCCAACTATGGTCTTTTTATGGTCCTTTAATTTAAATTTAACCTAAATTCAAAGTAAATTCAGGCCATACATTTAACTGATTCTTAAAGCAATTGTGGCAAGATTTCCTTAACAACCGTGTTACTCAGTTAACAAGTCCAGTGATGCACTTAGTGACTGTGGCGAGAAAGGTGGTTAAATGGGGCAAAACTCACTTAACAACTGTCTCTCTTAGCTGCAAAAATTTTGGGCTCCTTTGCTGTCATAATTTCGAGGACCACCTTTACACTGGATGGATGGCCGTTGTTGAAGAAATTGAGGAACCCGGTGACAAAATATCTCTGACAACAAGACCGAACGCATCAGGTCCAGCAAAATGTAATGACTGTATTCATGCAACACGCCAAGCTTAAATTGTAGCTTCCATGACGCAGTGCTTAATTACACACAGTGCATTAGCCACACACTGTCAGACTGTGATTTCCTTCCATAAAAACTTAGTTAGTGTGTGCTCTAGTGCAGAGGTTCCCAACCTTTTGGGCACCAGGGACCGGTTACGTGGAGAGAGGTTTTTCCATGGACCGGAAGGTGTGTGTGTATGGTTTTGTGTGCTGCTTGCATCCCGCAGATGGGGCTTTGCTTGTTTGTGCAGCCCAGTTGCTGGCATGCTGCAGCCCGGTACCAGTCCATGGCCCGGGGGCTAGATACCCCTGTTCTAAGGTAAGGTAAAGGTTCCCCCACACATGCGTGCTAGTCGTTTCCGACTCTAGGGGCCGGTGCTCATCTCCGTTTCAAAGCCAAAGAGCCAGCGCTTGTCCGAGGACGTCTCCGTGGTCATGTGGCCGGCATGACTAGACGCCAAAGGCGCACGGAACGCTGTTACCTTCCCACCGGAGTGGTCCCTATTTTTCTACTTGCATTTTTACGTGCTTTCGAACTGCTAGGTGGACAGAAGCTGGGACGAGGAACAGGCGCTCACTCTGCTACGCGGCACTCGGGATTCGACCCGCCAAACTGCCGACCTTCTGATTGACAAGCTCGGCGTCTTAACCCACTGAGCCACCGCATCCCTGTTCTAGGATACTGCTTTTCAGTTAACGGCTGAGTTTATAAATGGACTATGCTTTCCATTATGGAGAAATGAGAGACGTGTTTAAGGTTAAAGCTTCACGGAGCAATAGGTGCAAATGAGTCAGAAGCTATATATTGCTTTCTTCAGATACTTGGAAAACTGTCACATCCAGGCTGAAACAACAGTTGTTTTGTATGACACCCACACCAAAGGGTTCCAATTACGGGAAGGGGAATTTCAAGTAAACGTTATGCAACATGTCCTCACACTCTGTTTACACATTGGTTCGGTCTATGACCACAGCCCTCTTTCTGTCAAGAGATTTATAAACAGCAATTTAATCAAGCAGGGCCTGAGCAATCGGAATTAGGGCTGGACTAGATGACCTCTTCAATGCAGACAGCGAATGCCACCATGAAATTAAAAGACGCTTCCTCCTTGGGCAAAGCCAGGCAGCATCTTAAAAAGCAGAGACATCGCCTTGCCAGCTGTGGTTTTCCCAGTAGTACAGGTAGTCCTCGACTTACGACAGTTCAGTGACTGTTCGAAGTTACAACAGCACTGAAAAAAGTGGCTTATGACCATTTTTCAGACTTACAACCCTTGCAGCCTCCACCCTTGCAGCATCCCCGTGGCCACGTGATTTACATCCGGATGCTTGATAACGGGTTCACATTAATGACCGTTGCTGTGTCCTGGCATCATGTGATCCCCTTTTACGGCCTTCTGAGAAGCAAAATCAATGGGGAAGCCAGTTTCGCTTAACGACCTCGTTACCAAATTCACAACTGCAGTGATTTATTTACCTGACAAAGGGGGCAAGAAAAGCCATAAAGTGGGGCAAAACTCACTGAACAAATTTCTCGCTTCGCAACATAGATCCTGGAATGAATGGTGGTTGAAAGTTGAGGACTACGTATAACGCAGGGGTGTCAAAGCTGCCGGCCCGCGGGCCAGAGGCATCACACCAAAACCGTGCCCACCCCATTGCCGCCAAGGACAAAAAAGTCACGACACATCGCGAGACGTCGTGTGACGTTGTGAGTTTGACACCCCTGATGTATAATGTATGGCTGTGAAGAGCTGGAGCATCAGGAAGGCTGAGCGCTGAAGAACTGATGCTTTCACATTGTGGTGCTGGAGAAGATCCCTGTTATAATGGACCGTGAGCTTGTTTGGAGGTTCTAGCAGGGGAGCGCAGCTATCGTATAGCCTTGACCGAAGATCGGTACACTCCTTCTATCTGGGATGGTCGTCCTCTTCCACCGAGCGCGCAGCTTCGGGAGGGACGCACATGGAGCGGTGAGGGAGGAACGGGACACCCGCCTAGCCAGCCAGATCAGCGGAATCAACCCTGGCGATCAATGGGGTGACAGATGTCGCCGCCAGATCGCCCTCACATCCTTCAGCATCCCTTGGACTGCAAGCAGATCCAGTCAGTCAGTCCTGAAGGAAACCAACCAACCCTGATACATCCTGAAGCCCAAATATTTTGGCCACCTAATATGAAGAGAGGAGGGCTCAACGGGAGAAGATCCTGATGTTGGGAAAGACGGAGGAAAAAGGAGAAGGGGACAGCTGAGGAGGAGATGGTTAGATGGTGTCATCAATGAAATGACCATGAATTTGGGCAAACTCCAGGAGGCAGTGGAGGACCAAAAAAAAAAAAAGGAAAAAAGTGATGAAGTACAGGTAGTCCTCGACTTACAACAGTTCGCTTAGTGACTATTCAAAGTTACCATGGCACTGAAAAAAGTGCCCTCCAAGCCACAGCCAAGCAAGACGCCTGCCTGCCTGCCCGGTGATGTTCTTCCTCCTGTCCGAGGTTTTCATTCTTGTGAGCGTTTCTGTTGAGGATTGGCAGCGGGGGTGGGGTGGGGTGGGGGGTGCTTGGTTTTTATTCCCCCCCCCCATCTGCAGGGTGGTTGCAGCAGGTTTTGGTCACTTCACATGACCCTGGGACACTGTGACCGTCATAAATATGAATCAGTTGCCAAGCAACTGAATGTAAATCACAAGACCCTGGAGATGCTGCAACATTCCAGCTGATCGACGCTTCTTCTCGGCTCAGAAGTGCCAGGATCAGTGCCGAGCTCCAGCTGGAGCCTGGCGCTGATCCTGGCGCTTCCGCTGAGCCCTGACAGCCCTGCAGCTCCAGCCGTCTCTCGCTCAGGCTTGTGCGGTGCTGCCACCGGTTCAGCTCATTCTCCTCCCCCGCTACCACTTTTCTAGGATGGTCGCGTACCACCTGTTAGGTGCCAATGTACCCCAGGTGGTACCCGTACCACTGGTTGAAAAGCCCTGCTCCAGATGAAGCCTGGGTTAACAACGGGGCAAAAAAAGGCCACAAGACACAACTCAACAACCTTAGCAACAGGAATTCTGGCTGTTATTGTGGTCATAAATCAAGCTGCAATGCATCCATCAAAAAGTCCCAGCGACCAAATTACATTTCCCTTTCAACAAAAACCTTGAGGGTTTCTTTTATTAATATGTCTTGACACAAGAGCATCTTTTCTCGCGGTGGAAAAAGAAATGGGAATTTATTCAGCATGCAACGCACAACAGGTGTGATGAGGTTTTACAAGCTGAAGATAAAGATTGAAGTAGTGTGAAAACATTAAAAATAATTTTGGTTAAAAAAAAAGATGTTGTTTTTTTTAATGCGACGAACACCCACAAAGAGCTTTTCAATTAAATCCAAAATTAGAAGACTAATTAGGACAACTTGGATAGACATTTCCAACAGGGATAGAATTGCATAAGAGAAAATTACTTTGCCAACAAGGGAATACAGTATAAATCCTTCATCATGGTCCCATTCTTATCTAATTGTTCCACCAACAGAATAAGAAATATATGTGTGTGTGTGTGTGTGTGTGTGTGTGTGTGTGTGTGAGAGAGAGAGAGAGAGAGAGAGAGAGAGAGAGAGAAGGCCCCCCCATTTCTCCCCTCCAAACTCTTATTTTTTTAGTTTTGTTCTAATTTCTACAATTTTTATCTGTTTTTATATTTATAATTGTCAGATATTTGTGTGTTTTATAGGTAGTCCTTGATTTCATGACCATTCGTTTAGTGTAGGGATGGGCAACCTTGGCTCTTTTATGACTCATGGACTTCAACACCCAGAATTCCTGAGCCAGCCACGCTGAGGGGAAAGGGAGAGGTTTCCAAGCTGAGCTGCGCTGGCTCAGGAATTCTGGGAGTTGAAGTCCACGAGTCATAAAAGAGCCAAGGTTGCCTACCCCTGATTTAGTGAATGTTCGAAGTTATAATGGCAATAAAAAAAGTGACTTATGACCATTTCTCACACTTACGACCAGGGCAGCATCCCCATGGTCATGTGATCAAAATGCAGGCACTTGGCAGCTGGTATGCCTTCTGACAAGCCACGTCAATGGGGAAGCCAGGTTCACTTAACAACGGTGTTACTAACGTAACTACTGCAGTGATTCCCTTAACCCAGGGGTCTTCAAACTTGGCCCTTTTAGGACTCGTGGACTTCAACTCCCAGAATTCCTCAGTCCACGAGTCCTAAAAAGGCCAATTTTGAAGACCCCTGACGCCCTGTGACAAGGTCATAAAATGGGGCAAAACCCACTTAACAACTGCCTCGCTTAGCAACGGAAATTTTGGATTCAGCCGTGGTGGGTAAGCCGAGGACGACCTGTATCTTGCTGCAAGCCACTCAAAAGTTGCCTTCGATGGGCAGCATATGCATTTGATAGCCATAATTATATTATTTTAAAAAACAACTTTTCTAACCAGATCAGCTGAACATCGGAGTTTAAACAAGGAATGACAACCAGTGGCAAATTAAAGAAGTATTTCAGAACATCAAAAGGCTGAGGACACGATCTCTGGAAACAGGAAGGCAATTTTAGAAACACCTGGTTGCCACACATCTCACCTGAGAGGGCGGAAACTTTTGGTTCCTTGCGAAAATGCAAGATGGGATACACCCAAGCAGTCCCACACAATGCAGCTGCAGAGCCTATCCAGGTAGTCCTTGAATAGTAACCATTTCTTTAGTGGCCGTTCAAAGTTACAACGGCAATGAACAATTAGTCGACATATGAGCAGTTCCTTGCCCTCCCAATCCTTGCCTGCATCCCCACGGGTCACGGGATCAAAATTTGGGCTCTTGGCAACCGACAGGTATTTATGACGGATGCAGCAATCCAGGGTTATGTGATCACCATTTGGATCTTTACGGTCAGCTTCCAACAAGCAAAGTCAATGGAAGGGAAGCTGGATTCGCTTAACGACCGTGTGAGTGGCTTAATACGTGCAGCGACTCACTTAACAAAAGTGGCAAAAAAGGTGGGAAAATTGGGCGCAGTTCACTTAACAATCGCCTTGCTTAGCGATGGAAATCCCAATCTCAATTGTGGATGTAAGTCAAGGACTACCTGTAAATCCGGTGGCTTTTTGGAAATCCCTCAAAATGTGTTTTTTTTTTTCCCCCAACAGATCCTCCGGCCCCAGTCATCCTGATACATTCACAATCTCTGTTTCATGGTTCTTTTTAGATCAGGGGTCTTCAAACTTGGCCCTTTTAGGACTTGTGGACTTCAGCTCCCAGAATTCCTTAGCCAGGCATGCATGCCTGGCTGAGAAATTCTGGGAGTTGAAGTCCACAAGTCTTAAAAGGGTCAAGTTTGAAGACCCTCGTTGTAGAACATTCTATGGGTCGTCCTCAACTTATGACTGGTCTGTTAGCGACCAGTCAGTTATAACAGATCAACCTGGGGGTTACTTACTTACAACCCGGATTTAAAGTTCCGATGGTTGGGGGGATCCCTATCGGCACATGGCCAAATCTGGGATGCTTGGCAACCAAGTGGCATTTACGGCTATTTGGAGCGACCCACAGGTACACAATTCTGTTTTATGACGGTTTTGCCAAAAACCCGCATCCACTTCCAGTTTTCAGCAAAACTGCCACATAACAAAGCATCATTATGACCTCTTTACAACTGCTGCGAAAAAGGTTATTAAATCAACTTATGACTGCGGTGGGCAGGCTCCGTGACCAGCATGAGTCAAGGGCTACCTGTAATTGTTGATTTTGTTGCGCGCCAGCCAAAATTGCCTTGTGCGAGATTGGCAGCCGGATAAATGTGATGAGTAAAGAAAATGCAGAGTAGTATTATTACTGATACTACTGCTGTGGACATTAAGCTGATGCTAAACTTAATTACGGCAGCGAGACTTTTAATAGGGCAATACTGGAAGAAGGAAGAATTGCCGACTATAGAAGAATGGACTTTAAAGGTTTCCAACCTGGCGGAAATGGCGAAGATTTCAGCGTATCTGAAACACCATTCGCAACAACGATATATTGTGGAGTGAAAAAATGGATTGATTACATCCAGAATAAATATGGGACTAAAAAGTTTCATTTAGCATTTGAATAAGTATTGATGGGATATTTATATTGCTTGTAGTTATTTTATAAGAGCTAAAGTGCGGTAGACCTAATAGTTTATTGTTATTAGCATATGGTAGTTTATGATTTGTTTTTTACTTTTATACCTTGTATTCAGCTCTGGGAAGTCGGGGAGGGGGGAGGGGGGAAGGGGAGGGTGAGAGGGTGGGATTGGGTTGGGAAGGGAGGGAGGGGGTGGGGGTGGGGATGCTTTGTTAAAGATAAAATGTACCGAAAAACTTTTCAATAAAAATAAAAAAATAAAAAAAAAGAAAATGCAGAGAACCAAAAATAGGCAGGCAGCCTTAAAGTCGTACGTTCAAATTCAAGTGCCTGTTCTGGACTGAGGCAAAGAAGAGGGGGTTATCTGTCCTTGTGCAATGAAAACCCTGATCATCCCTCAAAGCTCTGAAAAGGGGAGGTTGTGTGTCCTTAGGTGACTCCTGGAGCAACAGGAGGTCCTTGCTTCCCAAGATCAGCTACCCCAGAACTTTTGCCAAGACCCCTGTGAGTCCCTTGGACTGCCAGGCGATCAAACCGGTCAGTCCTAGAGGAGATCAACCCTGACTGCTCTTTAGAAGGCCAGATCCTGAAGTTGAAACTCAAATCCTTTGGCCACCTAATGAGAAGGAAGGACTCACTGGAGAAGAGCCTAATGCTGGGAAAGGTTGAGGGCGAGAGAAGAAGGGGACGACAGAGAATGAGGTGGCTGGATGGAGTCACTGAAGCAGGAGGTGTGAGCTCCAGAAGATGGTATTGGACAGGAAGGCCTGGAGGAATGTTGTCCATGGGGTCGCGATGGGTTGGACACGACTTCGCAGCTAATAACAACAACAGCAATACAGCAAAGGACTCAAGAATGATCTGATAATCTCTCTCTCTCTCTCTCTCTCCCCGTACTACTTATCGTACCTACCTAAAGGTTTTATCGTCCCTTAGAGTCAGATACAACGGTGCTCATCTCCGTTTCTTAACCGAGGGAGCCACTGCTGTCTGAAGAGGCTTCTGTGGTCATTTGGCATGATTATATGCAAGAAGTGCATGGAATGTGTTACCTTCCCACCAAAGTGGTACCTATTTATCTACTCACATCTGCGTGCTTTCGAACTACTAGGCAGCAGGAGCTGGGGCAAGGAACAGGAGCTCACCCCATCGCATGGCGCTCAGGTCTCCAACTAGGCTGTCAGCTTTCCTGTTGACAAGCTCAGTGCCTTTAACCAGTGTGCCATCGCACCGACTGCCTGCCTGCCTGTCCATCCATCCATTTCTCTCCTTACCTATCAGATATCTACCTATCGACCAGATATCTTTCTGCCTGCCTACCAGATCTTCCTACCTAGCCTGCCTATCTCTCTCTTCTTACCTACCAGATATCTACTTATCTATCAGATATCTTTCTGCCTACCTACCAGATCTACCTAATATCTACCTACCTGATCTACCTTTTTTACTTTGCTTCTGCCCTTCATGGCTCTCTCTGCTAATGTCAGAAGAAGCTGTCCTCTTTGATCTGGTGACTGGTGGAGAGCCTTGGATTTGTTGTGCAATGGGACCGATTCTTTTGGCCCAGACCAGTAACAATCGGTGGCCGGGGTGAGTGATCTGGCCTAAAAATGAAGCTTGCACTTCAATGGGTGAAGCTGAAGAGGAGTGGCTTCAGCTACAGGTTGCCTTTTATGACCACAACGGAGCCCCCAAAGTGTCTATTAAGGTGGTCCTTCAGTGAGTTTTGCCCCCTTTTACAACCTTCCTCGACACAGCTGAATCGCCGTAGTTTGCCAAAGTTAGCAAAATGGTTGTTAAGTGAACCTGGTTTGCCCGCTGACTTTGCGCGCCAGAAGGTCGCAAAAGGGGATCATGCGACCTTCCTGGAACGTCCTTGATGCGTGTCAGTTGCCAAGCGCCTGAATTTTGACCACGCAACCACGCTTGTGTGAAAAACAGTCCTAAGTCGCTTTCGTCAGTGCCACTGCAACCCGGGACGGTCAATAAACGAATGATTGTAAGTCGAGGATTGCTTGCATTTATCTCCATCCCATTATCTGCCGCTTCTCTGAAAGAAATGCGAGAGAATTACCGATTTGCAAGATGCAGAAATGCGGCTTTAAGCCTGGGAGGCTATTTATTTTCTCTGTTCCCAAGAGGAGCTAAACTTAGCTTCTGGATTCAGTTCCTCACGAGTCGGAGATCACAGCCTGACTTACACCAACTCTTACACTCCTGTCCACCAATCCATAAAACAACAGAGAAATTAATGTGATGCCTCAGATCAGGAAGAAAAAAACACCCACCATACATTTGGGCTGACTGATTTAGTAGACACAGTATCTCTATAATTTCTTACTTTTGGGAATGTATGGCAACTAAAGCCATATAATATTTTAAGAGAAGAAAGGATTGTACAAACTTGGTTTCAGTATGGGCAATTACAGGCCAGGTAGAAGGAAGACCAGAAAACTGGTTTTTCAATGATTGATGAAAATTTGGTAAAGCAAATTAGAGATCAAGGTCAAGCACATATTAAAAGGATATATCTTGCATTGATAGAAATTGATTCAGAGACAGAACTTGTTAAAGACTGTATGATAAAGTGGGCTCAGAATTTCCAAGAAGTTATTACAATGGATACTTGGGAAAAGATTTGGGTAAGAAATGTAAGATTTACGCAAGCTCAAAACCTAAGAGAGAATTTTTATAAAATGTTTTATAGGTGGCACTTAGATCCTAAAAAATTAGCAAGTATGTATCCGAACTGTCAGCCTAAATGTTGGAGGTGTGGTGGTAAAGATGCAACATATTTTCATATATGGTGGACCTGCAAAAAGGTTAAAGCTTTTTGGATTAGAATCTGGTGGAACATGCAAAAGATATTTAAGAAAAGGATAAAGTTTTGTCCGCAATTGTTTTTATTGGGTATTATTACTGATACTACTGTTGTGGACACTAAGTTGATGTTGAATTTAATTACGGCAGCAAGACTTTTAGTAGGGCAATATTGGAAGAAGGAAGAACTGCCGACTATAGAAGAATGGACTTGAAAAGTTTCCAACCTGGCGAAAATGGCAAAGATTTCAGCGTATTTGAAAGACCATTCGCAACAGAGATATATCGTGGAGTGGAAAAAATGGATTGATTATATTCAGAATAAATATGGGACTAAAAAGTTTCATTTAGCATTTGAATAAGTATTGATGGGATATTTATATTGCTTGTAGTCATATTATAGGAGTTAAAGTGCGATAGATTTAATAGATTATTGTTGTTTGCATAAGATAGATTATGATTGTTTGTATTTTTATACCCCGTATTTAGCTCTGGGAAGTCAGGGAGGGGGGAGGGGGAAGGGAGAGAGGTGTAGGGGAGGGTTGGGGAGGGGGGAGGGGGTGGGGAGGGGTTTTGTTTTGTTCTGTTGAAAATTTCTTACTTTTGGGGTATAGGTAGTCCTCAACATACGACCAAAATGGAGCCCATTTCTGTTGCTGAGACATTTAAGTGAATTTTGCCCCATTTTACGACCTTTTTTGCCACGATTGTTAAACGAATCACTGCAGTTGTTACTAACAGTTGCTAAGTGCATCTGGCTTCCCCAAGTAGTTCTCAAATTACGACCACAATTGAGCCCAAAATTTATGTTGCTAAGCGAAGACAGTTGCGTGAATTTTGCCCCATTTTACGACTTTTCTTGCCACAGTTAAGTGAAACACTGTGGTTGTTAAGTCAGTAACACGGTTGTTAATTGAATTTGGCTTCCCCCACTGACTTTGCTTCTGGAAAGGTCACCAAAGGGGATCATGGGAGACTGCAACTGTCGTAAGTATGGGTCGGTTGCCAGGCTTCTGAATTCCGATCATGTGACTACGGGGATGCTGCAATGGGCCGCTGTAACTTTGAATGGTCACTAAGTGAACTGTTGTAAGTCGAGGACTACCTGTACTTTTTAAGCTGTTAATATAGGACATGTGATAAAGGGGACAGGGTCCTTCCACATCATCCAGCGAAGGAGAATATTTGTAGCTCAGGGTTGAAATGAGGGGCCCTTAGTGCTCTCTGAGCTTGTTTTCTTGCAGACGTTTCATTACCCTAAGTACCGCGTTTCCCCGAAAGTAAGCCCCCCCAGAAAGTAAGCCCTAGCTTGATTCCGGGGGTGGGCCTAATATAAGCCCCCCC
>JAKJMR010001038.1:225070-245307 GCA_024449315.1 Daboia siamensis
AAAAAAAAAGAAAAGGACTTCTGGTTTGGCGTCCGACAAGACAGGTGGAAGAAGCTGGGGCTCTGGCTTCTTAGCCCAATTTTGTTCTGCCCGGCGACCCCAAGGGGTCGGAAAGGGGCAACAAAGGAGGAGTGATGCATCAGCAGTCCGGATCAGACGGTGGTCAGTCCGGGTGGACTGAAGAAACCCTCTGAAAAGACAGAGGAAAGGCTGCCGGTTGAGCTCAGGCAGTCCAAGTCGTCGCCAGCCGGAAGAGATGTGAGGAGCCACAGCGCTCCACTACACAGCAAAGACCCCAGAAGGACTATAAAGGCGGCGATCAACTACGAAGGGGGAAGACTTGAAAGGAATACAAAACAACTTTTTTTAAAAAAAATTGAGTTCAGACTGATTTAAAGACAGACTACTTAATCTATAAGACGTGGGGGCAAAATTTTCTTTTTTTTTTTTTGCATAATTCTAAGGGTAAATAACATATAAAGAAAAACTCTAAAAGAAAAAACTTTGTAACAATTTTTTTTAAAACCAGATATTGATAAAATAGTGCACGAGGACATCTAGTACTGAAAGAAGATACCACAGTAGCACTAAATAATATAAGAATCTGAAACTGTCTGACCTTGAGACAGCACCTGATCTAAACAAAGTGCCTTTGTGTGAGTATGCAAGTGAAAAGACTTTCCCTAACTATATTTGTTGACTTTGGACATAACAAAAACAGGAATTATTTGGAGACAGTGAACGTTTTACATCTGAAACTCGACTGGAGGAGTTGGATTTGGCTTAAAGTAGTTGGCTCATTCTTTTGGGTTGGATTTTAGCCTTCTCTGTTGGAGCGCCTGCCCTTTGGAATCAGCTCCGAGAACTTTGGATGGCCCCAGATCTCCGGTCCTTTCGTCGTGACCTAAAGACATATCTTTTCCAACTGGCCGACCTGGACTGAAGACGGGGTTTTAATATTTTTATTTTATTGGTTTTAGTAAATAATGGGGCTTTGTAAATTTAATCTTTTTTAATATTTGTATTTATTGTTTTTATTGTTGTTTTATTGTTGTTAGCTGCCCTGAATCCTTCGGGAGATAGGGTGGCATATAAGTCCCATAATTAAATTAAATTAAATTAAGATAGTTGGCTTTTTTTTCCCTTTAAAGATAAAGGTAAAGGTTCCCCCGCACATGTGTGCTAGTCGTTTCCGACTCTAGGGGCCGGTGCTCATCTCCGTTTCAAAGCCGAAGAGCCAGCGCTTGTCCGAGGACGTCTCCGTGGTCATGTGGCCGGCATGACTAGACGACAAAGGCACACGGAACGCTGTTACCTTCCCACCATAGTGGTCCCTATTTATCTACTTGCATTTTTACGTGCTTTCGAACTGCTAGATTGGCAGAAGCTGGGATGTGTAACAGGCGCTCACTCTGTTACGCAGCACTCGGGATTCGACCCGCCAAACTGCTGACCTTCTGATCGACAAGCTCAGCGTCCTAACCCACTGAGCCACCGCATCCCTTTTTTTTCCTTTATGTTGCCTGTATTTCTTTTTTTGTTGTTTTTTTGCTCCCTGAGATATTTAGCCTAAAGTAGTCTGCTCCTTTCACAGTTTGGATTCAAGCCTAAGATAGTTGGCTTTTTTTTTTTCCTTTTCTGCTGGCTGTATTTTTTTTCCTTCCTTTTGTTGTTTTTTTCTTTTTTTTCCTTCTCTCCCTGAGATATTGGATTTAGCATAAAGTAGCTGCCTCCTTTTACAGTTTGGATTTAAGCCTAAGATAGTTGGCTGGAAGAATGAGTACATCAAACATCACCAGACTCATGAAAAAAGATTTCCTCCGTAGTCCAACAACCCAGGGATCTATCAAAACAAAGTTGCAGCGTGAAAAAATAAGCACCGCTCAAAATGAGATGCCACTTACATTAAAACTGATTCAAGAATCAATGCCAAAAAAAAAAAATCATGAAGAGACAAAAAGTAATTTTGATAAACTAAACCAAGACATTTTGGATATAAAGGCACAATTTGAAGTTCATCATCAAATGATTGTCAAAAATGAACAAAGAATTCAGAAAATGGGAAATAAATCGGATGACATTGATTAAAAAAAACACACGGAAATACTATTGCAAGAAAATGAAAAATTAGAACAAGCAAATCAAAACCTAGAAGGACTGTTGGCGATCTTAGAAATGGAGAAAGCGGAAAACTACTTAAGATTTCAAAATATCCCTGAAGATAGAAAAGAAAATATAGCAGTCGTGATCATTGACCTCCTGGCAGCAGACAAAGCAGAGATGCAAGTGGAGATAGATGAAATATTTCGAATGAATTCGAGCTACGCACGGAAATATAATCTACCCAGGGAAGTGCATGTGAGATTCATAAAGAAAACAACAAGAGATGACATAATGAGAAAAGTCAGAGACGAGCCACTACAATACAAAAACAAAGAAATTGTGGTCTTAAAGCAGATACCTAAGAGAGTAAGAGATGCTCGAAGACAATATCATTGCAAAAGGTACATGGGCAGATCATAATCCTTTAAAAGTGATGTGGAGAGGAATAAAAAAACAAAAACAAACAAACCAAGATAGACTTTGAACCAATCCACATTAAAAGAACTAGCAAAAAAAAAAAAAAAAAAGAAAAGAAAGAAATGGGAGTTTTTCTTGAAAGAAAATAAAAAAGAAGACACGTTACAAAATGAATGGGACACAGCCCAAGCATATTTTAGAGGTATGTATGCGGTGGCTCAGTGGGTTAGGACGCTGAGCTTGTCGATCGGAAGGTCGGCAGTTTGGCGGGTCGAATCCCGAGTGCCGCGTAGCAGAGTGAGCGCCTGTTACTCGTCCCAGCTTCTGCCCACCTAGCAGTTCGAAAGCACGTAAAAATGCAAGTAGAAAAATAGGGACCACTACGGTGAGAAGGTAACAGCGTTCCGTGCGCCTTTGGCGTCTAGTCATGCCGGCCACATGACCACAGAGACGTCCTCGGACAAGCGCTGGCTCTTCGGCTTTGAAACGGAGATGAGCACCGGCCCCTAGAGTTGGAAATGACTAGCACGCATGTGCGGGGGAACCTTTACCTTTACCTATAACACACATGGCAAAGAAAAACAAACAGAAAAGACAGCAGTATGGACTACTAAAAGAAAAATTAGGAAAATTAGAATTAGAACCGCAAATGAATCCGCAAAAGAGGATTCTGAAGAGAGAAATAGAAACAATAAAACACAAACTAAATTTGTTGGACTCGGAAAAATTGGCACAGCAAATAAAAAGAGCAAAACAATTTTTTTTTTGAAAATGCAAATAAAGCAGGAAGGTGGTTAACCTAAAAACTTAAAAAACAGAAGGAAGAAAATGATACATAATTTAACAGATGAAAAAGGTTGCCTACAATTTAAAAGTGAAGAAATGAGATAATTAAAGAATATTACAAGAAACTATATGACATAGAAGAAATTTCAAGAGAGAGAACGATTCAATATCTAGGAGGAAATAACCTTTCAAAAATTCCAGAAACCTATAAGACTATGTTAGAGGGGAAAAAATAACAATGATGGAAATAACAGAGGCCATAAGAAAACAAAAAAAAAAAATGAAAAAACACCGGGACCATATAAAACCTTGCAAGACATACTAAGTGAACAGTCGAAAGACGTTTGCAATGAACATTTGTTGGAGGCAAAACTCCCCAATACTTGGATAGAAGCAAACATTAGTTTAATACCGAAAGAAGATTCAGATTTGACACAGATAAAAAAATTATAGGCCGATATCGTTACTGAATGTGGATTATAAATTTTTTACTTCAGTGATGGCTAAGAGACTGAAAAGATACTTCTGAATTTATACATTCAGATCAAAATGGTTTTTAACCAAAGACCAAATGCTATTATTTTAGGTAATGGGGCTATGCGCCATTTGGATACTGCATGGCAGCTGCGTATTATAGTCCGACATTATAATCTCTAGTGAGCCATTTCAAATTTGATTTTCTTTAAGGGGAGCATTTCTTGCTAGAAATTAGCTTTTCTCACTCAGGAGCCTCCCAAAGTCACAGCAGTTAGTGGAACTTAAGTCTGCATGTCCTGACATTCCTGCAATCCTCCATCATCCTTTGCCTAACTCAGGGGTCTTCAAACTTGGCCCTTTTATGACTTGCGGACTTCAATTCCCAGAATTCCTCAGCCAGGCTGAAGACAACAAGTCATAAAAGGGCCAAGTTGGAAGACCCCTGTCTTAGTGATTCATTGATGTTGCTGGAGTACACCAGAACCTTTGTTTTAGTTCTTGAGGAGTTAAAGGGAATACTGTTATTCCCAGAATGAGGGAAAAAATGCACCACTGATTTGTAGTGGCACAATTCAGAGAACTGTGAAATGTGCATCAAAGGCTGACGTGTACAGCATTTACTCCTTTGCTAAGCCACTTTAGGTCTTAACCCATAAAAATCTTGTTTCTTAGCACAGGGCTTTTCAACCAGTGGTACAGGTACCACCTGTGGTACATTGGCACCTGGCAGGTGGTACACAACCATCCTAGGGAGGGGAATGAGCTGAACAGGTGGCAGCACCGCACAAGCCTGAGTGAGAGACGGCTGGAGCTGCAGCTCAGCGGAAGCGCCAGGATCAGTGCCAGGCTCCAGCTAGAGCTCGGCACCGATCTTGGCACTTCTGAGCCCAGAAGAAGCGCCCATCAGCTGGAATGTTGCAGCATCTCCAGGGTCTTGTGACCTACATTCAGATGCTTGGCAACTGATTCATATTTATGACGGTCCCAGGGTCATGTGAACGGACCAAAACCTGCTGCAACCACCCAGCAGATGGGAGGGAAAATAAAAACCAAATATACTCCCCCACCCCCACTACCAATCCTCAACAGAAATGCTCACAATGAAAATCTTGGACAGGAGGAAGAGCGCTGCTGGGCAGGCAGGCAGGCAGGCGTCTTGCTCGGCTATGGCTTGGGGGGCACTTTTTTCAGTCCCATTGTAACTTCAGTCACTAAGGGAACTGTTGTAAGTACTACCTGTACTTCATCACTTTTTTCCTTTTTTGGTCATCAGGTTTTTGATACCTTGCTAGGCGACTGGTGGTACTCGGATGTTGCCATGTCCTAAAAGTGGTACAATGGGTGAAAAGGTTGAAAAGCCCTGCCTTAGTACAATGCATAAATCAGCAAGTAGGTTTATCTACATCCAGTACAAAAGCTGAACTAAATCTTAGTTACCTATTGCACAGTTCAGCAGCAATCAAAATTTAGATTTTGTAGAAATTAAGTAGATATTAAAAAAAATGAAACGCTTCAATAAATAACAAATAAGCTCAGAAGAAACAGGTGAACTTTGTTTGACATGAAAATACAGACACACACAGAATTTTTGACAAGCTGGAGTGAGACTTTGAACACCCGAGAGCAATTCAGCTACCCATAGACTTCCAGCAGTTGCGATATACTTCAAACTACCAAGCAGAACCATTAAAAAGGATTTACTGTGATCCAAAAATAAGAATACAATCTCAGGTTTTCAGACTACACTTCTCAGTTCTCTTGACCCATTTCTTTGACCATCTCCCAAAGTTCCACAAGCGAGTTTTACCATTATGATCCTTCAGAATTCTAAAACTGTTAATACACAGGAGTAAGAGATCACCACTGCAAAGTGCATTGTCAAATCTTGCCTATCACAAATGACTAGGCAATGTCTGAAAGTCCAGTTTTAGCCATCACGTATCTAACATACTTTGGAGACAAACTGACCCCAAACCTGCAATCTCGCCCCATTTTTAGGAAAATATTTTTCTTAGAAAGCAGGTTGCAAAATCTCAATTCGGCTTCATCAGTGCTAAATATAGACACTAGAGGGAGTAAAGGGAAGAAAGTTATCTGGTGTGAAGATCAAAAAAGGGAAGAAACACTCATTCTGAACTGTTAGGGAAACACAGAACACAGCTGCTCATCTTCCTTTTAACTCATTTCCTAGGGATCGCCAACATTGAACTAGGGAAACAAAATTAAAATGTAATACAATTTTTATTGGAAAAAGCCAGAAGGAGCTTCAATTTGGATCGAAGCAAGCACAGAGGTGGAGAATTAAACACAAGGTCACATATACACACATCTCTACTCCTTGGTTCTTGCAAAATGTCGGTCACAGAACTAACCAACGGTTTTGAGCTAGCAGGACCACAAGAGAGATGCATGCTAAAAATTCCCAAGAAAGGCTTCCCACCATTTAAAAATCCAAACCCTCTACTTCCACCCTCCAATACATCTATCAAGACTCTCCTTCCTTCCATAGAAAGAATGTCTATGGAGATTCTCAGTCATCCAGGTCACGGTTGTCCCAAAGGTGCTTTTTCAAAAGGCAACTGGACTGTCTTAAGTTTTCCCTTGAAGACTTCACTTCTCATCCAAGAAGCTTCTCAAGTTGTGACTGAATGGTGGAGAATGCAAGGATTTCTTTCCTATAATTATCCCTAACCCTAACCCATTCCTAGTTCTGCCCCAATCAGGCTCAGTCAATCAGAATAGAGCTGGAAGGGGCCTTGGAGGTCTTCTATCTAATCCAACCCCTACCTCAAGCAGGAGACCCTATACCATCTCAGATAACTGATTGTCCAGTCTCTTCTTTAAAAACCTCCAGTGATGAAGCGCCCACGATTTCTGGAGGCAAGCTGTTCCACTGGTCGATTGTCCTCAATTAAGTTTCTCCTTAATTCCAGGTTGTTTCTCTCCTTGTCCACGGGTATACTCAGTCTCATCGGGAGACAGAAACACCCCACCACTCTCCAATCCCCTCCAGTATTTCCCTGCTGTCCCACTTGCCCGGTAAATCTTTGGGCTCAATACACTCTTAAAAGAAGGGACAGGGTGGCTCGGTGGGTTAGGACGCTGAGCTTGTCAAGCTGAAGGTCGGCAGTTTGGCGGGTCGAATCCCGAGTGCCGTGTAGCAGAGTGAGCGCCTGTTACTCGTCCCAGCTTCTGCCCACCTAGCAGTTCGAAAGCACGTAAAAACGCAAGTAGAAAAATAGGGACCACTACAGTGGGAAGGTAACAGCGTTCCGTGCGCCTTTGGCATCTAGTTATGCTGGCCAGATGACCACGGAGACGTCCTCGGACAAGCGCTAGCTCTTCGGCTTTGAAACGGAGATGAGCACCGGCCCCTAGAGTCGGAAACGATTAGCACGCATGTGCGGGGGAACCTTTACCTTTACCCTCTTAAAAGTGTTTCATTTCAGAGGGGACACCTCGATTTTTTTTTTTTTTGTCTCAAGAGGCAAAAGCCACTCGCTTTGAAACGAAGCAAGGAACAGAAGTTGCCTCCAGAAGTTGTGGCGGCTCCATCACTGGAGGTTTTTAAGGAGAAACTGGCCAGCCTACTTGTCTGAAATGGTGTAGGGTCTCCTGCTCGTCTGAAATGGGATAGGGGTCTCGGGCTTGGACTAGGTGACCTCCAAGGTCCCGGGTTGGACTGGATGACCTCCAAGGTCCCTTTGCAGCTCCTCTTCTCAAACCTTCTCAAATCGGGTGGAGAGACCAATTCGGGAGGCGGGGGGTCTGGGCAGACCGAGACAGCCGGTAGGATCCGGGAGCAGCCTGGCCGGCTCCTGGGAGGGCCACGTGGAGGGGCTTCAGCTGCTCGCAGGCAGGCAAGGAGGGCAGAGGACCCTCACTCCACAGCCCACACCGGCCCAAGGATGTGGAGCCTGCGGGGGAAGGAGAGCGGAGAAAGCGGGGACCCTTCCGCGGAGGGCTCCTTCCGCTCCTCGGAGGGTCGTTCACGCCTTTTTGGCCCTCCCGGGGACCCGTAGGCAGGCCCCGTCTCCCTCCGGGCCTCGCCGCTACTTACGTCAGCTCAGGGACGGACATACGCGCCGGGTTCCTCAGCTGCGTCCGACCTCTGTGCCGCCGCTCCTGCTGCTGCTGCTGGAGCTGCTAGCCCGGCCGCCGCTACGGCTGCCAGCGGCTCCTCCTCCGGCTCGTCCTCCTGGACTAGGGCCAACCCGGAAGTGAGGGAAGGCTTGGCGCCTTAGCCCCGCCCACCCGGCAAGAGGCGATGGGGCGTCACTTCCGAGATTCGTTAGCCGGAAGCCCGGCCGCTTTTCCGGTTTTCTGCCACCCGGTGACTTGAAAGCTTTCGGATTTTAGAACCGAGCGGGGAGAAGGGAAGAAAAAAAAAAAAAAAGTAAGATGTCCTAAACTCCCAGGACTCCCCACCCCTGATTTCGCCCTTTCATCCTAATGAGGGCCGGCCCAGAACAACTGGGGATGGGGGAGGGAAACGCGCTGGGCGGGGGGGGGGTCAGGCCACGAGCGAGGCACCTCTCTGAGGGAAAGCGGAAAGGCGATTGGTCGAGCTGTCTCCCGCGGCCCCGCCCATCGCGGGAGTTAGCGTTTCACTTTTGGCACGCGCCGCGCCGGGATTGGCTGGGGTGTTTTTGTGACGTCGGCGAGCGTGACGTCGGCGTAGGCGGAGAGACAGCCAGGAGTCGGAGGGAAAAGAAGGTGGGCCGAAAAAAAAAAAAAAAGAAAAGAGGTGGGGGGGCGGTACAGAGGAATGGAACGGCCTGCCGCCTTTATAGGGGCTTCTTTGCATTTCATAGCAACAACGACAAGGGGCCTCGGAGGTCTTCTAGTCCGACCCCCCCTGCTCAAGCAGGAGACCCTATACCAGTGTTTGTTGGCCGTTTGAAGGTGGGTGGACTTCAACTCCCAGAATCCCCCAGCCAGCCACCTCCAGCGATGGACCTTTTGCTGGCTGGGGAATTCTGGAAGTTGAAGTCCACCCACCTTCAAACGGCCCTATACCTATTTCAATAAAAGGGCTATCCCAGGGCTCTTCAAACCTGGCCCTTTTATGACTTGTGGGCTTCAACCCCCAGAATTCCTTAGCCAGGGTGCCTAGCTGAGGGATTCTGGGAGTCCACGAGTCATAAAAGGGCCAGGTTTGAAGACCCCTGTGCTATCCAGACTTTTCTTAAAAACCACCAGTGATGGAGCACCCACAAGGGAAACTGGGATGGGAATTCAGTGGGGAGCAGCGATGGGGGGGTGGCAAGGCCTAGGTCCCGCTTCCCCTACAACTGCCAAGGCTCGGGAGGTGACTTGGGGCTGGACCCGGCCTCCCTACCAGGATGCCAGCTGGAAAGGGAAAAAGGTCTCATCTGTGCTTAGGTATAAGAGCAGAGCAAATAAAAATACAGGTAGTATGTTTCTCACAACGTACAAGTAGTATGACTTATGACCACAGTCGAACCCAAAATTTATGTTGCTAAATGAGACATTAGTACTTGTACCACTGGTTGAAAAGCCCTGCCTTAGGACACTTCAGCCGTCATAAATACAAGGCAGTTGCCAAGTGTCTGAATTTTGATCACCTGACCAGGGGAATGCTGCAATAGTCGTAAGTGTGAAAAAGTCGTAAGTCAGTTTTTAACTCTGCTGTTGCAAATTTAAACAGTTACTAAACAAACTGTTGTAAGTCAAGGAATACTGGCATCTCCAAGCCCAAAATAGGTTTCAGATCATGAAGGCCAGAACTCAAGTTTTCCTAAAATGTCCCGACCATTGCTTTTCTCCTTCTTCTACAGATGCATTATGGATTACCTGGCTAGGCCTGGGGTTTTTGGCCTAATTGCTGGTGTCACTTGTGGAGTATGCTTGGGCTGGAGCATACGAGCTCGGCTCTTCCGGCCAGCCAAATCCAGAATGACTATGGTGGCCAATGAGCTGGGCAACGAAGCCAGTATCATGGGCGAGTACGGAGAATTCAAGATGGTGATCGTAGTCAGGAATGACCTGAAGATGGGCAAGGGCAAAGTGGCCGCCCAGTGTGCTCACGCCGCCGTTTCCGCCTATAAGCAAGTCCACCACCGAAATCCAGAACTTTTGAAGCAGTGGGAATATTGTGGACAACCGAAGGTGGTCCTCAAGGCGCCCGACGAGGAGACTCTCGTTCAGCTTTTAAACGAGGCCAAAGGGCTCGGCTTGACCGTGAGCTTAATCCAAGACGCCGGCCGCACACAAATAGCTCCAGGCTCCCGGACTGTCTTGGGCATTGGACCTGGGCCAGCTGAGATTGTGGATAAAGTTTCTGGCCATCTGAAACTCTACTGAATGTGAAGTTCACCGTGTAAAGATGGTGAACTTGGATAAAAACACAAGAAAACAAGCCATCTTCCTCCCAGTCCCTTCCTCAAAACAATAATTATCAAATGGAAATCCCAGATTATTTTTCTTTCATTAACACACACTGATGACCCACATATCTTTGCAGGTTCCACTTTCTTGTAACCGGTTAAACAGCTTTATGTTTGCACAGCTGCAGAAGCAGTTTAGGCTATTCTCTGACTTTGGATTTCTTGAATCAAGCCTTTTGAAATCTGGAGGAGAAAATGATCAGTAAGATATGGAAGGCATCGCTACAAAAGTTTCCAAATAAATGAATTACACGGACAGGAAGGGCTCTTTGGCATCCTTTTAATATTAACTTTTAGGTGTCTTCTAGGCAAACTTTTAAAGACGGACGGAAATGCATCAGCATCCAACAAAGCCGTTGATTTAAATGCAATGGAGTGTAAGGCATTCGGTGATTCTACAGGTAGTCCTCAACTTACGACCACAATCGAAGCTTAAAAAATTTGTTGCTAAGCGAGACGGTTAAATGAATTTTGCCCCATTTTACGACCTTTCTTGCCACAGTTGTTAAATGAATCATTGCAGTTAAGTTAGTATCCTGGTTGTTAAGTGAATCTGGCTTCCCCTCCATTGACTTTGCTTGTCTGAAGGTTGCAAAAGGGGATCACGTGACCCCAGGACACTGCAACCGTCATAAATTTGAGGCGGTTGCCAAGCATCTGAATTTTGATCACATGACCATGGGGGAGGCTGCAAAGGTGGTCAGTGTGAAAAATGGTCAGTCACTTTTTTCAATGCCACTGTAACTTTGAACAGTCACTGAATGAATTGGTTTAACACAACCTGGTTACTAAATCTTTATTTTCTGGGTTTGGATAATACATTAAGTCATGAACTAATAACCATATGGGCGGTGTTTTCAGAACATACTAAGCGATCGACTTGAAAGCAATGATGTTCCACGCCTGGAAAAATTGAGCAAGTTTGTGACTGACCTGGTTAAGGGCACCGTGCAAATGCAAGTTGTGTGTCATTAAGTGCTCACAGCCACATACCTTTGGTGTGCAAATAGCTACTCTTTGACCAAATTGTGATGAGTCCCTGGAAAGGGTACTTAGGGTCACATCTGCTAAACATGTTACACATGAGGTGCTATTTTTACTCTTTGATTTTAAGGTCATCAGGACAGTAGCCCAACAAATCTGTATTGTGGAGTCATTGGTGATCTCTGAGCTTGGTTGTTCACTTGCAGATGTTTCATTACTCAACTAGGTAGCATAATCAGTCCAACAAGAATGTGGAGTTTGCTGCCTGTTTATCCAGTAGCTTGGCGGAGGTGTGATTTCCTCCTTGGTGGTTCCTTCATTAGGGTACTGCTTTCTGCTTGGTTGTTTTCTCTGGCCTTAATCCCTGCTTATCTGGGCACTGGGTGCTGGAGAAGATGGGTTCTGCTCTTTTCCTCCTTAGCTTTTTTAAATGGTATGTAAATGTGGTTTAATAGGGACGCGGTGGCTCGGTGGGTTAGGACGCTGAGCTTGTCGATCTGAAGGTCGGCAGTTTGGCGGGTCGAATCCCGAGTGCCGCGTAACAGAGTGAGCGCCTGTTACTCGTCCCAGCTTCTGCCCACCTAGCAGTTCGAAAGCACGTAAAAACGCAAGTAGAAAAATAGGGACCACTCCGGTGGGAAGGTAACAGCGTTCCGTGCGCCTTTGGTGTCTAGTCATGCCGGCAACATGACCACGGAGACGTCCTCGGACAAGCGCTGGCTCTTCGGCTTTGAAACGGAGATGAGCACCAGCCCCTAGAGTCGGAAACAACTAACACACATGTGCGGGGGAACCTTTACCTTTATCTTTTAAATGTGGTTTATCTTTGAGTGTCTGTTGACGGCTGATGAATAGGGAGCAAATCTCACACTCACTTAGCCCTGATGATGTTACCTAGTTGGATAATAAACAGCTGCAAGCAAACACACTGAGGACTCCAGAACTCAACACTGAGCTACTGATATTCTCTTCTGTTGAAAATCTTTGCATTTATTGACCTCTGCCTTCCTGAAGAAATCTTTTAGACAAGATACCTGGCTTTTCTTTCTGCTAATGTGCCTGTTTCATCTGTAGATTATGGCTCCTTCCGTCTAGTCCAGGGGTAGGCAACCTTGGTTCTTTTATGACTCATGGACTTCAACTCCCAGAATTCCTGAGCCAGCCAGGCTGAGGGGAAAGGGAGAGGTTTCCATGCTGAACCATGCTGGCTCAGGAATTCTGGGAGTTGAAGTCCACGAGTCATAAAAGAGCCAAGGTTGCTTTCCCCTGCTCTAATCTCACAATAGCTCTTTCCTCCAGTACGATACAGGTTATAAATTTTGACAAATAGGCTTCTGTTTGCTTCCTCTAGTCCTGTTGTTCCAATGAAAGGAATACAAGGCCACACTTCTTTCAAAATCAGCCTTGTGAAATCTGGCTAGCACCCAAATTTATTTCTCCCCACAATCCTGTTGCATTGGGGGAGAAAAGGGAAGAATAGCTGATTCTTGCACCAAGGACACTATTGAGGCAGGGGTCTTCAAACCTGGCCCTTTTATGACTTGTGGACTTCAACTCCCAGAATTCCTGAGCCAGCCATGCTGAGGAGAAAGGGACAGGTTTCCATGCTGAGCCATGCCGGCTCAGGAATTCTGGGAGTTGAAGTCCATGAGTCATAAAAGGGCCAAGTTTGAAGACCCCTGCTCTTAAGGCAACATATCAACAGAGAACTTTTTGTGCCATTGCTGGAACAGGGATTAAAAAGCTTCCTTTGCTGAACCGCACTTACAACCATTTGAAGTTAACGACGGACACCCCTGGGGGTACTTACCACCCAGTTCTGATGGCCAGCACCCATGAGCCAACTCACAAGTTACATGATCCATGTCGGCAACCAGCTCGCATTTACGACCCATTGCAGTCACCTGCAATCACATGACCCACATTTTACAATGCTTTCACCCCAAACCCGGCCTTTACTTAGCTTTTGGCAAAGACAGCCTCTAGTGCAGGGGTGTCAAACTCAATTTCACTGAGGGCCGCATCAGCATTGCGGTTGCCCTCAGGGGGCCGGGTGGGTATGGCCTGGGTGGGCGTGGCCTACTGGGTGGGCGTGGCTAGAGTGCGTATGGCCTACTGGGTGGGCGTGGCCAGCTCTACATCATTCGCATCAAGAGTGCCTATGGGGGCCTGGGCAGGAGTGGGACGGATCTGAGGGTCTCTGGCAGAAGGAGGGTCTCTGGGCCAGGGCCAAGGCAGTGGGGGCCGTTCCCTCACTGTTTCCAGGATGGCTTCGCGAGCCGCATGAAACCACTTTGCGGGCCGGATCTGGCCCCCGGGCCTTGTGTTTGACATGTCTGCTCTAGTGAATCATTGATTCACTTAACAACCATACTGCTTGCTTAATGACCTGCAAAAAAGGTGGCACATTCAGGTGGGTCCTGTAGGCAAGGCCAGATTTAAGATTGTCCCGATTTGCAACTATTAATGGGCACGCTCCATTATAATCCTATGTGTCGAGGAGTACCTATTCTCTAGGTGTGTACCTATTTTTTCCCCTTAAAAACAAAAGATACAACTTGGCAAATGGCTTATTCTCCCAAAGGCATCTCCATTTGGAAGTAACTGCATCATCTAACACAGGGGTGGGGAACTCTGGCACTTTTATTACTTTTGGACTTCAACTCCCAAAATTTAAGAGCAACAAAGATGATTGGGGGACTGGAGGCTAAAACATATAGGGAACGGTTGCTGAAACTGGGTATGTGTAGTTTAACGAAGAGAAGGGTGAGGGGTGACATGATAGCAGTCTTCCAGTATCTCAGGGGCTGCCCCAAAGAAGAGGGAATCAAGCTATTCTCCAACACCTGAAAGCAGGACAAGAAGCAACGGATGGAAACTCATCAAGGAGAGAAGCAACCTAGAACTAAGGAGAAACTTCCTGACAGTGAAAACAATTAACCAGTGGAACAACCTGCCTCCAGAAGTGGTGAATGCTCCAACACTGGAAGTTTTTAAGAAGAGACTGGACAGCCATTTGTCTGAAATGGTATAGGGTTTCCTGCCTGAGCAGGGGGTTGGACTAGATGACCTCCAAGGTCCCTTCCAACTTATTAATTCCTGAGCAAATGGTTACGCTCACATCTCAGGAATGCCAGATGTTCCACCAAGCCACAAACTAGATTGGAAGCCCCTGAAATATTTGTTGTATGGAAATATACCCTGTAATGTGGCCACTCGTCAAGAATATTTACATGTGGTCTTCAACATATCACCTCTACACTGTGCTTAGCAACCATATGAAGTTAAAATGGCACCGAAAAAAAGTGACATGGCCATTTTTCACACTTATGACCATTGCAGCACCCCCATGGTCACAAGATCAGACGTTCAGGTGCTTGACAACTGGATCGTATTTATGATGAACGCGATCACTTTTTCCGACCTGACAAGCAACGTCAATGGGAAAACCAAATTCACTTCACACCTAATGATAGTTAGTAATAATGTTGATAGTTAGTGATAATGTTAACTAACATCTGCAGTGATTCACTTAACAACTGTGGCAAGAAAGGTTGTAAAATGGGGGGAAACACACTTAGCAACAGTCTTGCTTAGCAACAGTAATTTTGGGCTCAATTGTGATTTGCTAAGTCGAGGACTACATGTATTATTACTAGATTTTTATCCTACCTTCATTATTTTATAAGTAACTCATTGTGGCAAATTTACATAATGTTCCTTCCTCCTATTTTCCCCACAATCACCACCCTGCAAGATGAGTTGGGCTGCGACAGAGCAAGTCGCCCAAAGCCATCCAGCTGGCTCTCATGGTGATGTGGGGACTTGAACTCAGGATCCCCCACTTTCTAGCCTGGTGCCATAATAATAATAATAATAATAATAATAATAATAATAATAATAATAATAATAATATAATTTGGAAGGGACCTAGGAAGTCATCTAGTCCAACCCCCTGCTCAGGCAGGAAACCCTATACCATTTCAGGCAAATGGCTGTCCAGTCTCTTCTTAAAAACTTCCAGTGTTGGAGCATTCACCACTTCTGGAGGCAGGTTGTTCCACTGGTTAATTGTTCTAACTGTCAGGAAATTTCTCCTTAATTCTAGGTTGCTTCTCTCCTTGACTGGTTTCCATCTGTTGCTTCTTGTCCTGCTTTCAGATGCTTTGGAGAATAGCTTGACTCCCTCTTCTTTGTGGCAGCCCCTGAGATATTGGAAGACTGCTATCATGTCACCCCTCATCTTTCTCTTCATTAAACTACACATACCCAATTTCAGCAACCGTTCCCGATATGTTTTAGCCTCCAGTCCCCCAATCATCTTTGTTGCTCTTCTCAACCGCGACTAGACCAAACTGGCTGCCACTGACTTTTGCAGACAATTCTGCAAAATGCAACAACGCACTTTGCTTCGGGTTGCTCCAAGAAAAAAGTAATTAGCGCTGCCAACCTCAACTTTCCACGTACCTTGAGAATGTAGCCTGTTTTTGCTCATGGGGGAATAAGGCTAGGCCAGAATCAAAACACAAAAGCTGTCGCTCCGTTGGCAACTGCCTCGGCTTGAAATATTTGTGCCAGAAAGCAACTGATGCAATAGCCTGCAACTCGAGCGATGTGATGCGGTTGTAAGGTTGGGAAGCTTGTGACCACCTCCGGCTTGTCTGAAAAGGTGTAGGGAAAACTGCAGCCATGCTGCCCTCTGCTGATTTCTTGCTCACCTCGTAACCTGTCCCAAAACAATTGTCTTTCATCTCCGGGAACGAGGTGTCTTACGGTGTCTTACCTCGAAGGCTTCCCGAGGCGCTTCCTTTTCCAAGATGTTGTCTAGGCGACAACTCTTCCATGTGTCGACCCAGCCCTGTAAATGCTGGGAAAATGTGGCTCTGGGCCACCTGGAGAGTAACGGCTTCCTCGCTTATTTGTTTAAATGGAGTGGACTTCAAAGCAAGGAAACATCTCTCCTGCGCAGATGGAAGGGCAAAAAATTGGACAGGATCTCTGCCACACTTCCAAAATATACTCTGCATGCGTGTTTCTGAAATGGGAGGAAGGAATGACCTGGAGTAATGGAAGAAAAAGCCTCTCTCAGGTATATGATAAGATACCTGTAACAGTGCCAACTGACAGCAGACATTAAAGAGGAGGAGGAGGAGAAGCTGGAGAAGGACCCACCACCTGAAGGACGAACTCTTAAGATGTGAAAAGTCAAGGCCAATGTTGGGAGGGGCTTCAACACATCCCAGGAGTGACATGAGAGCTCTCTGTCCAGAGTACTGAGGCGCTAGGAACGGCAACAATCCTGGGCAGAACCCTCAAACTCCCATTTCTGGTAGAGCAGAGGTCCCCAATCTTTTGGACACCAGGGACCAGTTCCACGGAGAAAGGTTTTTCCACAGACCAGAGTGCGCGTGGTTTTTTGTGCTGCCTGCATCCCACGGATGGGGCTTTGCTTGTTTGTGCGGACTGGTTGTTGGCATGCTGCGGCCTGCTACCCAGTCCACGGACCGGCGTTTGGGGACTCCTGTGGCAGAGGACCCGAGAGTGAGGAAGACACAGACCAGTCATAGGGGTGAGAAGGGAATTTGTGTGTGAGAGTATATGCGCATGTATAACTCCCTTTTTTTTAAAATAATCCTGTAATCCCTTAATTCAGAGTACAGTTGGGGGCAACTGGATGAAGCGGAGTATTGATGGGTCGGCTGCCCTTCCTGATGCTTATGCGGAGCTCAGAGTTCTCTTTGAGCCCTAGGAGAGAAACTATCTGCAGCTACTTGGGATTTGAGTTCTCAACTTTCCGAGTGGGAGGCAAACAACTTCACCACCAAGCCACAATGTGTGTGTGTGTGTGTAAATAAAATTCCTGAGTTCGAGATAGAACTTGAGAAAGCATTTCGGACAAGACCCGTCCTAATTTTTGCTATGCTAAAGCGGCGGTGGGAAGCACATTCAGACTTGCAAGATTTTGTTACCACAGCATATAGCAGCGGTTCCCAACCTTTTCTATACCTCGCATCCCTAGAACGCTTCTGATATATTCTTGCATCCCTTACAAAAGTTCAAAATAACGGCAATAAATTATGCATATAACTATAATTTTGAAAATCCGAGTTTTTGCACCCCCTGGAACATCGTTTCGCACCCTCTGTTGGAAACCCCTGGCTTATAGTAAAAGGAGTATCGACATGCGTGACTTTGGTTTCCTAGTGTGGCTTACCCCAAGAGTTTCTGATGGGGTGGCAGCAAATAGCCCAACAGATGCTTTTGAAGGCAGCCGTATGAGTTTGCTGAAGGACATGGCTGCTTTAACCCTCCATTGAGAGGCAGTTTTGAAACCTCCCTCCTTCAAATTCTTTACCCAGAGCTGATCTCTGTTGCCTTCAAATTGTTTAGCCACGTAGTTCTCTCCTGCAAGAAACCCAGTCCTTCGTAAGCTGTGATATTCTCGGTCCTGTAGCCAACTTTAGTGCTAGGGAGGGCCTGGATTCATTCCAATTTCATTCTAACAGGTAGTCCTTGACTTATGGTGTTCCATTGGACGGCCCTGGGGTTGGATCCCTTCCGTTACCCCCCCAGGTGTTGTGTCGGTTGCGGTTTCCAGCTCTCTCCTCTCTTAGTGAGCTCAGAGTTGTTTTCATCAAGTCAATAGCTTTTTCCAGAATCCGCTCTTCCTCACTGGCGTGCAGGGAGTTCTCCATCTCGTTTCCATTCCGGTTGGTGGTCGCTCTGTCTCAGGGTCACTTCTCCCGAAGCCTTTTCCCACTCACTTTTCCTTCCAACGCCCATCGACCACCGGGGTTTTCGTTCGTGCTGCTCCGTTTCCTCCCAGGAGGAATATGACGCTTCAGCTTCCCAATGTTTCTGGGAATTTGCTGGGAGGAAGGCTCCTTCTCCATGGGGCTTCCCTCCCTTCTTGCTTCATCGTCAGACATCATATTTATTTGCAAAGTCCCCCGGTAAGGTTCCTCTTCCCAGGTTGACTTTCAGTGGAAGTCCTGTCTGATGTCAGGACCCACCCCAAACCACGTCTTAGGAAGACAAAATTCTTGGAGTCAAATCTATTCCAAAAAGAATCTTTACTATGACATGCTTGGTTGTAGGAATACGAGACAGGACTTAATATTTTTCCACGAAGTAAACCCTTATAAAG
Source organism: Daboia siamensis (assembly GCA_024449315.1). Taxonomy (NCBI): domain Eukaryota; kingdom Metazoa; phylum Chordata; class Lepidosauria; order Squamata; family Viperidae; genus Daboia; species Daboia siamensis. Next base: position 243,395 of record JAKJMR010001038.1, read on the forward strand.
AGTTCCCGGTTTAACCCCCCCCAACCACATTTGGTCAGTCCCCCATCCTTTATCTTGTAGGTGTTCTGTCCCAGCCTATGTGAGTCCTTGCCTGCGCTTTCGTGCATCCTGGATTTGTCCCAACTGTTCTTTATCACTGTCCAACTCAGGCTCCCAGCACAGCTGTCTCTCAGCCTGAGCGTGAGTAGAGGGGCCAGGCTCCTCATCAGACTGTAGGTCTTGGAGCTCCTCAGAGCCTTTCTCTGACTCTGATGTCACTCCAGGCCCCTCCTCCTCCTCTGATTCCTCAGACTCAGCTGCGGGATCCACAGGCTGGCTAGGAATTACAACAGTAGGTGTTGAGAACCATTCATAAGCCGCATTTTTCAGTGCTATTGTAACCTCAGTCATTAAACAAATGATTGTAAGTCGAGGGCTACCCCTCTATACAACAGACGCCCCTCTTTTTACATCATACCTGTTGGATCCGCAGGAAATCTGGAGTTCCCGTTCCACCAACGGAGGCCATTTGCATGGATAAACAGGACACTTAATTCAAACAGCATTGAACATTGAAGTCAATTTTTATTTTGAAGCTAAATATATTAAGGCAACTTAACATACCTACAACATGATCTTTTGTCAGATTTAAAACTGGAAACACTCAAAACTACAACCCTAAAGATTTTGTTTTGTTTTGTTTTCTAACTTGGGAAGAAGAAGAAGAAGCAGCCTTCAGCGGCTCATAGCCCAGCCGAGGGCTTGAAAAAGTGCCATCAAACTTTCCTCGTTTTTTAGCTCCGAGCATTTCCCGCTCACCTGAAGGAATCTCCATCAGTGCAAGTCACCTGCCCAAGATCCACTCCACTCTCCCACAATTTGGAAATTTTGCTAAGTTGCTGGTTCCTGCTTCGGACCTGAAGAACACTGCCGAACTTATATATATATATCTTTATTGTTTGTTTGTTTGTTTTTCTGTTTGAGGCCAAGCACATACATTATAAAGGAGTTTGAAGAGATACATACTGAAAAACTACTATAGAGGATGTCCACAGTCCAGTCATTTATTATCATCTCCTTTTTCCCCTCCCCAATTTGAGTCATTTTTCAATTGCACAAGCAAAAACTGAACAGTCGTTGGGGTTTCCCAAATGCCCCTTTCCATTTTCTCTCTCTCTCTCTCTCTTTCTCTCTCTCTCTTTCTTCTGTACACTCAGGGGGGAGAGGAATTGGGAACACCACAATATCCAACATACACAAACTGGAGGGTGAGGTTAGTCAGAAACACTAAAGGTTGGATTTATGGTGCCCCCCCCCCCCTCCTTGCATCTTGTTCCTCAGTGGAATATAAAATGGTCCCCACCAAAAAAAAAAACAAAAAAAAACAGCGCACTAACACAACGGAAGGGTGAGTGGGATTACACACGGAGTGAGCAAAAACACTTGGCGTTCTCTGTACATCTAACCGGAAACCTGCATAGGTTTAAATGGAGCCTCTACTGGATGGGTCTTTTTTTTTTTTATTAAAAAAAAAAATCAGGACAGGTTTTCGGTGTGTTATCTGCGAGCTTCCCCCCCCCCCGCTCTCTCTTTTGTTTTACAATTCATTTATTTCAAGAGCCAAGCCATCCAACATTTATCTTTTTAGTGTTTCAACCCCACCACTAAATCCTCCTTCCCCCCCCCCGCCGCCCTTCAGAATAAACCTTTTTGATTACGTGCTTTGGGGGCAAAACCGGCCACTCTTAACGTTACCCCTGAACCGAAGAGAGATCTGACCGTTTTTCCAGGTTACAAGAGTGCAAATGGGGAAGAGAGACACCAGAGAACGGAGGTTTCACGTCAGAAGCAATCTTGCAAAAATGAGGGAGGGAGGGTGGGGTGGGGGAGAAGCCTGCTGGAAGATTTAAAAGTATTCCCACCAGAGGGGGGGG
>JAKJMR010001038.1:250317-277443 GCA_024449315.1 Daboia siamensis
GCAATTAAATTTATTCAATTTACGATGCCACCCATCTGGCTTCAGAGTGACTCGGGGGGGGGGGGTGAGTCAAAGCATAAAAAACATTAAAGTCAACAATGGTTCTTCACGCATAAATCAGATACACTTTCAGCCCTGTACCTCAGGGTTGAGAAGGTGTGTGTGGACCACGGCTCGCTTGATGTCGTACAAGTCAGTGAAGTGTTCTAGTGCCCTTTGGAGGAGACCGGCCTTCTCGCACAGCTGAGCAATGTGGGCCCGGTCATAGTGGGTGAACATCTGATTCCCCAAGATGGCATCGGCGACCTGAAAGAGGAGATTTTTTTTTATTTGAGATACAGATCTGTGGCAAAGAAGCTCTGTCAAGAAATTAGCGCTCGGATTAACACTGGTGTGTCCAGAGCCCAAATGTCAAGCCCAATTAAGACAGTGAGTCTTTGGTGAGGATTTTAATGCTGATTTTGGGGTGAAAACAGAAGGTTGGGAATTGCAAAACCAATTTCCCAGGTCATTCATACTTAATGCATTAAGTCACTGAATAACTCAAACTACTCCTCACCAAAATGCTTTCCAGCCCCCTGGGCCGAGTTGCCCTTTATGACACAGGCTACTCATGGTTTTGCAATGTATGGCAGTGAAAGTTGGACCATAAAAAAGGCTGAGCACCAAAGAATCGAGGTCTTTGAACTATGGTGCTGGAGAAGACTCCTGCGAGTCCCTTGGGGTTGCGATGGGTCGGACACAACTTCGCAGCTAACAACAACTCATGGTTATTATTATTATAATATTTTTTTTTATCTCACCTTATTTTTATAAATAACTCAAGGTGGTGAATATACCTAACACTCCTTCCTCCAATTTGGAGGGAAAATAAACAAGGAGGGAACCAACCTAGAAAGGAGTAGAAATCTCCTGAAGAGGTTAGAATAATTAAACAGTGGGATGACTTGCCTCCAGAAGCTGTGAGTGCTCCAACACTGGAGGTTTTTAAGGAGAGATTGGATACCATTTGTCCGGAATGGTACAGAGTCTCCTGCTTGAACATGGGGTTGGACTAGAAGACCTCCAAGGTCCCTTCCAACTCTGTTATTCTGTTATTTCCCCCCACAGCAACAACCCTGACAGTAGGGTTGGGCTGAGAACGAGCAACAGGCCCAAAGTTACCTAGCTGCTTTTTATGCCTAAGGCAGGGGTAGGCAACCTTGGCTCTCTTATGACTCATGGACTTCAACTCCCAGAATTCCTGAGCCAGCCATGCTGAGGAGAAAGGGAGAGGTTTCCAAGCTGAGCCATGCTGGCTCAGGAATTCTGGGAGTTGAAGTCCATGAGTCATAAAAGAGCCAAGATTGCCTAGCCCTGGCCTAAGGCAAACTAGAACTCATAATCTCCTGGTTTCTAGGCCAGCACCTTAACCACTAGACTAGACTGCCTCTTATTATGCTTGTTGATTCTCTTCCGTACCATTTTTCCTAGCTCCCCACAATCTCTCACAGCAGCCTCAGGAAGTAAGGCTATTGGTTATAAGAAATCTGAATACTTTTCAGAATCCACTGCTTTTTTTTTTTATACCCAAGCCAGGTTTGCAGACCTGCTCATTCATGGCTCTAGAGAAGAACACTGCCCCAAAATGCTTCCAATTTAGGGAAACTGGGTTTTCTTAATACCCTATCAAAATGGCAATCACAAGGAGTTATTTTTAATAACTGTAATAATTTTAGACAGCAACTCACTTCGATGAGCTTTTAAATTTTAAAAAGAATGAACTCTTAAGTTCGGAACAAACTTTTGGAAATTTAATCATTATAAAAGTACTTGTACCTGGTTTTAATCAGTTTAACTTCCATATAAAACTAGAAGCTTCTGCCTGCAGGGAAACGATGAGCATTAAAGCATCTCTGCTTTTTTAAAAAAGGTTACAACGGTAGGCAACCTTGGCTCTTTTATGACTCGTGGACTTCAACTCCCAGAATTCCTGAGCCAGCCATGCTGAAGAGAGAGGTTTCCATGCTGAGCCACGCTGGCTCAGGAATTCTGGGAGTTGAAGTCCACAAGTCATGAAGGGGGCCATAGTTCCCCCATGCTGGCTCAGGAATTCGGGTAGTTGAAGTCCACGAGTCATAAAAGAGCCAAGCTTGCCTACCCCGGGGCTAGAATAAGCAGAACTGAAACCCCTGTTTTAAGGGGGTTTTTTTTTATAGGAGCTTTGCATCCAAATATTACTTCAAATTCCTGTGAGAGAACAGAGTGATTAAATCGTCTCGAGAACCAGGTGCAAAAACCTACCTGAGGTGCGTGCATGAGATTCATTTCAAGCAAACGGGTTTGCAAAGGCCCTTCAGATGGACGGTTATTTTTTAGAGCATCCAAGAGAAAAGCCGTACACTGCTGGATCAGGTTGTATTCCATGAACACATCCACTATCTGCAAAAGAAAAGGGAGCACTTGTTTTCAGATTCCCCCCACCCAAGGCAGAGAAAGCCTTGCATAAACATTCCAGCAATACAGGGTTATCTAATGCAGACAAATCGTGCATGTTTTAAAGTTCCAAATGAATTTCGTTTTCTTCTCCTCCTGTCAGCAGCGTGCAAGGCATTTCAAATCTGAAACAATTTTTAAACAGAGTTCTGATCTCGTTAGTAGCTTTTCAACTTTCAAACAGCTCTATTTCCATCTGAACCATCCCTACTGAGCACAAAATGAGGCCTTGTCAAACATGGGACGTTCCTAGGAAAGAGTTTAAAACTCAAAACAGAGCCATATGAAAGGTTTAACTTTTCAATTCAATTCTGAAATGTTTCATTACACAAGAGGGGTCTTCAAACTTGGCCCTTTTGTGACTTGTGGACTTCCAACTCTCTGAATTCCTCAGCTGGGAGTTGGAAGCCCACAAGTCATAAAAGGGCCAAGTTTCAAAGACCCCTGATATACAACGACTGTCTTTTCACAAAACCTGTTTTCACTTTAGTGCCAAATCCTGATACTGTACAACAGTGTTTCTCAGCTTTAAAATGTGCGGATTTCAACTCCCAGAATTCTCAGCCGGCATGCAACAGCTTAAAGCTGGCAAGGTTAAGCAAAACTGCTGTAGGATCTTATGGATTTCAAAAACTGCCTCAAGAACCCCTTCCAAACAGAGGAATATTCTTATACATCTGCATGTCCTCAAGAGGCCAGGTGAAAGATTTAATAAGCAGGACCTGGGGCCAACAAGAAATGCCTGCTGAGACTTCACCTTCCATGTGAGGTCAGGAGAACATGGATCTGTGCAGCCCCCACGCATCCTGAAACATCTTCAAGACTGCTAAATACAAGCCCTTCCAGAGTCACATCACCTACCATTTTGCTCCTAAACAAATGGCCAGCTGCTAAATTTTACACCCCATCATAAAGCTGAAGTCTTACATCATCACTCTATTTATGGCCAAACTGGGCTTATAGACCATGCTGACTTAAGGCTCAAAATTGTTAATGCTCTGCAGCATGGTTGTTATCATGCTTGCTTAACGTCACCTTTGTTATTAGTAAATCTTCACAACAGGGGAACACACTCTGAATTTTGTGATTGCAACACTGCCAAATTTCCTGTTAGCATCACTCAACACTACACAAAGAGCAAAGAGGTCAGTGACCAGAAATGACAGAAACATCAATCTGAAAAACAGGATTACTGGAGAAACTGAAATGTTTCTTTAGATGCAACAAGTGGACTTTATAGGAAACCCAAGGATCTCCAGGATAAAGCCATTTATTGGAGCCTGCTGGAGCAAACCTCTCACTGTGTAAGAAACTTTATGAACTGGAATAGCCATAGCAATAAACCAGCCAATGAGAACTGTTTTTGATTAAGACACAGTATTGGCTGTGGGAGGGATGTGATCCAGCCTAGGTCTGGGCGTGTCTTAAGTCTTCTTTATTTATTTTGTTTGTTTGTTTTTTTCTGATCTCCAAGTTGTTGATGTTCCCCAGAGCTGGATGAAACTGTATCGTGCTTATATATATTTTATAGATAAAAGTCTTTCTAAACTATGCCTTCTGCTCATTTTGAATGTGTGCTTATTTTGAGGGGGTCTTATTTTTGCGCTGGAAAGCTGTAAAACTCTAACAAAACTGACCCAAATGTCCTTTTCCTCTCTCTGCCAAGATGTTTCCTTACTTGTGTAATATCTGCCAGAGGTTCTTCATCCTGCACCAACATTTGGGCAAACTGCTGTCCTTGGTCCGGGCTGATCCGCATTACGTTCCTCAGGAGGAAGATCCAGTCTGGAGTGTAACCAACCTAGGAAGGGCACATGAAGGTAGAAAAAGAAGAAGTATTTTGTCAGCTTTGCTGTGCTTTTGAGCGAGACATCCTGAGATGGATCTGTGTTTGGCTTGGTCACTTTCTAGACTGAAAACTGAAAAAGCTCCACCCGATTCGTCTCCTAGCAGAGTTCAGAGACCCCAAAAATGTGCCAATAAAGGAGGGTTGAAATGAGGGGTCCTTGATGCTCTCTGAGCTTGCTCGTTTTCTGGCAGACGTTTCATTACCCAAACAGTAACTAGTAAAACATCTGCAAGAAAACAACTAAGCCCTGAGAGCGCCAAGGTCCCCTCATCCCAAGATGTCTTGATCGAAACCAGCCTTAGGAGTCTTTATTTTTCAGTTTCTTATGTGCTGTTCCTACCATGCGTGGTTTTTGTCCTTAAAAGGTCTTAGAAGCACTGCCTCCTGTTGTGGTTCTTCACAAGCTGCTAGGTGTTATAAGTCGTTTTCAACAGAGATGTGGCCTGGGAATTTTGGAGGCAGACTCAAACCAGGCCGCTGAATGAGCTGGGCTATTTCACACAGGGATTAAGGTTAAAGACTTCTGACCAAAAGATGCCCAGGATCTGCCACAAGATGTGAAGGGTCGCTACAAGAAGTTTGGCTGGCTTAAAAAAAAAAAAAAAAAAGTTCAGAGGAACTCTGAACGGCTAAATCGACCGTTTTGATCAAAGAAAAAAAAAACTTGTAAGTTACTTTTGCTTCTACTTGGAAACCGCTTCTGGACTTTGTGCTTGAGGTGGGGGGGGGGGGAAGAATGAAAGTTTGATTTTGGGTTCTGTTGTTTAGATAGATTTGTTGTTATAGAAATGGCTACTTTATACTATTATGTCAAAGTAAAAAGTTGAGGCTTGATGTTACCGTTTTATTCTACTGTACCAGGTGGAGTTGGAAATCAATGCTTTTTTTTTCCTCTCTTCTTTTCTACACTTCTCCTTTCCCCCCTTTATTTTTCCTACTATTTGCTTTTGCATTCTTTTATACTGCGAACTAATAAAAACTGTCAAAAGGTGTTTTTTTTAAAAAAAAAAAGTTTCAGAGGAAATAATTACCTTCTTGGCGTACAGCACAATCTTCTGAACTTGCCCCGTTTCGGCAAAACACTGAATGACCTTATTGGGAACGTTAGCCCGTAGGTAGACACTCAGGGCCAACGTGGGGTCCACAGACTTCACCAGGTCTCCAAGTTCTTCAGAGCATTCCAACTGTTTAAAAGCAAGCGTCGCAGAGATTGAGGTTTTTTGGTTATTTTTTTCTAAATACCCAATAGGATGCTCAATACATAAAACAAACTGCAAGTAGAAACTTTTCCCCAAGTGTGCAAATGTGACAAGTAGTTGGGAAAACATGCATCGTAAGGAAACTTCCAAAATATAATATTCATTTTGTTACAGTATGTGATTTTCCGCCCCACCCACCCCAAAGGGCCAGCTCCTATACAATGGGACCTATGCTGCATTGCATAGGGGAAGAAATGGAGGTAGTCACAGATTTTATTTTCCTGGGCTCCAAGATCACCGCAGACGGGGACTGCAGCCAAGAAATTAAAAGATGCTTGCTCCTCGGGAGGAAAGCCATGGCAAATCTAGACAGCACACTAAAAAGCAGAGATGTCACCCTGTCAACAAAAGTGCGTATAGTCAAGGCTATGGTCTTCCCAGTTGCAATGTATGGCAGTGAAAGTTGGACCATAAAAAAGGCTGAGCGCCAAAGAATGGAGGCCTTTGAACTACGGTGCTGGAGAAGACTCCTGCGAGTCCCTTGGACTGCAAGGCGATCAAACCGGTCAGTCCTAGAGGAGATCAACCCTGACTGCTCTTTAGAAGGCCAGATCCTGAAGCTAAAACTCACATACTTTGGCTACCTAATGAGAAGGAAGGACTCACTGGAGAAGAGCCTAATGCTGGGAAAGGTGGAGGGCAAGAGAAGAAGGGGACGACAGAGAATGAGGTGGCTGGATGGAGTCACTGAAGCAGTAGGCGTGAGCTTAAATGGACTCCAGAAGATGGTAGAGGACAGGAAGGCCTGGAGGAACGTTGTCCATGGGGTTGCGATGGGTCGGACACGACTTGGCAACTAACAACAACATGCTGCCTTGCAGGAACATCTTAAGGGAGGTTTGTGCAACCTTGGCAATTTTAAGACCTGTGGACTTCAACTCAAAGAATTCCCCAGCCAGCCATGCTGGCTGGGGAATTCAGGGAGTCAAAGTCCACAGGTCTTAAAGTGGCCAAGATGTGACACCCCTGTCTTAAAGATTATATCACGTGAAGTATTTTTTTTTTTTATTGAAAAGTTTTTCAGTACATTTTAATTATTACATCCCATCCCCCAACCCTACCCTCCCTTCCCAACCCTATCCCACCCTCTCACCCTCCCCTTCCCCCCTCCCCCCCCCCCGGACTTCCCAGAGCTAGATACAAGGTATAAAAATAAAGTAACCAATCATAAACTCCCATATACTAACAACAATAAACTATATCACGTGAAGTATATCACGTGAAGTATTAATACCACTTTACAATGCCTTGGTAAGGCCACACTTGGAATAATGCATCTAGTTTTGGCCGCGAAGATGTAAAAAAAGATGTTGAGATTCTAGAAAGAGTACAGAGAAGAGCAACAAAGATGATTAGGGGACTGGAGACTAAAACATATAAGGAACGGCTGCTGGAATTGGGAATGTCTAGTTTAATGAAGAGAAGGACGAGGGGGGACATGATAACAGTGTTCCAATATCTCAGGGGCGGCCCCAAAGAAGAGGGAGTCAAGCTACTCTCCAAAGCGCCTGAAGGAAGAACAAGAAGCAAAGGATGGAAACTAATCAAGGAGAGAAGCAACCTAGAATTAAGGAGAAATTTCCTGACAGTGAGAACAATTAACCATTGGAACAACCTGCCTCCAGAAGCTGTGAATGCTCCAACACTGGAAGTTTTTAAGAAGAGACTGGACAGCCATTTGTCTGAAATGGTATAGGGTTTCCTGCCTGAGCAGGGGGTTGGACTAGATGACCTCCAAGGTCCCTTACAACAGGGGTCTTCAACCTTGGCCCTTTTATGACTTGTGGACTTTAACTCCCAGAATTCCTCAGCCAGGCATGCTGGCTGAGGAATTCTGGGAGTTGAAGTCCACAAATCATAAAAGGGCCAGGTTTGAAGACCTCTGCCTTACAACATCATCATCATCATCATCATTATTAGATATTAAACAATGAGTGGCACTTCTGATGAATGTCAATAATAGAAACAAATTAAGCACTGGGCAGTGCCTGATGCGATTAGTCCCCGATACGCAAGCGAACCAAGAAGAAAGCCACAAATGTACTTTGCCAGAGAAGGCGATGTCAGATGGAGAAAGCAAAATCCCTTTCAGAAGAACTGTCCTTGACAAGTCACCAAAGGCTCAAGTGTTAAACCCCTGGTCAAGAATGAAGACAGATTAAGATTTAAGCCGGTGGCTGCTAAAGCTTATGCACTCCAAACCTAAAATAGCTAAAGACCTTCATCATGAAAAGAAGGAACTCAGCTTTTGTTCTCGGTCTTTCTCCCCCCCCCCCCATCCCAGTCTTCAAGAAGAGAGAGGGAGAAGTGTCAGATGAATCAAAAAACAAAACAATAAAGGTTAAACTGCAGACAATATAATCATAATCACAATAGTAAAATTGGAAGTGACCTAGGAGGTCATCTAGTCCAACCCCCTGCTCAGGCAGGAAACCCTATACCATTTCAGACAAATGGCTGTCCAGTCTCTTCTTGAAAACTTCCAGTGTTGGAACATTCACAGCTTCTGGAGGCAGGTTGTTCCACTGGTTAATTGTTTTCACTTGTCTGGAAATTCCTCCTAGGTTGCTTCTCTCCTTGACGAGTTTCCATCCGTTGCTTCTTATCCTGCCTTCAGGTGCTTTGGAGAATAGCTTGACTCCCTCTTCTTTGGGGCAGCCCCTGAGATACTGGAAGACTGCTATCATGTCACCAATATCTTAGATTGCTTGCTGGCACTCAGGTTAGAAGCACCGAGGCGCTTCCAGGTTGAAAAGACTAGCCGAAGACGACACCGTTGTGTAGTTGGGGGCTCCTTTCACGTCCCCGGCAGGAGCTGAAGCAAAGGACAGGAGTTCAATCCTGCCCCAGAAGGATGGGAACTCAATCCCCCCCCCCCCCAGCAACCCTCGGGTCTCGAACGCAAGTGTGCTAGCCTCTATTCCAGCGTCCTAACTACGCAAGCCACCATGCTCCCCATCTTATGTTATTTTAATACACTTTCTTGGGAAGTAACTACATTTAGAAGTCCAGCTATGCAGCTGAATAACCATTGACTCCAAGGAGTGAAGTTACTAATAAGGGCTAACAGAAGGCAAAGGGATTAAATTAAATCCGGCAACAGCAAAAAGAAAATATCTGGGAGAAAAAAAAACACCTTTAAGATGCAATTAGGCCAGAGCATTAATTGAATAAGGACCAGCATTGTCTCAATGAAATTTCTGAATGAGGAATGTAATTCCGAGGTGGTGGTGATGGATGACAAAAGAAGAACGTTGTTGTCTCAGTTAAGAAAAGACAAACGTTTTTACAGATGCCTGCCTTGTCAGCCACACCCTGGGGGTTTGAAAAAAAAAGTGTAGCAAATGTTTGGAAATTTCAAATCCCGATTAAAGTTCAGAATCCCAAACGCTTGATCAATTGTAATCCATGGGGTCACAAATGGATGCATAGCTGACTCAGGAATTCTGGGAGTTGAAGTCCATGAGTCATAAAAGAGCCGAGGTTGCCTACCCCTCCACTAGAAGAATCTTATAATGATTTTAGCTTTTCCAAGTCTTGCAATATTTTCGATCAGACAGATTAAGTCTTCTGAGACTTCGCTACTGGGGGGGGGTGGGGGGTGGGGGGGGGGGGAGGAAGAGGGGGAGAAGAAGAAAGATGATTTTTATTTTGGCATTAAGACATAAGTCATCATATGCTTATAGGTGAGCACGATCCATCAGCTGGGAGCAACTGACAGCTGAGGGTGGAAAGGTCACTAATTTAAGGGCAACATTACGTAATTCAGCGGAACAGCTAAATGGCACAATTTCCTTTCATTTGCCAGGAAATTCCAGCCAGGAACCAAAGTCCCGCATACTTAACCTGCTGCCGCCAGGAAGCTGCCATCTGCGAGCTGGCAGTTTTCATCGGTTCTCTAGGCTGCATCAATCGGGAGGGGAGGGGGGGGGGGCAGCAATCAAAAACACTTTATAAAGCTTTGGCCAACATCACCCTGCCAACAAAAGTGCATATAGTCACGGCTATGGTTTTCCCAGTTACAATGTATGGCAGTGAAAGTTGGACTGTAAGAAAGGCTGAGCGCCAAAGAATTGAGGCCTTTGAACTCTGGTGCTGGAGAAGACTCCTGCGAGTCCCTTGGACTGCAAGGCGATTCGAGGGAATCAATTCTCTATTCTGCAAAGCGCCCGAAGGCGGGACAAGAAGCAACGGACAGAAACTAATCAAGGAGAGAAGCAACCTGGAACTAAGGAGAAATTTCCTGACAGAACAATTAATCAGTAGAACAACCTGCCTCCAGAAGCTGTGGGTGCTCCATCATTGGAGGTTTTTGAGAAGAGACTGGACAGCCATTTGTCTGAAATGGTACAGGGTTTCCTGCCTGAGCAGGGGGTTGGACTAGAAGACCTCCAAGGCCCCTTCCAACTCTGTTATTCTCTGCCATGACACCAATCCGAAGAGCAAAACTGTCCAGCAGAAGTTACCAAATCTGAACTCCAAAACCATTTCTATTTCCTTGGAGGCAGATGGGTGCTGTCAGAATTACCATCACACGAGCAAGCTGCTAGTCCACCATGAATTGTGTGTGTGTGTGTGGGGGGGGGAGGGCGGGAGAGAGAGAGAAAGCCGGAGGGGAGTGGGGGAGGAAGGCTAACAACTCATTTGTTCCTTCCAGAGAAACCGTCTCAAGATCAAAGCTCTGAGAATGGAATGCAATGGCTCACCGACCAGCCTGTTGCAAAAGACCCTTCCCAAAAACAGTTTATTCAAATATAATTTGGACAGTAAGGGACTAGGGGAGAAAAGGAACAGGATGGAGAAAGTTAACCCGGAAACTTTGCCGTGCGAACTCCAGTTCTGGCTTTGCTATACTGTATTCCATTTGGCTTTTTAGTGACGTATACCTTTCAACAGGGACGGAGTTGAGGGCCTTTCTTGCCTTAGAGCAGGGGTCTCTAACCTTGGCCAATTTGATGACTTGTGGACTCCAACTCCCAGAATTCCTCAGCCAGCTAAGCTGGCTGAGGAATTCTGGGAGTTGAAGTCCACAAGTCATCAAAGTGGCCACGGTTGGGGACCTCTGGCCTAGAGGACCAATTGGGGGCAATCCTGACTGGTGGCTCTCTACACTCACACACATACACAATTGGAGAGGCCGGAGCCAGCAGAAAGGATGAATTCCAGCTGTTGGTGGACCGTTAAGCCTCTTCCATCTTCAAAGATGCCCTAGTGAGCACAGGACTTACTTTGTCTTCTTTCAACCATTTCTCCAGTAGCTGCTTGCGTCCCTGCTGGAGGACTGGCCGGCACAGTTCCAGAGACTCATATTTGTTCAGCTGCCCTTGGTCTAGCAGAATTCCAAAATATTGGAGCAGAGGAGATGTCTGACCTGGCTGTGCCGGGACACTCTGGAACCGGCGGATGGTGTCTGGAGTGCGCAATATTCCCTTTTTTTTAAAAAAAAAAGGCAGATAAAGTACATCATCTATTTGTCATGGTTTCGACACATAAAACTCTTCAAAGAACTTTGAGGCATTGTTTACCTTAAAGAAGCTTTATTTGAGTAGCATCATAGCATCGGCACTAACACAATCGAAGCCAAAAACTTGAGTTCCCCTCCCCTAAGCACATAGTATCAAATCACAATTCCCTCCTCCAGTTAACAGTCATAAATCACATTCTCCAATTAGTTTGAAATGCGGGCTTCCCCTCCAATTCTCCAGCCCTGCCAATTCATTATCATCTCTTATTTCAATAACCTTGGTTCTCACACTAGGTTCAGTATTGTTATGTCTAGCTAAACTCTCATGCACATTCCTCCCCCCAGCATCATCTAACTCTAATTCTAAGAGTAAAACGTAAGAAAAAAATGGTTGCGTCTCCATCTGTTGTCAAAGCAAAAATATCTGACGTTGGCAGCGTTGACACTATTCATTGCAAATCAGTCAAGAAGAACTGTATAAGTCAGGGCTTTTCAACCAGTGGTACGGGTACCACCTGTGGTACATTGGCACCTGGCAGGTGGTATGTGAACATCCTAGAAAAGTGGTAGCGGGGGAGGGGAATGAGCTGAAGCGGTGGCAACACTGCACAAGCCTGAGCGAGAGATGGCTGGAATTGCAGGGCTGTCAGAGCTCAGCGGAAGCGCCAGGATCAGTGCTTCTTTGGGGATGTCAGGGCTGAGCGGAAGCACTAGGATCAGTGCCAGGCTCCAGCTGGAGCTCGGCACTGATCCTGGTGCTTCTGCTGAGCCCAGAAGAAGCACCGATCAGCTGGAATGTTGCAGCATCTCCAGGGTCTTATGGTTTACATTCAGATGTTTGGCAACTGATTCATATTTATGACAGTCAGTGTCCCAGGGTCATGTGAAGTGACCAAAACCTGCTGCAACCACCCAGCAGATGGGGGGCATAAAAACCAAACACCCCCCAACCCACCCCCACTGCCAATCCTCAACAGAAATGCTCACAACAGTAAAAACTTCAGACAGGAGGAAGAACACTGCCGGGCAGGCGGGCAGGCGTCTTGCTCGGCTGTGGCTTGGGGGGGGCACTTTTTTCAGCGAACTGTTGTGTCGAGGACTACCTGTACTTCATCACTTTTTTCCTTTTTCCTTTTTTTTTTTTGGTCATCACGTTTTTGACCCCTTGCTAGGCGACTGGTGGTCCTCGGATGTTGCCATATCCTAAAAGTGGTACAATGGGTGAAAAGTTTGAAAAGCCCTAGTGTATAAGTTATTAAATAAACTATCGGCAGAACCTTTAAATCAGGGTGTCTTAGCCTTGATGACTTGGACTTTAACCCCCAGAATTCCTTAGGCAGCCATTTTAACCACTGTGCCACCCGGGCTCAGGGCTGAAGTCACCAAGACTGACGAAACGAAGACTGCTTTAGACCACTATTTTCTACTTTTGGCACCTTCCACACGTTTGGGGTTTAACTCCCACAATTTCCTAGCCTGTCTGGCCATTGCTCAGAATTCTGAGCTGGCTGAGTGACTCTGGGCCAATCACCAGGAGACCATGAGTTCTAGTCCTGCCTTAGGCATGAAAGCCAGCTGGGTGACTTGGGACCAGTCCCTCACAGGGGTGGTTGTTGTGAGGAAAATAGGAGCAGGAAGGTTATCATGGATATATTTGCTACCTTGAGTTATTTGTACAAATAAAAGACACAATACAAATGAAAGACGTGTACCTAAAAATCTTGCAGCTACTCAGCATCATTATAAGAGCCTATCGCTCTGATCAAGTAAAAGAAAAATGAGATGAGAGAAAATGGCAATCAAAATGCTGAGGAGATAAAGGCAGAGTAAGTTTGCGTTGCAGGATGTAGTATGAGTGATATTAAAGAAACTCCTGGCGTGTTGTCTCACTAGCACTTGATTTACTGAGCAAGACGCCTGCCTGCCTGCCCGGCGGCGCTCTTCCTCCTGTCTGAGGTTTTTAGTGTTGTGAGCATTTCTGTTGAGGATTGGCAGCGGAGGTGGGGTGGGGGTGTTTGGTTTTTATTCCCCCCATCTGCTGGGTGGTTGCAGCAAAATGGAAAAGGCCAGCGTACAGCAGAATTTAATATGTGGCTAAAGGAGTGGTGTAAAGGAGAAGGCTTTGGTTATATTAGTCACGATGTCTGTAGCTGGTCCAATGAAAAAAATGTATAAAAGAGATGGTCTGCACCCATCCAAGAGAGGGACTTGAGTTACTTGGCAATAAAATCACAGCTTTTCTGGAGGAACATTTAAACTAAACAACGGGGGACAGTGAGTTAATTGATACAGAACATCACCGTCCCCGGCAATCGAAGAAAATAGGGGAAGCCAGGCACCACACAAGTTATCAAAATTTGGGCTCTTGGCAACCACGATCTATTTAGAAGAGTCCCAGGGTCATGTGATCGTCATTTGTGACCTTCCCAGCTGGCTTCCGATAAGCAAAGTCAATGCAGGAGCCGGCTCACTTAACGGCTGTGTCAAGGTTGCACCAGCAAAGCAAGCTTGAAGCTTGACAGGGTGTGTGAGCCGCTTAACTTGTTTTCAAACGAAAGGAGGCAGCCCCCAGAGATTATTAATCGCCTTAGCTCAAAGCAGGAGGACTGGCTCCCATTCTCACCCTGATGAACTATAATTTATCCTGGAAGAGAACCAAGGTGGTCTCCGATTGCCAGGGGCATTCTTGCTTCTGAATGAGAACTACCATAGCAATAGCACTTAAGACTGATGTACACGGTGCTCTGCAGCCCTCTCTAAGTGGTTTACAGAGTCAGCATATTTGCCCCCAACAAGCTGGGTCCTCATTTTAACGACCTCAGAAGGATGGAAGGCTGAGTCGACCTTGAGCCAGTCAGGATCGAACTGCTGGCAGTTGGCAGAGTTAGCCTGCAATGCTGCATTCTAACCACTGGGCCACCACAGCTGAAAAGTCTTCAGTCAAACTATAGGCAGGAGCCCCCCCAGTCTAGTTTCGGAATGAACATGTGTGTATGTATGCATGTATGTATGTATGCATGCATGTGACTTGCTTCCCCCTTTTTTTTCTAAAGTCCACCAGCCAGTGAGTGGAGAGTACCTTTATATTTTGAACCACTACAAAAAGGGCACTAAAGGACCAATGGCGATTTTAACTGTCATTCCCCACCCAGAGTTATTACCCTGAGGTCAGATGGGTGGCCAGTAAATTTTATAAACATATTATACATAAAATAAATTCCAAGCCACATACAATAGGGCAATTGCCAGCCAATGGCCAAGGAAGGCTCAGGTCACACATCAAGGTTTGCAAGTGACAACCCCATTAAGGACTAACAATGCTCCCTCATTCAGGTAAGTCCTCAACTTACAACTATTTATCAACCGTTCGATGGTACAGCAGCATTGGAAAAATGACTTGCAACCAGTCTTACGACCATGTCCCAGAATCCCCCAGCTCTCACAGTCCTGTGATTGCCAATTTGCAACCTTCCCAGCCAGCTTCCAACAAGCAAAAGTCAATACGGGAAGCCGGATTTGCTTAATGCACGATTTGCTTAACAACTCCCATGAATCGCTTATCAACTGTGGGGAAAAGGGCTGTAAAGTCAGGCGCAATGCACCAAACCAGAGGTCCCCAACCTGTGAGTCGCAGGCCAGTACCGGTCTGTGGTCTGTTGGCCACAGGAATGGGTAGCGAGGGTGCGTGCGCGTGAATGCACCCTCCCCACTTGCGCTAGTGCTGCTGTGCAGGCGCTAGCAGGCGTTTGGCATGCGTGGGGGCACTAGCCGCTGCCAGCATTACGCGGGCACTAGCAGCCTGTTTGCTCATGTGCCGGCATCACTAATGCCAAGGGTGCACATGGGTGCTAGCCCCGTCGTGCGTGCGCCAGTTTTGCGCGTGTGCGTGCACACACATGCACGCCTGCCTTTCCCTGCTCCTCCATTTCCCTCTGGGCTGTCAATCCGGAAAGTTTGGAGCGCTGTGCCTTAAACAACCAACTTGCTTAGCAATGGAAATTCTGAGCCCCAGCTGTGGTCAAAAGTCGAGGGCTACTTGTACGTCAGGGCCAAAGAAACAAACTCGAAGAAACAGGCAGGATATGAACTGAGGATTCGGACCTGACGGGAGGATAAAGCGGAAGACAAAGCACGGATCGCGTGGACATTTTCCATACCTTCGGGGCGTTTGCCGCTACTTTGGCTGCTTCCGAGTAGCTCCCTTGGGCAAAAAGGGTGTTGAACTTTCGGGCGAAGAGCTCTTCGGCACCGGCAAGATTGTTACGGACAGCCATTCGTAGGGCCAGGTCGGGATTCTGCAGCACGTTGGTGATGTACGGGATAATGTTCTCTTCCTCCACACACACGGAAAGCACCTGAAATGCAGGGAGAGAGAAGGAACGTGGTTCATCATTAGGATCTCCTGCATTCTTTTTTTCCAAAATAATAAATAATAATTTTATTAAGCCTATCCAGCTGTAAAATACAAAAGAAAGTGAAAGTGGTGGGGAGACGGGGGAGAACAAAGGGGAGGGAGAGAGAACTGGAGGATAAAGGGCTAAAAAGAAAAGGACAAGAGGGGCTCCTGGCTCGTTTTAGCGCCTCATAAGTTTCACTGCAGCGTCACCTTTTTACTAACCGAGCAGTAGCGCTTAGACTTATATACCGCTTCCCGGTGCTTTACAGCCCACTCTGAGCAGTTGACGGAGTCAGCATGTGGCCCCCAACAATCGGGGTCCTCGGAAAGATGGAAAGCTGAGTCAACCTTGAACCGGTCAGGATTGAAACTGCTGGCTGTGGGCAGAGTTTGCCTGCAATGCTGCATTCTAACCACTGCGCCACCAGGGCGTAAGTATAAAAATGTACTGGTCTTTTTTATAACAACAAACCTAACTAATCAGCACTCTTGATGTTGGGTTTTGCTGGTTAATATGGTTACAGAGCTGGGCCCAGTGTTTGGTAGGTTGGTAAAGGAAAAAGTTACGCCTGTAATTTTATTTTCTACTTCACTGTGCTAAAAAAAGTTGGAAGTCAATGCCTTTTCTTTTCTTTCCCCCTATACCTACACCTCTCTTTCCCCTTTCTTATTTTCCTATCATTTCCTTTACTTTTGTTTGTATTTTATACTATGATAATTTTAATAAAAAAAATTTAAAAACCCACTGCAGTAGAAAAATAATCATCTTGGGGCTTCTATGAGTGCCTCTTCCAGGCTGGTAACCAGATGCCAGATGGATCCTTTTACTTTTTTTGAAGGAGCTATAGTAGGGAAGCTATAGTAGTGCGAGTGGAAGAGGAGAGTGGAAAGGTTGGGTTGAAACTAAACATTAAGAAAACCAAGATCATGGCATCCGGCCCCCTCAATTCCTGGCAAATAGATGGGGAAGAAATGGAGGCAGTGACAGATTTTATTTTACTGGGCTCCAAGATCACTGCAGATGGGGACTGCAGCCAATAAATTAAAAGACACTTGCTCCTCGGGAGGAAAGCCATGGCAAATCTAGACAGCACACTAAAAAGCAGAGACATCACCCTGTCAACAAAAATGCGTATAGTCAAGGCTATGGTCTTCCCAGTTGGAATGTATGGCAGTGAAAGCTGGACCATAAGAAAGGCTGAGCCCAAAGAATTGAGCCTTTTGAACTCTGGTGCTGGAGAAGACTCCTGCGAGTCCCTTGGACTGCAAGGCGATCAAACTGGTCAGTCCTAGAGATCAACCCTGACTGCTCTTTAGAAGGCCAGATCCTGAAGCTAAAACTCAAATACTTTGGCCACCTAATGAGAAGGGAGGACTCACAGGAGAAGAGCCTAATGCTGGGAAAGATTGAGGGCAAGAGAAGAAGGGGACAACAGAGAAGGAGGTGGCTGGATGGAGTCACTGAATCAGTAGGCGTGAGCTTAAATGGACTCCAGAAGACAGTAGAGGACAGGAAGGCCTGAAGGAACGTTGTCCGTGGGGTTGCAATGGATCGGACACGACTTTACAACTAACAACAACAAATAGTAGCTTACTAACAGATTATCATGATCAGGGGAGTGACGACAGCTCTTATTAAAGTATTGTTTAATCTTAATGGATTTCCAGCACTAACAGCATGCTCTGTTCAACATCAGAGCATTTTTTAAAGATCATTAATCTTGCTCTCTCCACTAACCTACTCAGATATAGACGCAAAATAATATCATATTCAAGTGACTTATTTTTTCTTCTTGCAAATCCTAGCTGAAAGCTGCGCCTTCTCAAGCAGTTGGAGTCACCAGATGCACTCCAGATCTGGGAGGACTATAAACTCTGTGACTGAAAGCCACTGTAGTTCCACACATCTGGGGAACATCTAGTTGGGGTGGGGTGGGTGGGGGAACTGCCTCGGCGCAAGCGTGAAGGCTGCTCACAGGCTCTGCAAACTTCTATCGCCTCTTAAGAATGTGTACTTTCTCCCTTATCACGTGTTCGGTGACCAAAGAGCATGTTTGCCCTGAAATGCAGTTAAGGATTATGGCGAGGCTGTCCCTGGCATCGGAGTGTGTGCGACTATGAAGCAGTAAGCGATTAACAAAGAGAAAAGTGCACGCATGGATTGTCTTCCGTGCTTTTCAGGAGACAAAGAGGGTAAGAGGCAGCTTCTGGATCAAAGAGCTGTGAAGCTTCAGGGTATGCCTTCTCCTTAACCCAAAGCACTCCATTTTTCATTTTCACTTATTTATTTTGCAGGAGAAGAAAACCTCAGAACCAGCAACGGACTAATTTGGCAGCTCCAATTCCGGGCTGGAAAGTGGCCTTCTACAGGTTGACGACAGGCCAGAACTGAAAGCCAAGTTATCAGCGGGATCAAGAAAGATCTTTCAAGGTCGACGCTGTTAAACATTGCCAAGAGGGACTTGGGCAGTTTTTTCTACAGGTTGTGAACTTTGACCTGCTGCTATTCAAACACAAACCTTTTTGATTTATTTTGTGGAACGGGCAACACAGCAAGGTTTGGTGGTGGACTTAAAATCCAAATTACTACCTGAAGTTTTAGCAGTCAGCTAAGTGTTCGAGAAAAATAGTAACATTTTCAAGGGTGTGTGTGTGTGTGTGTGTTTGTCACTTGACTAACCACCATTCGTTTAGTGGCCATCCGGAGTTGCGAAAGCACTGGGAAAAAAAAAGACTTCTGGCCGTTTTTCACACTTACGACCGTTATTGCAGCATCGCCAGGGTCACGCAATCAAAATTTGAACACTCGGCAACTTTCTCGTACTTTGTAGAGTCCTGGGGTCATGTGGCCACCTTTTGCAACCTTCTGGCAAGCAAAGTCAAAGGGGGAAGCCGGATTCACTTAACAACCGCGGGACTAACTTAATGACTGCTTTTGATTCGCTTAACTGTGGCCGGAAAAGTCACAAAATGGGGCAAAGTGTCTTGCTTAGGAATGCAAATTTTGGGCTCAATTGTCGTTGTAAGTCGAGGATTACCTGTACAGACAAGGTCATGTACCCACCTGGCCTCAATCCATTGACACGCAACTACCTCCTATGGCGCCGCCCCCCCAAAACATTAAAACCTGATTACCTGTCCTTTCCTGTTGACCCCAATGATTCCAGCTGTGGCTTCATGTGGCGCAGTGACAAAGATGGTTTCCCCGCTGATTCTGTTCATGTAGATGCAGGTGCCCGTTTCCAGGTCATACAGGTGGATGTAACCGTATTTGGTGATCAGGAAGACCACATCGTGCTTCTCGCTAATCTGCAAACGGAAAGAGAAGACAACGAATGGCTGTTATCCCAGGGAACGTGCTGTTGCCACTCAAGGTAGTTCACTGTATGTGATATAAGCCAAACAAGTTAGTGCGGTCTTCTGAATCAAGCTTCAGATCCTAGTCATAGCAACAGGTAGCCCACGTTAAAACTAATCTTATTCATCCATCCCCTGGTTTCAAAAAATGTTAGTAGACTTTACGTGAGCCCTGTAAGGTAAAAGGCTCATAAGAGTCTGTATGGGGTGATGGTTAAGGCTAGAAATTGGGAGAGTGTGAATTCTAATGCTGCCTTAAACATAAACAGTCGGCTGGGTGACTTTGAGCCAACCACCAGGAGACTCTTGAATTCTAGTCAGAGCTATCTCACATAGTTCTAGCTACCTTACATGAAAGCCAGCTGGGTGACTTTGGACAAATCGCCAGGAGACTGTGAGTTCTAGTCCTACCTTAGGCATCAAAGCCAGCTGGGTGACCTTGGGCCAGCTCTTTCTCTCAGCACCAGGAAGGTGACAATGTCACACCACGTCTGAATGTAAACTTGCCAAGAAAACTGCAGGAACTGCCAAGAATCAGACTCAACTGAATGGAAGGGGGGGGGGGGGAATTAAGGTGGACCAGACTCTGTGCAGACTGAAAGCTGCTTTTATTAATACAGTTATTGTAAAAAAAATATATCTTGCAAGTCTGAATGTATTTCCTTTCCTCCCTCTTTTAATCTTCAGGTGAATTTGAGGGAAGATGCTTTCGTAAACCCCTTCCTTGGCCTGGGTTCAACCTTCATTTATCTCATCCTTGCCTGGTAACAGATCTTCCCTGCGTCCTTTGAGCCCGCCCCCCCATATGCCCACTACACTTTCTTCCCACAGTGTTACATGCTTTTCTGTATGTGACTTTAAAAGAACACAAACAAGACGTTTAGGATACTCAACTCTGCTCTTACGAAACCGCAAGGCGTGCCAGAGTCCTGGCTGATCAAAAACACAGTATGTTCGTATAGATTGTTTGAACTGTCCAACTGCCAAGTTGCAAAGCTACCCAGATGAAAGATCAAGAGGCCCACTGCATGCCTACAGAAGACCCCCCAAACAGCTGAACTTTGCTATGTAAAAAAAGCAGCTACGATGATAAATGCAAGGTCGAGAGCTGGGCAGTCCTGAGGTTTGCTAATTCGTTTGGGGCCTTGACATGATTCCTTTAAGCCCAAGGTGGCGAACCTATGGCACGTGTGCCACAGGTGACACCCAGAGCCCTCTCTGTGGGCACGCGCACCATCGCCCCAGTCCTAAGCCTTCAGCTGGGTTTTATAAAACCTTTTCGCTTTAGGAATCCGCGGCCTTGTGCCAAAAAAAAAAAAAAAGTTCCATCAATCAAACTTCTTGCGTGAAAAAAAAGATCTCGCGAAGTTGGAATTGATTGATTGATTGAACTTTTTAATCCTACCCAGTCTGCCGTTTCCACCGCAGCCACGCCCACCCAATGGGCCACACCCATCTGATTGGCCACACCCATCCAATGGGCCACGCCCACCCGGCACCCAATGATACTTAAGTGGGTTTTGGGTTGCAGTTTGGGCACTCTGTCTCTAAAAGGTTGGCCATCACTGCTTTAAGCCCTTCTATTATTTAGTTAGCCATCTGTGTCCCACTCTGTTATTTCTACAAACAGCTTCAAGGCAGCAAACGCACCATCCTCCTCCTGTTTTCTCCGCAACAACAACCCTGCGAGGTGGGATGAGCTGAAAGTGAGTGGCTGGCCCCAAGTCACCCAGCTGGCTGCCATGGCTAAGGCAGGACCACAACTCCCTTCTCCTGATGATTGGCCCCAAGTCAACCAGCTAGTTTCTCAAGCCTAAGGTGGGTCTAGAATTCGGGGTAATTGGCCGAAAGTCCCTCAGCTGGCTGTCATGGCTAAGGCAGGACTTGAACTCACAGTCTCTTGCTTTCTAGCCTGGTGCCTTAACCACTAGACTAGAGACGTCGAGCCTTGACAACTTTTAAGGCTTGTGGACTTCAACTCCCAGAATTCCCCAGCCTGGCTGGGGAATTCTGGGAGTTGAAGTCCACTAGTCTTAAAGTTACGAAAGCGACACACCCCTGCATTAGACCAAATTGGATTGCATGGCCAGACAGCCTGCCTATTCCAAAGCTTTCCAGGAGGAACGTGGGAAGGCTGTTCCGGGATAATACACCATACCTGCATTGCTACTGGGAAGTCATTCTGGGCTTCCGGTGGAAAGAAGACGTCTACGGCTTTCTTAGGGAATGGCTGGTTTCCGGTGGGAGGTGCCCCAACCTCAATAATGTGCAGCTGTGCAGAAAGAAATCAGACCAGAGGCCATGTTTGGAAAGGAATCTGTGCTTGCCAATACTTTGTTTTATCAAACAAGAAGAGACAAATGTCCCATGGCTGGAAATATAGACTAGACTCATGGTGGCGAACCTATGGCACGGGTGTCACAGGTGGCACGCAGAGCCCTCTCTGTGGGCATACGTGTCATCGCCCCAGTCCTAGGCCTTTAGCTGGGTTTTATAAATCCTTTTCGCTTTAGGCCTCTGCTGCCACATACCCCCCCCCCCCCCCAAAAAAAGGTTCAATTAATCAACTTCTCGTGGGGGAAAAAAAAATTCTCGCAAAGTTGGAATTGATTGATTGAACTTTTTAGTCCCACCCAGTCTGCAGCTACCACTGCAGCCACGCCCACCCACTTAGCCATGCCCACCCAATTGGCCAAACCCTCCCAAAGGGCCACGCCCACCCGGCACCCGATGATATACAAGTGGGTTTTGGGTTGCAGTTTGGGCACTCGGACTCTAAAAGGTTCGCCATCACTGGACTAGACTGCTTGTGCAAGATCAGCCGTGAAGAAGCGATAGTGCAACCAGGTTGAGCTGCCATCTCCTGTGGAAGGGGACTTGCTCTTTCAGACAACCACTGTTCTCTGGGAAAGACTTATCCAAAAGTGTTTCCCAAAAGGCAACTGGACTTCTTTCTTAGCTTTTTTTTTGCCCCTTGAAAACATTTCGCTTCTCCTCCAAGAAGCTTGTTTAGTTCTGAGGATGGCCCCAATTAAACATCTTCTTCTCAGTCCAAAGTACTGGTAGTCCTCAACCTAGGACCACAACTGAGCCCAAAATTTTGGTTGCTAAGCAAGACATTTGTTAAGTGAGATTGGCCCCCTTTGACAAGCTTTCTTGCTGAAGGGGAATCCCTGCAGTTAAGTTAGCCACAAGAGTTGTCAAGTGAATCTGGCTCCCCACCCCCCATTGACGCTGCTTGTCAGAAAGTCACAAAAGGGGATCACAGGACCCCGTGGGACATAGCGACTGTCGTAAGTATGAGTCAGTTGCTAAGACTCTGAATGTTGATTGTGCGACTGTTGGGGTGCTGCAATGGCCATAAGCAGGGCTTTTTTTGTAAAAGAAAAAGGTGCCGGAACTCACACATGTCATACAACCTGCCTTGTCTACCCTACAAGGTTCCATCCAAAAAAGGTGCCGGAACTCCGTTCTGAGCGGTCTGTGAGAAAAAAAGCCCTGGCCATAAGTGTGAAAACCAGTCATGTCACTTTTTTTAGAGCCGTTGTAACTTTGAACGGTCACTAAATGAACTGTTGTTAAGTCAAGGACAACCTGTATGCGACACTCTAATCATCAAGACTCTGGACAGCATAGAATAACAGAGCAAAGGATGCTAAGGCTTATATGTCTTCTGTTAATCAGGATGGGATGTCCCTTACTCGCAACTGGCACTAAGAGTTTAGGCTGCCTGCTGAAATGGAAAGGGGGATTCCAGAAGTTGTGAATGGTCCAACACTGCAAGTTTTTAAGAAGAGATTGGACAACTGTTTTTCTGGAATGGTATAGGGTTGGACTAGAAGACCTCCAAGGTCCCTTCCAACTTCTATTCTCTTCTGTTCTGTTCTATTCTATTCTTCCTAATTCTATTCTATTCTGTTCTATTTTTCTTCTTAATTCTGTTCTGTTCCGTTCTGTTCCATTCCATTCTTCTTCTGTTTCTATTCTATTCTATTTTGTTCTGCTCTATTATTCTATTCCATTCCATTCCAATTTCATTCTACTCTACTCCACTCCATTCCTATTAATTCAATTTCTATTATTTCTATTTCTAATAATTCTATTATTTTTCCTGCTGTTCAGAACTACGTGCCCCAAAAGCTTAAATCTCAACAGGTAGTCCTCAACGTATAACCATTCATTTAGTGACCATTAGAAACTACAACAGAACTGGAAAAAGTGACTTACAAGAGTTGCCGCATCCTCACAGCCACATAGTAGTCAAACTTCAGGCGCCTGGCAATCAACATTTATTTACAATTATTGTAGCATCCCAGGGTCATGTGATCGCCTTTTGTGACCTTCCCAGCTGGCTACTGACCATGTTTAACCACCATGGCCAAAAATCAGCTGTGACTCACTTAACAACCGGTTTGCTTAGAAAGGGGTGTTCTGGCCCCAACTGCAGTTGTAAGTCGAGGACTCCCTGTATAAAAACATCACTGAAGGCCGAAGTCTCCTCCTCGGTGATGGATGAATGGAGATCGGACCCACAGACTCACCTTGCCTCCGGCCTGCCCCCGCACTGCGAAGCAGAATAGGGTGGACTCCTCCATGTTGCCTTCCATCTTGAACTGGGCAAAACTGGCAGCGTGGCCTTCGATGGGCTGTGACACTTTCCTGTCCACGGAATAAAGTTGCATGGCTCCAACTACACGGTTTTGCTTTAAGAAGGGAAGCAAAGGGGCCGTGAGAACACCAAACCTAAATACGGTGTTAAGCTAGCAGTACACTTTACAACCGTGTGTGTGTGTGTGTGTGTTTCCAAACATGGCCGCCTGAAGACTTCTGGACTTCAACTCCCAGAATTCCTCAGCCAGTAGGGCAACACACAGGTTTTCAAAACCAGAGGCCGAAACCTGGGTTTTTAAGAATGGGGGTTTACATTAAGGAACTTTTTTTTACAGTGAAAATCAGAAATGTCTCTCTTTCGTTAGCCTCAATCAAATTCTGCTTGCAAGATGTGTTTCTTTGTGTAGCTGACAAAATTTCAATGGTGAAATGGAAAGCAGGGTTCCTTCTGTTACAAGAGATTAGCTGTTGAGGCTTTGCCAACGCTCTGCCAGGAGATCAAGGTTGCACAGGCAGCAGAAAAAAAAATGAGTCACGGATACAAAGGTTTCAATTTTGCTACAACAAACCTTTCTAAGAGGAGATTTTTGGCTATTTTCTCACCAAATGTATGTGGCAAAATAACTATCTTCTCCCACATAGCAAAGATCCCAGCTCTTACCAAGGCAATGCTCATTCCCACTAAGCCAAGGGGTAGGCAACCTTGTGGGACGCGGTGGCTCAGTGGGTTAGGACGCTGAGCTTATCAATCAGAAGGTCGGCAGTTTGCCGGGTGGAATCCCGAGTGCCGCGTAACAGAGTGAGCGCCTGTTACTCATCCCAGCTTCTGCCAACCTAGCAGTTCGAAAGCACGTAAAAATGCAAGTAGAAAAATAGGGACCACTACGGTGGGAAGGTAACAGCGTTCCATGCGCCTTTGGCGTCTAGTCATGCCGGCCAGATGACCACGGAGACGTCCTCTTCGGCTTTGAAACAGAGATGAGCACTGGCCCCTAGAGTTGGAAACAACTAGCACGCATGTGCGGGGGAACCTTTACCTTTACCTTAGGCAACCTTGGCTCTTTTATGACTCGTGGACTTCAAGTCCCAGAATTCCTGAGCCAGCATGGCTGGTTCAGGAATTCTGGGAGTTGAAGTCCATGAGTCATAAAAGAGCCAAGGTTGCCTACCCCTGCACTAGGCTATAAAACAGGTAAAGGGGTCCCTGAGGATTTCACTCAGCTAGTCGTTGCTGGCTTTAGGAAGTGTGTGTGCTCCTCTCCGTTTCAAGGCCACTGAGCTAGCGCTGTCCGTAAACATTTCCTCAGTCACCTGGCCAGAATGAGGTCACAGAACGCTGCTACCTTCCCACCGTGGTGGTGCCTATTTATCTACTCACATTTGCACGCTTTCAAACTGCTGGGTTGGGAGGAGCTGGGCCAGGCAAATGGAGCTCACCCTGTCACGTGGTGCTCGGGACTCAAACCTGGGCTGCTGACTTTCCAGCTGACCAGGGTATCTCAACCTCTGAACCACCCGCGTTGCCTTATAATATTATTACCTGTGCAGAAATTCCAGTCAGAAGCAGCCATTTCTGCTTTGCATCCGTACGGTAATTGATAATCTGACAACCCGCCAGACTGGAATGACGATCAAACATTTTGACAGGCTGAGACTCTCCTTCCATGCTCCAGTGGTACACAGCGTTGTCGGTGACCAGTGCAACGGTGTTGAGAGAAATCCACTTCCAAAAGGTGACATCATCCGTCATGGTGTGAGCCTTCATTTTGCTCTTCATCTCAATGTTAAAAATCTGAAGGGTCTTCCCGGCTAAAGATAGGAGCATGGATTAATTGAGCCAAGTTGCTTGTAACGACGGTCCACCACTTAAAAAGCCTACCAATAGTTTAAACCTGTGAAGATTATCTGACGTCCAAATTCCAGCCCAGGGAAAAGGATCATGCACGGTATTTGACAGTAAAAAAATGGCCATCCTCTCAAAAGGCCATTTCTGTCCTACATGAGTCCTAAGAGAGCCAAGGGCTGAACTGATCGTGGCATCAAAGCCAGTGACAGCACAACTACTTTCTCTCATGATGCTCAATGTTCATGCAAGG
This sequence comes from Daboia siamensis, assembly GCA_024449315.1. NCBI lineage: Eukaryota > Metazoa > Chordata > Lepidosauria > Squamata > Viperidae > Daboia > Daboia siamensis. Next base: position 275,825 of record JAKJMR010001038.1, read on the forward strand.
TTACTCATCCTTAACCCAAGCAACTCATTTCACGTCTTGCTTGAGAAGATAAAGTACATCAAGACATACAACATCGGTGCAACACACACGTTAATATACGTAATCTAGAAGAAATATAGGGACCACCTAAGGTTAACTGCCATGTCCTATTCTGGTGGGCACTTTTTTAGATAGTTTAGCTGCCCTTTATGCATACTGGGGGCTAAGCGTACAGCAAACACGGAGGTTAGAAAGGTGAGAGGGTACAATTACAACTAGGAGGAATGGGGTGCACGCAGGTCACCAAGTGGAATAAGGAAGAGAATTAAGGAACAGTGAATGTTCAATAGGGACCGTGTTGCTACTTTCAAAGTGGGGTCCTTGGTGATCTCTCAGCTTAACTGGTTTTTTGCAGACGTTTCGTTACCCAACTAGGTAACATCATCAGTGCTAGAAGAGAGTGGCATTTGCTCTCTGTTTACATACCAGTGGCTTGCTCTGTCAGTGTTAGTGAGAATATTCCTGGCAGTTTTATTTATTTATTTAATTTAATTTTATTAAATTTATATACCGCCCTACTCCTGTAGGACTCAGGGCGGTTTACAGGGAAAATTAAAAGCATAACATACAAAAATTAAAATCAGTTAAAACAATTAATTAATTCAAGTCCCCGAAATTTAAAACTAAAACCCAATTAAAAATTAAAACCCCTCAGTCTGGGCCAGACAGCTCGAAGAGCCAAGTTTTCAGGTCCTGGCAAAATGAACGAAGGTAGGGGGCAATCCTAAGTTCCGTGGGCAGTTGGTTCCATAGGGCCGGCGCGCCCACAGAGAACGCTCTTCCCCTGGGAATAACCCGCCGGCATTCCTTAATTGGCGGTACCCTGAGAAGGCCTAACAACAGCCTAGTCAAAGAATCACTATGAACAACCCCACTAATACTGACAGGACAAGCCATTTGTATATGAAATGGGAGCGAGCCCCAGTCGTTCCTAGCACCAATGATATTACCTAGTTGGGTAACGAGATGTTTTCTGCAAGAAAACAACCGAACTCAAGAGAGTGCCAAGAAGCCCTCTGTTCAACCCTGAGCTACAATCTCTTCTGTTGGTGCTTTCAAAGTCCTTGCTATATCATGTTAATATGCTTTAGTTGAGACCCACAGACCAGGAAAATGTGAGTCTGAATTCCTGTATGGGCGTTCAGTTCAGGGAATGATGCCCTTCAGCGTAATCCAATCTAATCTCTCTAATCTGCCAGACAGGATCGCTTCAAGAATAAAATGAGAACCGGGACGTTTCGGTCCTCCTCTTTAGATCTTTGAGGAAATGTCGGACACAGTAGGGAGAATATACAAATAAGCAGGGCTTTTTTTGTCACAGAACGCTCAGAATGGAGTTCCGGCACCTTTTTTGGATGGAACCTTGTAGGGTAGGCAAGGCGGGTTGTATGACATGTGTGAGTTCCGGCACCTTTTTCTTTTACAAAAAAAGCACTGCAAATAAGCAGGACCCCGTGAAATTATCCCCTTGCATGTCAATCTCTATAAAGCAGTGTGTGTGTGTGGGAGAACTATGGCCCCTTTACGACTGCTGGACTTCAACTCCCAGGATTCCTGAGTCAGCCACGCTGAGGAGAAAG
>JAKJMR010001038.1:277453-292068 GCA_024449315.1 Daboia siamensis
GAGTCAGCTACAGATACTTCCAAGGACACTCTACCAGCCCCACAAAACTGCGCCACTTTCAATCCAAAGGAACACAAAGCACTGAAACTATGCAGGTAAAGACTTTCAAAGCTACGAAGCACTAAATTTGAGGGTTAAAGACTCACACGTGCCCGTCAAACAGTTACAAGATTCCGTATTCAGACGCTGTCCTTTACACAGAAGATTAAGCTGATCTATTGTTTGTTAGTTTGTTTTTTTTTAAAAAAAAAAACCAACCCTACACGATTATGGGATTTCAGAAGGGTAGTTTTACAAAGGGGGGAAGCGCTACGTGAAGTGTCTTGAATGAATTGGGGGGGGGGAGAGAGAGGGGGATATAAATCAACGTTTATATATACATCAATCAATAGGCTCATTGGTTGTTGTTCTTCCCCTCTTTGAAAGCCTGAAAGGCTTCATTTCAGACCCCCGCCCCACATTACATAGAGAATACACAAAAAGCAATATACAGCCAGATATGATATTGTAAGTCTCTGTCCCGTTTATAAAAAGTGTGATGCACACCCAAGCAGAAATGCTTGTAGGTTTTAGTCTTTCCCCTCCTCCGGATTGTTAAACAGTGCTGAAAAACCAAAATTCACATGACAGAAGAGACTAGAGATTCTTACTAGGGATGCATAGAACTGACTTAATTCAGGAGAGGTTCCGGAATATCCCAGAACATCCCGTTCTGTATCACTGAGGGTTTGTTTTTGGGGTTGTTGTTTTTTTTTTGCACATCTGTAGTCCTTAATAATTCAGCCACAACTAACTTCTGAGCCTTTAATCTGCTAAGCCTTTGGCATTCTCTTTTCATAAAACAGGACAAAGGCAAATACAATCTGAAACAGAGGTAACTCACCATCTGCACACACAAGAAAGCATTAGAAAATGTGACAAAAATAGTGATAAAACATTAAAGCCGTCAGAAAAGAGGACGCTGCTGTAATGAGACAGTTGAGAGCTTAGTTTATCCACCAGAAGGGGGGGCAGGGGGGGCAAAAACGTGGCAATCTGTGGACATTACTGAAGGCAGATTTGCTGTGCTTTTTCAGGCGGGGAAAAACAGAACTGGCTTATCCTAGACCCGGGGTAGGCAACCTGGGCTCTTTTATAACTCGTAGACTTCAACTCCCAGAATTCCTGAGCCAGCCATGCTGAGGAGAAAGAGAGAGGTTTCCATACTGAGCCATGCTAGCTCAGGAATTCTGGGAGTTGAAGTCCACAAGTCATCAAAGGACCAAGGTTGCCTACCCCTGTCCTAGACATTTAGCATCCATTACAATTAGTTCAAGTTGGGACTTGAGTTGTGACCATTAAAGACCTAGGTAGACTATAATTATAGTTGAGTAAGAGGAGCTACAGGTAGTCCTCAACTTACGACCACAAGCCCCACATTTTTATTGCTGAGTGAAAGATTAGTTACGTGAATTCTGCCCCATCCGACAACATTTCTTGCCACAGTCGTTAAGTGAAATCCTGCAGTTGTTAAATCAGTAACACGGTTGTTAAGTGAATCTGACTTCCCCCATGGACTTTGCTTGTCAGAAAGTCACAAAAATTGACCCCGTGATGCTGCACCTATCCTAAACATGAGCCAGTGCCCAAGTGTCTGAATTTTGATCTTGTGACTATTGCAATGGTTGTAAGTGTGCAAAATGTTCATGTCATTTTTTTCAGTGCTGTTGTAAATTGGAACGGTCACTAAATGAACTGTTGTAAGCTGAGGACTTCCTGCATAATTTCATTTTGATTTACCCCTACAATGATCTACAACAGGAGATATTTGGCATATAACAGGGTAGGAAATTTCTGCATGCCTTAGGAAAATAAATGGCATTGTGTTTGCAGGAAGTATCTACATCCTTGTCATGAAATGTTTTAATCAAACCTCCATGGTTTTGTTTTCTTTAAAAAAGGACAGCACCTGTTTTTTTTTGAATCGCCACAGATTAAAAATGTGCATTTTAAGATAAAATAATGCTGAGATGGTAAAATTCTTGGGAACTAATAAACCCCATTAGTTTTCATGCAATTATGGCAAACACTGGGCAAAGCACAACTTTTCGTGGCTATTTCAAGAGGAAGCAATGAAAATTTACATTTATTTCATTAGCAACTGTGGCTCACTTCAGAGAGCAACAAATAAGGAACTTGGGACAACTCGGAAGACATATTAAAATTCCATGCCTTGGAATCATAAAATGGGAAAATCGACTGGAAAACATTTTCCATACCTTTGAGGGCAATAACCTTGCTAGCAGGATTCATGATGGCACTATCGGCCGAAATTGGCCGGCGGATCGGATTGTTTGGGTCGTTCATATCAATGATGACCACCTGCGCCTGTTCTCCCACTTTCTCTCGTATGCAGATGAATTTGTCGGATTCCATGGTCAAAGTACTGAATCCGATGTTGGCTGGGTTGACACCCAGGTTCTGGAGCTAAAAGACATCAAAAATATATCAAAGTTTTGAATGAGTATTTCAATAAACCCTCTTTCACGGCTAATAACAGTAACAGCAGCAGCAGCAGCTAGAGCACCACTTGAAAAACCACAGACATTCACAAATTCACCATCAGTCAATTGCAAAAGGCAGCTTTACGTGGAACAGTTTACATCCCCGACGATATCTGTAACAACATCAAATATCCACATCTGCTTATCCCAGGAACTTGGAAACACTCGATAGGTAGATAAAAATGCCAAATCCAGTCTGAACATTTCTCTGGCTGACTGTGCAATGAACCAATAATAATTTTGCAAGAATTTATTCATGAGAATCAAGGTGGGGTTTGTTTTTTACCTAAAAGACACTTAATTACGACCACAGTTGAGCCCCAAATTTCTCTCGTGTCATGGTTCCGACAGATGAAACTTTTCAAAAGAATTTCGAGGCATTTTTTACCTTAAAGGATCTTTTATTCGAATAGCATAATACCGGCACTTACATAATCAAAGCCAAAAGCTGAATTCCCCTCCCCTGGGCACATGGTATCAAAGCACAATTCCCTCCTCCAATTAACAGTCATCAATCACATTCCCCAATTAGCTTGAAGCACGGGCTTCCTCTCCAGCTCCCCAATTCTTTATCAGCTTTGGGCTCAGTAACCTTGATTCTCACGCTAAGTTTAGTGTTGTTATGTCTAGCTGGACTATCATTCACATCCCCCCCCTCCCAGCATCATCTAACTCTAAAAGCAAAAGAGAGAAATTGACTACATTTCTACATTCAAGGTGTTGGTGATGACCTATAAAGCCCTAAATGGCTTGGGTCCGGGATATCTGAGGGAACACCTGCTGCCGGCATCAAGCTCCCTTCGTCCAGTGCGCTCACACAGGGAGGGTCTTCTCAGGGTGCCGGCAGTAAAGGACTGCCGGCAGATGACACCCAGGGGGAGGGCCTTCTCAGTGGGTGCGCCTGCCCTCTGGAACCAGCTGCCCATGGAGCTTAGGACTGCCCCTGACCTTCGTTCATTCCTCCGGGACCTGAAGACCTGGCTCTTTGAGCTCTCCGGCCCAGGCTGAGAATTTTTAACTGGGGTTTTTATTTTTTAGGGATAATTTAATCTTTTTTTAATTGTTTTTAACTTTTGTATTGGTTTGGTTTTAAATACCCTGTAAACCGCCCTGAGTCCTTCGGGAAAGGGCAGTATATAAATCTAATAAATCTAATCTATCAGTTGTCAATGCAAAAAAAAAAAAAACCAAAAAAACCCCAACCAACGTTAGCAGCGTTGACATCTCGCTTAACAAGACAGTTGTTAAGTGAGTTCTGCCCATTCTATAGTCTTTCTTGCCACAGTTGTTAGGTAAGCAGTTGTTCAGTTAGTAACACTGCAATCTGTGTTAAGTGATATGAATCTGGCTTCCCCACTGACTTTGCTTGCAAGAGGGGATCACGTGACCTTGGGCTACTGCAACTGTCACAAATATATGCCAGTTGCCAAGTGTCTGAATTCTGATCACATGACCCTGGGGACGCCGCAACAATCATGTGAAAAATGGTCATAGGTCACTTTTTTCAGTGCTGTTGTAACTTTAGAGTGGACACTACCTGAATGACTGTAAGTCAAAAGCTACCTGTGTATGGAATAGATTGTGCTCCAAAACATCTTTGTGGCTCTCGGCACAAGAAGCAATTTACAGACAAAAAAGGGAGAAACTCAAATGGCTAACATATGAATATTAGAATTTTTAAGGGAAATACAAGATAAGAAAACAAGACAACAAGTGATGACAAAGGGAGATAATGGTCCATTTGTGTGGATAAGTGAGAGAGTTAAGTGAGTTTTGCCCCATTTTACGACCTTTCTTGCCACAGTTATTAAGTGAATCATTGCAGTTGTTTTTGTTTTTTTATTGAAAAGTTTTACAGTACATTTTTTTAAAAAAACAAAAACCCCTCCCAACCCCCTCCCCTCTCCCCAAACCTCCCCTACTCTTCCCTCCCCACCCCCTCCCCCCTCCCCGACTTCCCAGAGCTAAATACAGGGTATAAAAATACAATCATAATCTACCATATGCAAACAACAATAACATATTAAATTCTATCGCACTTTAACTTTTATTGAAACGACTACAAGCAATTTATATATCACATAGGTCCAATACTTATTCAAATGCTAGATGAAACTTTAATCATTGCAGTTGTTAAATTAGTAACATCGTTGTTAAGGGAATCCAGCTTCCACATTGACTTTGTTTGACAGAAGGTCGCAAAATAGCAATAGCAACAGCACTCAGACCAGTGATGGCGAACCTTTTAGAGACCGAGTGCCCAAACTGCAACCCAAAATCCACTTATATATCGTCGGGTGCTGGGTGTGCATGGCCCGTTGGGTGGATGTGGCCAATTGTGCGGGGGTGGCCCATTGGGTGGGCGTGGCTGCAGTGGTAAGGGCAGACTGGGTGGGACTAAAAAGTTCAATCAATTCCAACTTTGCCAGATCTTTTTTTTTTCCTGCGAGAAGTTGAAACTTATTGAATGATTGAACCATTTTATTTTTTTTTGCACACGGTGGCGAAGGCCTAAAGTGAAAAGGTTTTATAAAATCCAGCTGAAGGCCTGGGACTGGGGCGACGGCATGCGTGCCCACAGCGAGGGCTCTATATGCCACCTGTGGCACACGTGCTATGGATTCGCCACCACGGACGTAGACTTATATACCGCTTCACAGCCCTCTCTAAGCAGTTTACAGAGTCAGCATATTGCTCCCTGGGACACTGCAACTTTCATAAATACGTGCCAGTTGCCAAGAGTCTGAATTCTGATCACATGACTTGCTGCAACAGTTGTTAAGTGTGAAAACCAGCCATAAGTCACTTTTTTCAGCCTTGCTGAAACTTTGAAAAGTCACTCAATGAACTGTTATTAAGTTGATGACTACTTCTATTTATGACAGTTGCCGTGTCCTGGAGACCCGTGATTGCTATTTGCAGCCAGCTTCCGAAAAGCAACAGGGGAAGCCAGATAACACCCTTGTGATTCACTTAATGACTGTAGTGATATGTTTTGCAGCCATGGCAAAAAATAGTTGGTAAAATCCTACACAATTCACTTAAAAATGCCTTGGCTAGCAATGGAAATTCTAGTGCCAGTTATGGCTGTAAATTGAGAATTCACTAAAATGACCAGGACTTTTTCCTCTCACTGACTAAAGATTGTTTTTACTTATTTTAAAAATGTTGTTAGCTGCCAGGCACTAAAACCTTGGGAGAGTAGCCAGCTAATCTCTACTACTACTATCCTGGTCAAATAGGATCAAGACATAGGATCAAGACATACTGCTAAGCTTGTAAGCCGCCCTGATTCTTCGGAGAAGGGCGGGATATAAATGTAATAAAAAATATATATATAAAAATAGTGTCAATTGATGTAAAATAATAATCTGAGCTATTCAACAGCCACTGAATAGCCCTTTGCTGTGACAACGTTCCTCCAGGCCTTCCTGTCCTCTGCCATCTTCTGGACTCCATTTAGGCTCACACCTACTGCTTCAGTGACTCCATCCAGCCACCTCATTCTCTGTCGTCCCCTTCTTCTATTACTGAATATCCCAGGGGTCCTCAAAGTTGGCCTTTTTGTGACTTGTGAACGTCAACTCCCAGAATTCCTCAGCCAAGCACGCTGGCTGAGGAATTCTGGGAGTCGAAGTCCACAAATCATAAAAGGGCCGAGTTTGAAGACCCCTGGAATAGCCATTCACACGTACAAGGTCTGGAAAAGCTACACAAATTATGCCCTGGTTAAGCTTTGAGGGGTGCCTTTTTATTTTATTTTATTTTTATGCTAAGCCAGGACAATCTATCATAGGGTTTCACAACCCTGACAACTTTTAAGATGTGTGGACTTCAACTCCCAGAAATCCCCAGAGGACACGTTCACACAACTTCAAGTTGCCAAATTTTGAAAAACACTGCTTTAGAATTGATCAAAAGTACAGGGGCTCCTCAGCAAACACCCCTTTGCACTAAGCCACCGCTCTTGAACAAATCACAGTTGGCTGATGGCATGTGCCTAACCATAAACCACAATGGCTGGGTTTATAGATTTAAGATGTTAATGCAACAAACAAAAGCAGGCTACTTTTTTGCTTACTTGAGAGCGAGAGTTCCTTAAAACATGGAAAAAGCTGCAGTTCCACATTTGTTCTACTTGGACTTCGTCCCCTTAAGCAGCAATTACTACGCACCCCGCCATTTCCTACTTCAACAGGACTTCACCACCACTCCACGTGTGGCTTAGGAATCGGCCATGAAATTTAAGAAGCCTAAAGCAGCCTTCAGCCCATTTTCTTTTCTAAAAAGCCATGTTTGAGCAACTACCCTATTGTGGTTTGCAGTAAGGGGTCGTCACTTTAACTTCCTACTTAGCTGGGAGGCCGAGAACAGTCATTCAGCCATCAAAGAACAAGCCTCCGAGGGCCGATTCCTTTTCTGTGGCAATTTCCCCGGAAGTTTCACTTCCACACTTATGCAAGACGGTCTGTTGACTACCCCGGAGTGATTCATTCAAGGCAACCGGTTCGTGTTTCCTCAGAAGTTTTTTTCTGAAATTGCTCCGTAGGCGAGAGCTCGGGGTTGTGAATTCATTGTGCGTCTTTCCTTCTTATCAGTGACATTTTGTGTGTCTTGCAAAGGACCCACCTTCTGGAATGCTGTTGGGCTCTTCCATGCAGCCCCTGATAAGGGTAGGGTGGGCCACTGTTCGTGGCTGTAATCTTCCATTACCCAGCCATGAAAACGGCAGGCAAGGCTAGATGTTGGGAGCAATCTTCAAGGTGATGCGAGGCCCTCTAGATCAGGGGCCTTCAAACTTGGCCACTTTAAGACTTGTAGACTTCAACTCCCAGAATTCCCCAGCCAGCTAAGTTTGAGGACTGGTCATGATAATAGGGTTCTACGGATACCATGGTCCCAAATATTCCCAAATATTTGGGGTATGAAGCAAACAAAAACATAATACAACATGGGGGACTGGAGGCTAAAACATATAAGGAAAAGTTGCTGGAACTGGATATGTCTAGTCTAATGAAGAGAAGGACGAGGGAGGACATGATAGCAGTCTTCTAATATCTCAGGGGCTGCCCCAAAGAAGAGGGAGTCAAGTATTCTCCAAAGCACCTGAAAGCAGGACAAGAAACAACGGATGGAAACTGATCAAGGAGAGAAGCAACCTAGAATTAAGGAGAAACTTCCTAACAGTGAGAACAATTAACCAGTGGAACAACCTGCCTCCAGAAGCTGTGAATGCTCCAACACTGGAAGTCTTTAAGAAGAGACTGGACAGCCATTTATCTGAAATGGTATACGGTTTCCTGCCTGAGTAGGGGGTTGGACTAGATGACCTCTCCTCCAAGATCCCTTCCAACATCATATCATCATTCACAAAAACATTTTGTCCTGACAACAAAACATGCTAGATTTATACAGTGCATTAAGGCATGGTTTGCTGAATAAGCCACTACCGTTTTAATATTCCACCATACAAGCCTATACAACCCAAACTCAGGTAGCAGTCTAAGCCATAAACAAACATAATTAAAACTATCCATTGCTTACTGTGATGACAGGCAGCATCGCATCAGAAGTCCATGAATAGGTCTTTAAGGGTGTTTTGTGTACAGTACAGCAAACATCAGTGACTTCTAACTAGCATTTTCTTCAAAAGCACACTAAGGGTTTTCTAATTTTTATTGTGGTACAAATCACTGTTCAACTACGATTCCCACACTGGTATTCTGACAGACTGGGAAAAGAAATAAAATAACCCATAGCCTCTGGTGGGGAAGCACTGCATTGTACAGAACGGAGATTCCGACAATAGGTAATTGATAGACCGTAATGCTAATAACCAGCATTTGTAGCAAGAGTTAAACACTTTGCATGGAATATTTTAAAATCAGGACACGTAGCTACAGAGCACATTTTCGGAGCAGGATACTAATTTAATTTGTATGCCGACACTAAGCCATTATTTAACTATGTCTTATTGATTAAACCAGAACCGTAAAGCATACACAATACACTAAAGCACAAGTCATGGTTTACAAAACCACAAGGAATAGGCTCATGCAGCTGCACCACAGAAAACCAGAAAGAAACTGTGTTGTGTTAATAATCATTAAACCTGTCCGCCATCCAACTCTCTCCGACTCAACTATTAAGTTAACAGAAGGTATTTATTTATTTATTTATTTATTTAAATTTATACACCGCCCTTTTCCCGAAGGACTCAGGGCGGTTTACAGGGCAAAATTAAAACAATACAATATAAAAATTAAAATAAAATTAAATCAAAAGTCCCGAAATTTAAAATTAGAATTTAAAAACCTTAAAATCCCTCAGTCCAGGCCAGCTAACTCAAAAAGCCAGGTTTTTAGGTCCCGGCGAAATGAACGAAGGTCGGGGGCAATCCGGAGTTCCACCGGCAATTGATTCCATAGGGCAGGCCATGGTAACTTCCATGGTAACTTCGAACCCATCACTAACCCAACTGTTGTAAGTCGGCTACCTGTACTTCATCACTTTTTCCCTTTTTTTTTTTTTTGGGTCATCAAGTTTTTGACACTTTGCTAGGCAACTGGTGGTACTCTGATGTTGCCATATCCTAAAAGTGGTATAATGGGTGAAAAGGTTGCAAAGCCCTGCCCTAAGATCATATTCGGGTTTTACCATTTATAAAGACACGGTTTGGTTAAGTCACAAATGGCAAATGTGTTTACCTATTACACGAACAACAAAAGGCCTTTAAGGCGTGGATCCAGGGCAGCGGAGGAGCAGTCGTGCCCCAATGGGAGTAGCCCGCCTCACTCATTTAAGAGGGGGAGAAGGGTCAAAACCTAGTTTTGCCAGTTGGCTTAGGGCAGGGGTGTTAAGCTGCCGGCCCGCGGGCCAGATGTGTCCTGGGGAAGCTGCGTCGGCAAGGGGGAAAAAGGTCACGATAGGTCGCAACACGTGACGTGGCGAGTTTGACACCCCTGGCTTAGGGCCTCAAGGGAGACCCAATGCTGGGGGTGGTTGATGGGTTAAGAAAAATACCTCTTCCCGTGCCATCCATCTCCGTGGTTCTAGTTTTTAACCTACTTCTTTCAAATATTAATATACTATTAATTAACATTAATTACTCAATATTCTTTCTACTGTTTCCAAGCCTTGTGGGTGAGACGAGCAGAGTATAAATTTAATAAATAAATAAAATCAGTTTTTGAGCTACAACTGCAGGGAGGGCAAGACAGGTGCAGGGACGGTGGGTGCAACACCCAGATAAATACAGGCAGTCTTCGACTTACAACAGTTCATTTAGTGGCCGTTGAAAGTTACAACAGCACCGAAAAAAGTGATGCATGACCATTTTTCACACTTTGCAGCAACCCTATGAACACGTGATCAAAAATTCAGATGCTTGGCAACTGGTCCATACTTATGACCGCTAAGTGTCATACTTGTGTCCCAAGGTCATACGATCCTGCTTTGTGACCTTTTGACAAGAAAAATCAATGGCGAAGCCAGATTCACTTAGCAGCCAGTTACGAACTTAATAAATCCAGTGATTCACTTAACAACTGTGGCAAGAAAGGTCATAAAATGGGGCAAAAACTCACTTAGCAAATTAAATTTGGGGCTCAGCTGTGGTCGTACATCGAGGACTACCTGTATGCCATACTTGAATGAAAGTACTTGAATTGTAGCTAATGGGAGGTAAAAAAAGAGAACAAAGCTTGGAGAAGATCAGCTATCGGGGTTAGGCCATGGCGAAGAAGAGATTGGAGAAGCACAGCTGATCACCCTTGCCCCTCCTTCCTCTTTAAAATGTCTGAGGATTGGTCTCAGTTAAATCGATCAACCTTAATCAGGGGTCTCCAAACTTGGCAACTGGCAGACTTGTAGACTTTAACTTCCAGAATTCCTCAGCCAGCATGAAGTCCACAAAGACCCCTGACCTATATATATATATATATATATATATATATATATGCTGCAGTTATTAAGTCACTTCTAAGGTCGTTAAGCGAATCCAGCTTCTCCCACTGATTCTGGGATACGGCCACTGTCATAAGAGAGTTGAATGGTCACGTGACCACAGAACATTGTGTGAACACATGACCACAGGACACTGTGACGGTCTTAAGCGTGAGGACCAGTCATAAATCACCTTTTTTCCCCCTGGAGCCACTGTAGGTTTGAATGGCCACTGAATGAATGCTTGCAAGTCGAGGACTACCTGTGCATTTTCCACTCAGTGCACACCCTTAACTCTTTGGATGCAGCTAGTATTACTGTCACGATTGCAATTTCATAGGGATCAGACTGACGAAAAGATAGCCTTTCCCCTCCCCCCAAAAAAGGGGGGGCATGTTCATCGTGTTTTCAGGTTGCCCTTTCCCTTCAAGCACTTTTCAGGATATTCTGTCCCTTCCTCTCTATTTTAGCAGCCTGCAAGCAACTGATTCACCACTTCTCATGTGAGAACTTAAATCCAGGGACAGGCAACTGTTTTGGGCTCAAGGCCACCCTATATTTGCCAGGCACATCTAGGACACACAACCAAATCAAAGCCCCTGCCGTCATCTTCGTACGCGCCAGGGAAGAAAGATCGTTTCGCCTCGGTCCAAAGCATCCTTTCCTACTAGTCCCCCCCCTTCTGATTTGACAATGTTGTAATTGCTGCGTTTCTCAAAAGGGCTGTTCTTTGCAAGACATTCTTGCTTCTACATTTTTTTAAAAAAAAATCTATGTAGGAAAAGGGCAGGCAGAGCCTGGGGTGGTCAAGAGAGGAGTCATCCTAGAGTCTTTACATTTTCCACACACAGTCTATAACCAACCTCTGTTGAATTCTGTTGAATCTAGTGGCAATTTAGTGCTGACCCATTAGTTGACTAAATTCTGCTGTACAGGCATCAGCAATAAGTCATCCTAAGTGGAACTTAATGTGTGGTTTGAGTTTTCCCCGCCTGATAATCTAAGGGCCCTGGGTTTTGCCAAATTAAAAATCTTTGAAGAGAGATGGAAACAGCTGCTATACTGAGAAGGAGAAAAAGAAAGTGAGGGAGATGACTCCAGCTGCATGTGTTGGAGACCCATCCCTGCCCTATCTCAAAAAACCTGAAACTTCCTTCTCCACCTGACTATCTCCTTATTCTCAAACTATCATAAAGTTAGCAAATAACAGGGGATTCCACTGGTATGCTTTAGCAGAGCAAGTTGCAATGATATCAGTTCACACAACATTAATGAGCTTCAAAGCCAAGCAAAGATCTGTCTGGACACAAGCTCCCCCTTGGTAAGTATATATAGGGAACGGTTGCTGGAATTGGGTATGTGTAGTTTAACGAAGAGAAGGGTGAGGGGTGACATGATAGCAGTGTTCCAATATCTCAGGGGCTGCCACAAAGAAGAGGGGGGCAAGCTATTCTCCAAAGCACCTGAAAGCAGGACAAGAAGCAATGGATGGAAACTAGTCAAGGAAAGAAGCAACCTAGAACTAAGGAGAAATTTCCTAATAGTTAGAACAATTAACCAGTAGAACAACCTGCCTCCAGAAGTGGTGAATGTTCCAACACTGGAAGTTTTTAAGAAGAGACTGGCCAGCCACTTGTCTGAAATGGTAGAGGGTTTCCTGCCTGAGCAGGGGGTTTGGACTAGATGACCTCCAAGGTCTCCTCCTCCTCCTCCTCATTATTATTATTATTATTATTATTATTATTATTTACAACCATTAATTTTACTACCACACCAGTCAGAAACATGGCTTAACAGGCCGGGCTTTGATTTTTGTGCAGCTAAGCCAGTCTCAATTCTTAACCACCCACAGATAAAAATTTTCTCTGTGATTATCTGTCCCCAGCCTGGTCCTTCAAATGTTTTTAGGCTCCCAAGTGCACCCTTAATGTGCCGTGTAACACATGCTATCAAACTCTGATGTCATCTGAAGAGTGACTATTCTGGCTTGTCTGAAGTTTCCTCTTCCCTGTAAAACTCCGTCTACAATTGTGCCATCTGGTTCTGTGTCAGAGCCACACCTTCCCAATGATCCTTCATGGGCAATTAGTAATGTGCCACGCCTTTTATAATAATTCGCTTGCCAATGAAGCATTTAAATTGCTGGAATAAAGAGACACCTTTGAACCCTTTAAGGCTTAGTTTTCCTGTGTTCTTCTTCCCCAGGATGTGTATCATGCTAAAGGCTTTCTACAGTCAGCCAAGTCCTTCTGCAGTAGAAAGCATGTTTTGGAAATACTTGTCCACTATATATACAAAAATAGATTTTTATTATTGTAGAGATTTTAGAACTAAGAAAGCCCTGGGAAGGAGTTAAGCGTGAAAATCCAAACTAGTTAAGCGTGAAAATCCAAACACTGAACAATGTGTTTCGTAAGACATTTTACGTAATACATATTTCTCTGTTTCAACCTCTTCCTCTTGCTATATCTAACCTTCCCATAGTCTACCAAATTAGATCCATCACTCGAGGACTCCCATTTGAAAACACAGGAAACTGAAGGATGGTTGGCATACTATCCAGTTCCCTGGAATGCAAGTGCTTGGCTCAGCTTATTTATATCTCAAATACATAGCATCTTCTTTTCTTAAAAAAACGCCTCCTACCTGGATTAATTACACAATCATGGAGTCACAGGGCTTGAAGGGACTTTGGAGGTCTTCATGCAGGAGCCCTTACCCCATTCCGGAAAAAGGGCTGTCCAATTTCTTCTTGCTCACAACTTCCAAAGGCAAAACCATTCCACTGATTAGTTGTTCCTCCTTAGTTCTAGGTTGGATCTCTCCTTCATTCTTTTCCATCTGTTATTTCTCATTTTTCCCTCAGGCGCATTGAAGAATATAGGTTGTCCACCTTTGTGACTGCTTCTCAAATATTAGAATCCTGTCATCCCTGGTCCTTCTCTCTGATAGGACAGAGTTCAGGGGTGGGGAACCTTGGCTCTTTTATGACTCGTGGACTTCAACTCCCAGAATTCCTGAGCCAGCCATGCTGAGGAGAAAGGGAGAGGTTTCCATGCTGAGCAAGGCTGGCTCAGGAATTCTGGGAATTGAAGTCCACGAGTCATAAAAGAGCCAAGGTTGCCTACCCCTGGCCTAGGCCTAGGCCGCTTTATGACTCATGGACTTCAACTCCCAGAATTCCTGAGCCAGCCACGCTGAGGGAAAAGGGTGAGGTTTCCAAGCTGAGCCATGCTGGCTCAGGAATTCTGGAAGTCCACGAGTCATAAAAGGGCCAAGGTTGCTTAACCCTGGGATAGACCTACCTAGTCCCCTTAGTCATTTATCCTACGGTTTTAGCTTCCAAACCCCTTGTCTCAGTTGCTCTTCTGGACTCTCTCCAGGGCCTTAGCAAAAGTACTAGCACCCATTCCTGATATGTTATCAGCATTTAACAATGGCTAATTGCAACAAGACTGGCTGTACGATCCATTCATTTAAGTTTACTCTAAGTAATTTCAAACCGACTCTTGGCAGTTATACATTTAGAGCAAGCCATTCTTTTTCCATTTCATTATTTAAGTACCAAAGCGGTTCAAACGGCAAGAGTTTTATCTATGTCAGTGGTCCCCAACCTTTCGGGCCCCGGGGATCCCTTCCACGGAGGGTGGTTTTCTGCGAAACGGATCCTGGATCCCGCACGTGTGCAGATAGGGCTTTGCTTGCTTGCTTGCGTGGCCCAGTCGCTGGCGGGCCAAGCAAGAATGTTGGTCCATAGCCCAGGGGCTGGCGACTTGATCTATGCAGAGAGAAGGCTCAGCCACAGTTTAAACAACAAATAAATTTGCTTTAATTGCAGCCCTCTGTTAAAAGTAACATTGGTTTTGTTTTGGTTTTTTTGGGGGGGTACAACAGCTGCTAAGAGAAAGGCTTCTCCAACCTGGGGCCCACCAGAAGTGTTGCTGAGCCAAAAATGTCCCAGACGGGCAGCAATCTGCCAAAAGCTAATTTAAAAGCTATTGACCAACGTACGAACTTTGAAATAATAATGATGATGATGATGATGATGATGATGATGACGATGATGATGATGATGATAATAATAATAATAATAATAATAATAATAATAATAATAATAATAATAATAAT
>JAKJMR010001038.1:292078-309737 GCA_024449315.1 Daboia siamensis
ATAATAATAATAATAATAATAATAATAATAATAATAATAATAATAATGACTTCTGTGAGTTCTACATCTTTTACTCCTGGAGAATCAAGTTATAACCATGAACTTGTGGCTGAAATCTTTTTTTTTTTTTTTTTGCTATAGATTTGCTAGGTGGCTTTCTATGTCTGTCACCACAAACCTCAGTCCTCTGCCCTGTGGGAAGATAATAGCATGTAATCTTACGGAAGTACTGTAACAATTGCAATTAGATATTGTTCTAAATGTTTGAAAGAGCTCAGCCAAAGTGGCATGCTATTATGCGTCAAGATTCAGGCCCACGCTGTGTCTCACGTCAGATGCAGAAGGATGGAATTCTCCAATATACGAGAGCACCTGGCAAAATTCCTATTCATGGTCACCTGTAAGGCTATTTTGTTACGCTGACAACAGAAATTCAACTCAGCCTGTGCAAATGTGACACACAATACACACACACATTCCATAAGGAAGCTACAGCTGGTCTAGGAAGACACCTTCAATGCCCATACAACAACTGCCTGTGGTGTCATCCATGGCACCGGATGCTCATTAATCTGATCGTGACTAAAACCAAAAACCAAACGGTGGCCTTTTTTTTAATCACGAGGTTCCCATTTTTCTTCTGCAAGCCCTCACTTTGCAAACTATTAAAAAGGTTGCCCAATTTCCGGCAATATGTTGCACCCTCTTAATATTTTAATGTATTGCGTTGTCTCAAATAAAGAAGACAGGCAGTTCTCGACTTACGGCCATCATCGAGCCCAACATTTCCGTTGCTCAGCGAAACGTCTGTTAAGTGAATCTGCCCCATTTTACAACCTTTCTTGCCCCGGCTCTGTTGAGTGAGTCACTGCAGTGGTTAAGTCAGTAACATGGTTGTTAAGTGAATCTGGTTTCCCCACTGACTTTGCTGATAGGAAGGTCACAAACGGGGGAATCACGTGATCCTGGGGCGCTGCAACTGTCATAAATAGGAGTCAGTTGCCAAGCGCCTGGATTTTGATCGCATGACCGTGCGGATGCTGCAACGGTCGCTAAGTGTGAAAAACGGTCATAAGCCGCTTTTTTCAGTGCTGCTGTAACTTCGAACGGTCGCTGAGTGAATTTTTGTAAGCCCAGGACTACCTATATTTGTAGCTCAGGGCTGAGGAGAGGGATCCTTGATGCCCACTGAGCTTGGGTGTTTTCGCTAGCACTGATGTTACCTAACATAGGTCAGAGGCCCCCAACCTTTTAGGCACCAGGGACCGGTTCAGCGGGGAGAGGTTTTTCCGAGGACCGGAAGGGGCCTGGTTTTGTGTGCTGCCTTCATCCCACGGATGGGGCTTCGCTTCTTTGCGTGGCTCGCTTGCTGGTATGCCGGGGACTGGTGCCGGTCCACAGACCGGGGGCTGGGGACCTCTGACAGAGGTGATGAAATGTCTGCAAAAAAACAACCAAGTTCAGAGAGCATCAAGGACCCCTCCCACCCTCGTATTGTCGCTTTTATCTTGTTGGAAGCTGCCTAGAGTCGCCTCTTTGATTTATTTGATAAATTAAAATAATTAGGGTTTGCAAAAAGTCGCTGGGTCTCTTTTCTCCATAGCGACACCGTTTCAGGTTTGATCTGTCGGACGAAAGATGCTCCGGGTGCCCTGGTCCCCCCTCTCTTTTACTAATCACTGCTGCCCGTTAATTTGCTCTCTCCTCCGGGCTGGCCACTGCCGTTGCTGCTTAACAAAAGAGCGAGGTAAGCAGAAACCGCCCTTTCTTCTGCTCGATGTTTCGTGCGTGTGCTCAGAGGGCTGGAGGCGGACTGGAAAGATGCAACTGCTACCCTGAAAAGATTTGCCAAGTTGAAAGATACTATTATTGAACTTTAAAGCCTTCAGCGGCTCAGGATGGGATTATCCGCTGGACTGGTTCTCCTGCTATGAACCCATCCAGTTACTTAGCTAATAAGCAGTGCAAACCCTTCTGGAAATGCCTTCGTAATCAAGAGCTTGGTTGTTAGGTCAGGGGTAGGCAACTGTGGCTCTTTTATGACTCGTGGACTTCCAACTCCCAGAATTCCTGAGCCAGCCATGCTGGCTCAGGAATTCTGGGAGTTGGAAGTCCGCGAGTCATAAAGGAGCCACGGTTGCCTACCCCTGTGTTAGGTGAAGCAGTAAAGAACCTCTTCTGGATCTCCTCCTGGATGTGATGCCTTTTGTCCCGCCCTACACACCTATGGGATCTCAATTCAACAATTATACTAATATACATATACAGGCAGAAGGAATCGCGCTTCGGAGATGCCCAAACTTGCCAATTCTTTATAGAGCACTCAAATCTGCATTTAACAGAGTTTGTTCTCAGAAAAGGACTTCCTAACAAAAACAAAATGTAGCTGAACTGGAAAGAAGCAAGTATCTCAACACCCGAGTCATTACAATAGCTAAATGTACATGCCACCCATCTTCTGCGGTGGCACATTAGGGGGGGAAAAACCCTTAATAAATATTATTTATTAAATGTACATGCCACCCATCTTCCTGTTGAGCACACGGAGTGGCTTACAAAAATATCTCCAGTTCAAACCCCATCAACGTAACTAATCAAGAAAAAAGATCGCGTGATCTTGGAGAATTGCACAGGGAAAATATCTGAGGGATCATTTCTCCCCAGTTATATCGATCTGCCCCAGTTAAATCTTGCAGAGGGAACTTGTTGTGGGTTCCTTGGGCAAGGAACCTACATTTGGTGGAACCCAAGAGGTATAGAAACACAGAAAACTAACAGCAGAAAAAAACCTAGTGGTCCACCAAGTCTGCCTGGTCAGATTTTTTTCAATTTTGTTAATTTTTTTTTTTTTTTGGGGGGGGTGGGTGGTCAAATGATGGACATGTGCTTATCCCAAGCATGTTTAAACACAGTTAGTGATGTTTGACCCATTCTCTCTGCTGGAAGTTGGTTCCTCTTTCTGTGAGGCCATCCTTTCCAACTTGACTTCTGAACTTCCCTCCTGGCAGGCTGAGGTTATGGCCCTGCGTTATTTGTGCTTAATATTGAAAGTACTGCCTTCTAGATTTACAGGGATGTCAAACTGCTGGCCCGCG
This sequence comes from Daboia siamensis, assembly GCA_024449315.1. Classification (NCBI taxonomy): domain Eukaryota; kingdom Metazoa; phylum Chordata; class Lepidosauria; order Squamata; family Viperidae; genus Daboia; species Daboia siamensis. Next base: position 295,174 of record JAKJMR010001038.1, read on the forward strand.
GGCCGGATGCATCACACCGAAACCGCACCCACCCCATTGCCGGCAATGGGGAAAAAAAGTCACGACACATCATGACACGTTACGTGACGTTGCGAGTTTGACACTCCTGTCCTAGAACTTTATTCAAGCCCTTAATATATTTAAATGTTTCAATCATGTCCCCCTTTCTCTGCTGTGCCTTCTCTGCTGTGGTGCCCCGGCTTATGGCACATCCTTCCTTCCAAAATTAGGTTATCTCCATCCCTTCTGATCTTCTGAAAGAGGTTCAGAGGCTTTCTGGTTTTCTGAGATGGCTTTATCGTTAAACTGGCATCTTTATCCTTTTCAGTGCCTTTGGGCTCGGCCTGTCAGAAATTTGGAAACTGCCTAATTTGACTCTGCTGGTGTGTCTCACACATACATACAACAAAAAAAAGAATTCTTTACATTTTATTTAAAAAAAATAGTCCAATTATGTGTGTGATGCCCAAGATCTGCCGCCTGGCAATTACGTTCAGGCGCCATTCTCTTTATTTGACAGGCCCCTGAGGCTACTCCAGGCAGCTCCGGGACACATAAGGCTTTCTGCTCTTGCAGTGGCTCAGAAAATGCTCTTTCAGAACCTGTGCAGCCCAGGAAAATTGTGCGAAGGCACACCCTGTGATCACACTATTTTTGAAGACTCCATGAGAGACTACCCCATACTTGTGTGGCTTCTGCAGCCTCTAAAAATCATGTGAGAATGGGATATGCTTTCGAGAGTAGTTGTTGTCAGGTGTTGGTGAAAACATTGGGACATGTCACCTCTGACACATGTGTGATAGGTTCACCATCACTGGCGTAGAAGCACCTGAAGGCAGGACAAGAAGCAAAAGGTGGATGCTAATTAAGGAGAGAAACAACCTAGAACTAAGGAGAAACTTCCTGACCGTTAGAACAATTAATCAGTGGAACAACTTTGCCTCCAGAAGTTCTGAATGCTCCAATACTGGAAGTTTTTAAGAAGAGATTGGACCACCATATGTCTGAAATGGTATAGGGCAGGGGTAGCCAATCTTGAAGTCCATGAGTCATAAAAGAGAAAGGTTGCCTATCCCTGGTATAGGGTTTCCTGTATGAGCAGCGGGTTGGACTAGAAGACCTCCAAAGTCCCTTCTAACTCTGTTATTCTGTTAGGTGGTATCTGGGGTTTCCATAGAATACATTTGTCAACTATATCTTGTTGAGAAATACTGGTTGGCTGCCAGGGGAATTCTGGAAGTTAAAGATCACAAGTTTTAAAGTTGCCACATTTTGGGAAACCTCATCATAAATGTAGAATCCATGACTTTCTACAGTGTTTCTATGCATCGGTGTTCTCTCAACTTTGGCGACTTAAAAGATGTGCGGACTTCAACTCCCAAAATTCCCGTGTCAAGATGGCTGGCTGGAGAATTCTGGGAGTTGCTCCATGCATCTTAAAGTTGCCAAGATGGAGAAACATTGGTACAGATTTTTAAAATGCGACCAGCCAATGGCTTTCTAAAGAAAATGAAGGCTACGTACAGATTGGTATCTTTATTTATTTATTTATTTATTTTATTACATTTATATACCGCCCTTTCCCGAAGGACTCAGGGCGGTTTACAGGGTAATTAAAAACACAAATATAAAAGTTAAAAACAAATTAAAATAAATTATAATAATCCCTGTATTAATTAAAAAAAAAAAAAAAACCCAATTGGACTAAATTAAAATTAAAAATTCTCAGCCTGGGGCAGAGAGCTCGAAGAGCCAGGTCTTCAGGTCCCGACGAAATGAACGGAGGTCGGGGGCAGTCCTCAACTCCACCGGCAGCTGGTTCCAAAGGGCAGGCGCACCCACAGAGAAGGCCCTACCCCTGGGTGTCATCCGCCGGCAATCTCTCACCGGCGGCACCCTGAGAAGACCCTCCCTGTGGGACCGCACTGGACGAAGGGAACTTGATGCCGGCAGCAGGTGTTCCCTCAGATATCCCGGACCCAAGCCATTTAGGGCTTTATAGGTCATCACCAGCACCTTGAATCTCTTTGCTCAAATATCTACCCGCTGTAATGGCATGCAGCCAGAACTGGTTTCAGAGAAACCAGCAAAACTTTCAGGAAAATCTGCTTTCTTATTCAAAAGTATTGTAAGGTCTTCCTCAAGCATTGCTATGCAGAGAGGCCCCATGTTCTGACTAGACTCGAGGACTTCCGTTCTGTCATGCATTTAACTGCTGCCCTAAGCTAAAACACAACTTCTGCTTTCCCACTTTGTAGTACAGAAGCTTCCAAGACATTGCACTTTGTGCATAGAACAACTGATTTCCGATCAAGAGTTTCTGATTCCCCACTAGCAGGGATCCTCCAGCTACCTGCCTCCTTGTGAGTGAGGCCTTTCCAATAGAGAAAAGAAACATCATGCAAACCGGTGCAAGCTGAAATGTGAGCAAATCCAATGCCAGCTGGCAACAAACTCCACAGCTAAGCATCAATTACTGTGTCAGGATTTAAAAAAAAAAACTTGTAGGAAGTTCTGCAGTAAAAGCTGATGATTAAGAAGAGAATTTGCTTACAACAGAGCAATCTGGATACATGGATTCTGTTTTGACACTGATCTGTAACTTGGATAGTTCAGAAAAGAGCACCAGAATAAACAAATTAATTTCTTTCCTAAAAACTGCGATTTCTACTCACTCGAAAAGCCACTTGGTATAATTTTTATCATTTATATCAGGAGTCTTCAAACTCAGCCCTTTTATGACTTGTGGACTCCAACTCCCAGAATTCCTCAGCCAGGCACGCTGGCTGAGAAATTCTGGAAGTTAAAGGTCAAGTTTGAAGACCCCTGATTTATATGTTCCCAGCATGATCCTTGCTATATCCTCCCTAAAATTGCAAGAATTCAATTAAAGTTGCAACTGATTATAATTTACCTGCTAAGATACATGTTTCACTCAGGTTTCCTTTTAACAGTTCCTGGTACACAAAGCAGTTAATGTTGAACAGATTCTCAGAGGTTGCTATGCCATAGGTCACAGGTCTGCAAACTGCGGCTCCGGAGCCGCATGTGGCTCTTTCAGCCATCTCCTGCGGCTCCCAGTCTTCTGCCATGTGCAGTCCCAAAAAAAAGTGGGACTAAAAAAGTTCAACCAATCAATTCAAATATGCAGGATAGGTGCATATCTCGCCTTGGCTCCACTCTTCAGTCAAACCCTGTTCTGCGCATGCGTGCATGTACGCACATGTGCACACATTTTTTGCGACTCCCAGTTTTTCCTTTTGTGAGGGAACCGGTTCCGAGTGGCTCTTTCATTGTTTCAGGTTGCTGACCCCTGCCATAGGTCTTCAAACATGGCCCTTTTATGACTTGTGGACTTCAACTCCCAGAATTCCTCAGCCAGGCACGCTGGCTGAGGAATTCTGAGAATTGAAGTCCACAACTCATAAAAGGGCCATGTCTGAAGACCCCTCTTCGGCCTGACTATTGATAATACCCAGTTGACAAATAGAAGCAGTCCTAGACTTACCACAATTGAGCCCAAAATTTATGTTGCTAAGTGAAAAATTTGTTAAATGGGTTTTGCCCCACTTTACAACCCTCCTTGCCAAAACTGCTCAGTGAATTGTTGCAATTGTTAAGTTAGTAACCCCCTTAACTTTGCTCCTCAGCAGGTCGCAAAAGGGGATCGCGTGACCCTGGGACACTGCAACCGTCATAAATACATGCCAGTTGCCAAGCCCCTGAATTTTGATCAGGTGACCACCGGGATGCTGCAACAGACATAAGTGTGAAAAACGGTCATAAGCCACTTTTTTTCCACTGCTGTTGTAACTTTGAACAGTCACTAAATGAACTGTTGTACGTCAAGGACTACCTGTATAAAGCATTTCAAATACCCAGGAAGCATCAGGCACTAGGGCAGCAGAGTACTAGAGCAGGGATCCCCAATCCCCGGTCCATGGACCGGTACCGGGCCGCAGCATGCCAACAACCGGGCCGCACAAACAAGCAAAGCCTCATCCGCGGGATGCAGGCAGCACACAAAACCACACACTCTCCGATCCACAGAAAAACCTCTCTCCACGGAACCGGTCCCTGGTGCCCAAAAGGTTGGGGACCTCTGTACTAGACTGCTCAACCAACATGAGACCCGTATCTACATAAAGCTGAAAATCTACAGAGCTGTGGTTATCTCTTCCCTACTACAGATATACCTTGACTTACGACCACAATGGAGGCCAGAGGTTCCATTGCCAAGCTAGGTGGTGGTTAAGCCTCCAGCTCGATTTTATGGGCCTTTTCTGCCATGGTTATTAAGTGAATCATCGCAGCTGTTACATGAATCACACAATAAGCAAATCTGGCTGGTTGCTGACTGGAAGCCGGCTGGGAAGTTTGCAAATGGCAATTGTGCGACCCCAGGAATGCGGCAACTGCTGTAAATATGTGCCAGTTGCCGAGTGCCTCAGTTTGGATCGTGCGACCATGGGGAGGCTGCAAGGGTTGTAAATGCGAAGAGCAGTTGTAAGTCCCCTTTTCGGTGCCAGTGTAACTGTCAATGGTTGTTAAATGAATGGTCATAACTCAAGGATTATCTGTATATGGATGTGAGTGTACCAAAGACGCAGCCAACAACTGAAAACATTTCACGTGCAGGCTCTCCATTCCATCCCTGGAAAGACCCTTTCTCCAACCTGGAGGTCTTGTATCGTGCAGAATGCAGCAGCATCGTGTCTCCAATTATCAGAACTCGGATGAGATGGTGGGACATGTCATCAGAATGGATGACCACCATATGCCTCACTAGACTGGTCAACTGTTTGTCCGAAATGGTATAGGGTTTCCTGCCTGAGCAAGGGGTTGGACTAGAAGACCTCCAAGGTATCTTCCAACTATTCTATTCTATTCTATTCTATTCTATTCTATTCTATTCTATTCTATTCCATTCCATTCCATTCCATTCCATCCCATCCAATCCCCATTCCATCCCATTTCCATTCCTTCTTCCTGTTTCTATTCTATTCTATTCTACTCAATTCTACTCTACTCTACTCTGCTCTATGGTGAACTGGCAGCTAGGAAGACACCTTGTGTTTGAACATTCAAGTACTACAAACACGCTGTGAAAGAAACCTTACGCCAGCGATCCCCAACCTTTCTTGCTCTACAGACTGGCAGCAACAGTGGGGGGATGGTTTCACATACGCAACCTGGATCCCGCACATGGACAATGAAGCTTCACGTGCTCACCTGCCCCGACTGTCTCCCCAAAGGCCGTGGACCTTTACCAGTCCAGGGACCAGGGGTTGAGGACTCCTGCCTTAGGTCACTGTGACATCCAGCCAAGGCAAAAAGAAGCTGAGCTTTTATTTTTATCCCACCTTTACTGCTTTCATAAATAACTCAAGGTGGTGAACTTATAATACGCCTTCCTTCTATTTTCCCCAAAATAAAACTCTGTGAGGTATCTTGGACTGAGAAAGAAGGACTGGCGCAAAGTCACCCAGTTGTCTTTCATGCCTAAGACGAGACTAGAACTCACCGTCTCCTGGTTTCTGGTCTGGTGCTTTAACCACTAGACCAAGAGGCCCCAACCTTTCTGGGTTGGCGGCCCAGGGGTGTTTGTGTGTGGAGTCATCTTTACACGTATCAGCACACGCATGCGGGGCCACGCTTGCACCAATGGGGCCATGACTGCGCATGTGATGCAAACGGGGCCACGAGCACCTGCGTGATGCTCAGGCGACACTAGCTCCCACACAATGCTGCAATGCTAGTGTGAGCAGGGGGTGAACTTGTGGCAACGCTAACGCTAGCGCCAGCGCAATGTTAACGCAAGGGGTGGGTGGGAGCACGCACTCAAGCAGCCCAGTGGCCAACAGCCCACGGTCCGTTAGTGGGCCACGGACCACAGGCCAGACCCCTACACTAGACCACTGTTTTATTACTGTAATTTATATGGCCGCCTATTTCAAATTCATGAGTCTGGGCAGGTGAAAACACTGAAAAATTATACAAATATAACAATAAATGTAAGACAGCAAGCATACAATTAGCTGCCGAGCTTAAAGTGCAATGTCTGATTCCACAAACAGCAGGATTGAAAAATATATCTAGTCCTTGGAGCAGAGCAGGGCGCAGCAACCATCCCTGCCAGCGAGAGTGAACTTGGATTGCTTGGATGCAGGCAGAGCTGTACAGGAGAATCATGTCAGAGCAAGTATATGATCTTTAACTCAGTGGACTTGGTGGAGATTTTTAAAAAGTGAAAGTGTGCAATAGAATTGAGTGGGTGAAAATGGCTGCCAAATCATCTAAATTTCCTAGAAGTGCGGGGGCTTCCCCGGTGCAGCAATCTTCGTTACAGGCTTTAATGCCCCCTCCCCCTGTACCTGCACCAGCTTTGACAGTAAAAGATTTGCAGGATGTTTTGCAAGAGGCTATGAAAAAGCAATCTCAACAATTAGTTGAACTTATGGATGAGAAGCTAACAGAAATGAGGGCAGACATCTTACTTGCATTTCAAGGCATGGCCGTTTGCATTGAGCGCTTGGACGAGAGAGTAGAGGAGGAACTTAGTCAAAATAACATCAGACTAGATGCTAAAATGAGGATGCTGAAACTGTGATGGATAAGATTGACAATGATTTAACCATGGTCCAGTACCATGAGATGGAGTTTGCTGTGAGAATTAGGGGCTTAAAAGAGGATTCTAAGGAAAATTTGAAAAAAGTAGTTTCAGAAGCCCTGGAAGGCGTTTTGGGGCGTTCAGCAGAAGATATTATGGTGGATATAGACAAAATATTTCGCGTTAATTCATGGATTGCAAGACAAAGGAAATTACCTAGAGATGTGGTGGTTTATTTTACAAAGAGAGCAATCAGAAATGAGGTCATTCAAGTTTTTTATAACAGTAAATTTGCAATTGCAGAGCAAGAAGTTTTGATTTTAAAAGAGATCCCTCCAAAAATTTTAAGAATGTATGGCAATTAAAGCCATATAACATTTTAAAAGAAGAAAAGATTGTACAAACCTGGTTTCAGTATGGGCAATTACAGGCTAGATGGAAAGAGGACCAGAAAACTGGTTTTTCAATCAATGATGAAAATTTGGTAAAGCAAATTAGAGATCAAGGTCAAGCACAAATAAAAAGGATATATATTGCATTGATAGAAATTGATTCAAAGACGGAACTTGTTAAAGACTGTATGATAAAGTGGGCTCAGAATTTTCAAGAAGTTATTACAATGGATACCTGGGAAAAGATCTGGGTTAGAAATGTAAAATTTACACAGGCCCAAAATTTAAGAGAGAATTTTTATAAAATGTTTTACAGGTGGCACTTAGATCCTAAAAAATTAGCATGTATGTATCCGAACTGCCAGCCCAAATGTTGGAGGTGTGGTTGTGAGGATGCAACGTATTTTCATATATGGTGGACTTGTAAATAGGTTAAAGCTTTTTGGATTAAAATTTGGTGGAACATGCAAAAAATATTCAAGAAAAGGATAAAGTTTTCTCCACAACTGTTTTTATTGGGTATTACTACAGATACCACCGTTGTAGACACTAAGTTGATGTTGAATTTAATTACGTCAGCGAGACTTTTAGTAGCGCAATATTGGAAGAAGGAAGAACTGCCGACTATAGAAGAATGGACTTTAAAAGTTTCCAACTTGGCGGAAATGGCAAAGATCTCAGCGTATTTGAAAGACCAATTGCAACAGAGATACATTGTGGAGTGGAGGAGATGGATTGACTATATTCAGAATAAATATGGGACTAAAAAGTTTCACTTAGCATTTGAATAAGTAGAGGATATATATGATGTATAATTAGCTTGTAGTTATTTTACTGAGAGTTAAAGTGCGATAGAATTTAATATTTTATTGTTGCTTGCATATTTTAGATTATGTTTGTTCGTATTTTTATACCCTGTATTTAGCTCTGGGAAGTCGGAGAGGGGGGAGGGAAGGGGAGGGTTGGGGAGAGGGGAGGGTGAGGGTTTTGTATTCAAAATTTATTGTAAAACTTTTCAATAAAAAAAAAAAAAGAAAGAAAAATATATCTAGTCCGGGTCCCTTCCCCATGACTTCCCCATATCTAGAGAGCTAAGAATAGTCTGGTGCTTGTGGAAACGTATTTTGATGTTCTTGTCAATGAACCTCACCAGCTGAAACACAATTAAGGGGAAAAAAAGATGCTGACTATAGCAAACCCACTGACCTTTTTCTTGCAAGGTAGTCAGCACAATTTCCTAGAAGAGCTCGCTTCCCAAAAGGAAGCACACAAAAATGCTGAAATGCAGAGTGTACCAGTTTTGATAATCCACCACCATTAAGTAAGCCATTGTTCTGTTACCGGATAGAAAAACCAGGCCTCTTGACATATTTTACCTCGATCAGGACTCTTAACAGGATACTACAGTCAGAGTGCGAGTTTGAATATCAAAACAGGAAGTATCTAGGCCATTGTAGGCTGCATTAACCGAGGGATAGCGTCAAGATAAAAGTGAAGTTTTGGTATTGCTTTAAAACGCTTTGGTAAGACCACCCTTGGAATACTGCATCCAGTTTTGGTCACCACGAAACCAAAAAAAAATAAATGTTGAGAGACTCTGGAAAAAGTGCAGAGAGGAGCAACAAAGATAATTAGGGGTCTGGAGGCTACAACATGATGAACGGTTGCAGGAACCGGTTATGTCTAGTCAAACTAAGAGAAGGGTTAGGGGTGACATAATAGCAGTCTTTCAGGATTTGAGGGGCTGCCGTCCCCTTCTTCTATTACTGAATCACAGGATTAACAGGTGCAAACAGCTGGCTGGATGGAGTCACTGAAGCAGTAGGTGTGAGCCTAAATGGACTCCAGAAGATGGTAGAGGACAGGAAGGCCTGGAGGAACGTTGTCCATGGGGTTGCGATAGGTCGGACACGACTTCGCAACTAACAACAAAAACAACACAGAGTAGAGGGAGTCAAACTATTCTCCAAAGCACCAGAGGGCAGAACAAGAAGCAACAGATGGAAACTAGTCAAGGAGAGAAGCAACCTAGATTGAACTAAGGATAAACCTCCTGACAGTGAGAACAATTAATCAGTGGAACCACCTGCCTCCAGAAGCTGTGAATGCTCCAACACTGGAAGTTTTTAAGAAGAAACTGGACAGCCATTTGTCTGAAATAGTAGAGGGTTTCCTGTCTGAGCAGGGGGTTGGACAAGATGACCTCCAAAGTCCCTTCCAACTCTGTTATTCTATTACATATTTCATGAGATCAGATACAAAAGTTCACATCTATAGATATTTATTTATTTATTTATTTGTTTGTTTGTTTGTTTGTTTGTTTGTTTGTATTTGTATACCGCCCTTCTCCTGAAGGACTCAGGGTGGTGAACAGAGCAATTAATAAAAATACAAGAATACAAACATTAAAAAGGATTAAACAAATGCCCAGAAACTAACAACAATAAGTTAAAATACATTAAAACTATATTTAAAAAAATCTATCTAAAATCTAAAAAGATATTTATCATACAAGGGGAAAAAATCTACAATGATTTTTTTTTTTACATTTCTGTATAATCTGCCTTGCAAGATATAATCCTGCAAACTATCTTAAAAACAGTTAAAGGAAAACTGGCATATACTTCTGACGAGTTGATTTCTTGCCTACCAAAGCTTGTGATCAAATAAAATCCTTAAAATGTTGCAAGGCAATCAGCACAGGAAGTCAGATGAGGAAAGCACTGCAAAAATTTGCAGGAAGAATTCAGTTTTAAAAGCCAGAGGGAGGGGGAAAAAAAATGAAGCGAAGGCGTACACGCTCAGCTCTACAACGTGGGATTGTGTGAATCACGTTTTAAATAAAACGTTTCAGAACCAAGTAAATTGTAGCATGCTTGCATAATCACACATTAGAAGATAAAGGAAAACCAAATAGCCTATTTCTCCCAGATGACAGAGGAAAAAAAAAAATCCTGGGAGAGCTGGAAATACAGAAAAAAAAAAAAAACCTTGTGTAATTGTTGCTGCAGAATGACAGGACTTTATCAATGCATTGTTTTAAAAGTGTGTAACAATTAATATTGTTACAATGGTACACTTAATCTCTCAAAAAGTATGTTTGGTCCCTCAGGATAATGGGGACATAGATTTCAAGAGGGCTCCTTACCAGCTTTGTACATTATTTATTTTCGATTTTGGTTGGCTACCCATCTCAAGCATACGACTTTGGCAACTAATAGGGAATAAAAATAGAATAAAACCATAACAATATATAGCAAACAGAGCAACCGAGATAAAACCATACAGCATAATGTTTGTTTATTGTTGTAAGACGGCTAGAGTACCTCCACAGCAAGATAGGTGGCAAATAAATTTAACAAATAATAATCAGCATTTCTTTATCAAATGTATATTCCGACCATCCCCAGTAGGGTGAGTATGGGCAGCATAAGCAGTATCATATAATCATGATACAGGCTTAATCGCATACTCTGAGCCTCGGGCTTGGTAACAAAACTATTGTTAACAGAGTCACTGCAATAGTGAGAAGGGTGGCGTGTAAATTTAATAAATAAAACCATGCTTTTTGGGGGTCTGTGGAGATTCTCAAGCATCTTCAGTTCAGTTCAGCATCTTCAAACTGTAGAAGCTTTGGATGCAAAGTGAAAACTGAGTCCTTCGGGAAAGGGCGGTATATAAATGTAATAAAAATAAATAAAATAAAAAAATAAAATGTTGTCAAAGGAAACAACAGCAATAAGGAAGTCCAGTTGCCTTTTGGGAAAAAGCACCCTTGGGACATGCTTTCGGAGTCATACGGAAAGCCAGAAGGGTCAGGGCAAATTGTCATTCTGGGTAAATGACGTTCCAAAGAGCAGGGGCCACAACAGAAAAGGCTCTCCTCCAGGGGCATGCATGATGCACCTGGAGCATGCCTCACCTGTTGAATCTTACAACACGGGTAGACACAATCAGGGAGAGACAGTCCTGCAAGTAACTATAAAGAATACATACAATCTAAAATGCTCTCAGTACGGTAACCCCAAATATTCCGAAAGGAGGTGCAAACTATCCTAGCTTATAAGAAGTTTGGCAAACACCGGACATATTTTTTTTTTATTGCTGCTTTGAGTTTCCATCCCTTCAAAAAGCCATTAAATGAAGGCTGAAGTCCAACACATACGGAGCACACAACAATGGTGGGGATATAATCCTATTATAAGATTAGTTTTCAATCAGCTACCAGGCTACCTAATTTGCACTCCAGTCCTTTGCCTATCAGCATGTCAATCTCTTGTGGCACCAATAACCAATCCCCTTCCTGCTTGCAAAACTTGATGACCATAGATTGGGCTAGATTAGACTATAAGAGCACTGAACTAGCAATGCTTCCAAGCGTTCGTGCGCAGGCAATCATTTCTTTGTTAGAGACAACTAGGGTAGTAGTTCTTTCAATTTCATTTGAAATTGTAGGCTGGTGTTTCTCAACCTTGGCAAGCTGAAGCTGTGTGGGACTTCAACTCCCAGAATTCCCCAGCATGCACTGGCAAACACACTACAAAAGTATTGAGAAGACCCTTAGAACACGGGTCCCCAACCACTGGTCGGTAGACTAGTACCGGTCCACAGCATGCCAGAAACTGGGCCGCACAAAAAAGCAAAGCCCCATCTGCGCGATGCAGGCAGCACACAAAACCATGCACTCTGGTCCGCGGAAAAACCTCTCTCCACAGAACCAGTCCCTTGTGCCCAAAAGGTTGGGGACCTCTGCCCTAGAACATAAGCACGTCTCTTTTTACGACCCTGTAATCCCCTCAATTCGAGGTAGAGTCAGAGCAAATGGATGGAACTGAGCATTTGCTGACCAGATGCCCTTCCTGACGCCAACATGGAGTTCACAGCAAACAGGAGCTTTTTTGCACCCTAGAAGAGAAACATCTACCACTACCTAGGATTGAACTCTCAACATTCCAAATGGGAAGCAAGAGTCTTCACCATTAGGTCACCACGCTGCTCATAAGCATGTCTCTTAGATGGTGGGGAAGTAAACAGCTAAATAGCTAGGCATTCCTTCACAGGATCTTCCCCGTGCAAAAGAAGCCAGCTTTCTTTTACACACCTGAGAGGACAGGCCACTACCAAAACAGCCCTAAAAATGGAACAGCTGTATCTATTTCCTTTGTCACCAAGAGGCTGATCCATACTGCTTGAATAATGCATTCCTGGTCAGTTGAAAGGTTGAATTATTTGGCAGGCAAGGGACTTTTAACAAGTAGGTCATTTATAGCACCTGAAAATCCTTTCCTTGAAATGATCCACCTGAGTGTCCTTTTGTCCCTGGGGGTGGGGATCCACAATGGGCAATGACTTAACTAGATGGGTGCTTATTCCCACTGGTTCCTCGCTTCTGTCCTATTTTTGCAAGCCCTACAATTGGAAAAGATTAATTATTAAATTAGATTTTAGGAGATTTTTAGCCCACTTTTATTTCTTTGTAAGTAATTCAGGGTAACAAACATGTATATCTCCTATTTTCCACAACAATCCTGTGAAATGGGTTGGACTGAGTGGAACTGGTCCAAAGTCACCCAACCAGCTTCCTTGTCTAAGGCAGGACTAGAACTCACAGTCTTCCGGTGATTGGTCCAAAGTCAGCCTTTCTTGCCTAAGGAAGGACTAGAACCCATTGTCTCCAGGTTTCTAGCCTGGTGCCTTAACCACTAGACCAGGAGTAGGCAACCTGGGCTCTTTTATGACTTGTGGACTTCAACTCCCAGAATTCCTGAGCCAGCCATGCTGAGGGGAAAGGGAGAGGTTTCCAAGCTGAGCCATGCCGGCTCAGGAATTCTGGGAGTTGAAGTCCACGAGTCATAAAAGAGCCAAGGTTGCCTTGCCTAGCCCTGCACTAGACCAAGCTGGCTGTATTGTACTAGAATTATACTTTACCCTCATTTTTCAGAACCATCACTCCTGCAATCCTTGGGGAACAAAAAATGCTATAGGGTTTCCTGCCTGAGCAAGGGGTTGGACTAGATGACCTCCAAGGTCCCTTCCAACTTATTATTAAATAAAATGGGGAAACTGCCTTCCACGGCTGCCATGATCTCCATCCTGCCACATTAGTGAAGAGTCCTTTTTAAAGTATTTATTTCCTGAGATTCTGGAAATTCTTAAGACACTGCATAGCCTCTGAGAGCCAATTTGATATAACAGTTAAAAGCCTGCAGAGATAGAGCTTCAATCAGACTCCGACCTCAGAAATTCACTGCTTTCAGGTGGTCTTTGGTGGGAACCAAACTACCTCTTGTCAAGACAGACACAGCTACAGGGAGATTCCCACTAACTTGCCTAGCAAGCCAGAACATAAAGCCAAGCTTTGTTCTTAAATCTTGTCTAATGCCGTTCTCCAGAAAAGAGGTTTGTTTTTTTATCAAAAACCTTTTTTAAAAAATAAAAAAGAGAACTGTTTTCAGCCTTAGATGATTTATTTTCCTCCACTTCTCTTAACATTAAATAAAAAGCAGTTTTACTAATAATGCTAAGACCCTTAAGGCAAGTTTAAGCTGCAGCACCCATTCAGCTCTTGCCAGCTCGGAATAACCCTCCTGACTTTAATGGGGCTTACAGCCATGTGTTTTAAATTTATGTGCTGCTCATCTCACACTGTAATGAGACTCTGGGAGGCATATAAATTTGACAAATAAACACAGGTTATACTGTACAGAATCACACCTGCAGAGGGCATGCAGTGCTGTCCAACTGCCAACCCAGAACAGAGTTTCCCCTCTCAATTACAATTACGCCAAACCCAAAGCAAAACAAAAACCCCTTAACTGTAATTTTTTTTTTCTTCAAATCTGAAGGTTTGAATACAAGCTTCCCAATGCTGTTCGGGATATTTTGAAACACATTAAGTTGCTTTGCAGAATTATCAACTCATACGTGGGCCTGTCAGCTGCCGAGAGTAATGTCAAATGCGATTAACAGACTGCCGAACGTTTCACACCAAGCTTGTATACTTGAAGGCCAAGTGTTCCTCAAACACGAATCCAGCTTTTGGTTTCAACCTTTACAACACTAAACAGCCTGAAACGCTGCCTTGCCGGTTTAGGAAGCTATCGGGACATTGTGATGGGGCTGTCAGAGGTCAACAAGATGGCAGGGACGGTGCCAGGATTGAACTTCTACCCTTCTGTGTGGGCAGATTTTCTGTACAGGCAGATTATGTCCTTTGGCACAGATATCCATGCTTTGAACTCTTATAAAAGCATCTTTTTTTTTTCCCCAGGCCAGAAAGAAAGGGCCTTCTCCGTCACTTCCAGTCTCTTTCTGCCTCTGAATAAAGCCATCCGAGCTCTGTTCAAGAAATATTCTAGAGTTTATAGGCTGTAAGTTGTCTTTTTCAATTAGGTTTCCATTCGGCTGTCTTCGTAAAACAGGGCTAGGCAACCTTGGCTCTTTGATGACTCGTGGACTTCAACTCCCAGAATTCCTGAGCCAGCCTGGCTCAGCTTGGAAACCTCTCCCTTTCCCCTCAGCATGGCTGGCTCAGGAATTCTGGGAGTTGAAGTCCACGAGTC
>JAKJMR010001038.1:309747-322179 GCA_024449315.1 Daboia siamensis
CTCAGCATGGCTGGCTCAGGAATTCTGGGAGTTGAAGTCCACGAGTCTTAAAAGAACCAAGGTTGCCTACCTCTGTCATAGAACATAGAATCATAGGGCTGAAATTGACCTTGGAGGTCTTTTTTTTCACAGCAATCTAGGAACAGCTTCCAAGATGCTTGGATAGGACGATATTAATACAACTGTGTCAGTAATTTCATTAAATGATGACATCTTAACAATGTACATTATCTATTCACCATATAAAAGATCAGATAATAACATTTAGGGAGTAAAAGTAAAATGGACCTGCTCTTTAGGACACTAGAAAAGTTAACTAGAAAAAACAGTGCAATGGAGTCTTCCAGAATACACACATTAACCATTAATGACAACCATTCTTACCTACTGTATACTTTGAGCTCACATTTACTAACAAGCTTACACAAAGCCTCACAGCTTGATGAAAGTCCACCAAGGCTGCAAATGCCGAGCCATCACAGGAACACTTTTGCACTGCGAATTTATTTTTGTTGACAGGTAATCCTCAACTTACGATCACAACCAAGCCCCACATTTCTGTTGCCCAGCGAGACAGTCGTTAGGTGAGTTATGCCCCCTTTTACGACCTTTCTTGCCACAGCTAAGTGAATCACTGCAGTTGTTAAGTGAGTAACACGGTTGTTAAGTGAATCTGGCCCTCCCTGTGGACTTGGCTTTGTAAGGAGGCTGCAAAAGGTGATCTCGTCACCCCGGGGACAAATGCAACCGTCATAAAAAGGAACCAGTTAACAAGTACCTGAATTTTGGTCATGTGACGGGAGGGGGGGGAGAGCTGCAATAGTTGTGTGAAGAACGCTCACAAGGCACTTTTTCCAGTGCTGTTGTAACTTTGAACAGTCACTAAATGAACTGTTGTAAGTCAAGGACCACCTGTTTTAAACAAATTTACATAGCTGCCAAACTCACAGATAAGTGACTCTGGATGGCATACAACAGAGCTAAAACCAGTTACTTTTTTTTCACAACAGAATAGCTTTGACCTGCAAGTTGTGGTATCTGTTCCTGGGACCCTTCATGTGTTCTGAAAGGTAATGGCCAACACATTCGGAGGGTACAACAAAGGGAAAGATTTATATGTGCCCTATTAGCTACGTAACCGTCATCCCATGTTTTAAACAACTCCTTCGTTTTCTCCATTCGGTGCATCAAACGTCGAGCTTAAAAGGCTACTTTCATACAGAGTTCACAAAGAACTCCTCCGGTTTTACTTCTATTCATTACATTTTCAACTTCCCCTTGAATGTCAATACCTTAATTTATTAATGTATATTTCCTATTTCTAAACGGCCTATCTCCCTCGGAGAAGTAATACTTCCCACAACATCCAAAAGTGAATTTTTCCCCACACTCCCCCAGAGTTCCTGTAGAGTAGTGTTTCTCAACTGAGACTTGCTTTAAGATGTGTGGGCTTCAACTCCCAGAATTTTGGCTGGGGAATTCTGGGAGTTGAAGTCCACACATCTTAAAAGTGAGTCTCGGTAGAGAATCATCGATGCAGAGCTTCGACAGCTCCCTTCTGGGAATATCCAGGCTACCCCGAGTAATCGCTGAGAAACTGCAGATTGTTCTAAATGGCAATTTGCACACCTTCCCATTAGCCATACTGGCAATAACTAAAGAAAGCAGAAGTTGCAAAGACCTGGAGGATACTGGTCCCTGACTCCACGATGTTAGAACTACTATTTCAGGAGAAGCCCATCACATTATCCCTGTATTTCAGAGGCCCACAATCTTTTGGGCACCAGGGACCGGTTCCACGGAGAGAGGTTTTTCCGCGGACCGGAGGGGGCGTGATTTTGTGTACTGCCTGCATCTCATGGATGGGGCCATGCTTGTTTGTGCGGACCGCAGCCCAGTACTGGTCCACAGACCGGGGGTTGGGGACCCCTGCTGTATTTCATACCTTATAGAAAGACATAGGGCACCTCCTCTTTGGAATGATCTCCCACACACACACACACACACACACACACACAATACATGGTTGATTCCAACCTGCAGACTTTTAGAAAGGCAATTAAGACTTTGCTCTTCCTCTCGGACTTGAGTTCAAATGAGTCAAGTTGCCAACTGGAGAGGCACCACACATGCATTACTTTTGATCATCTTTTAATTGTTGTGCTTTGCTTTAGTAGGGTGCTATGTTCTTTTGTATTTTTCCTTCAAGATTTGCATGACACCCCCCAAAGTCACACGGATAAAGGTTCAAAATAAATGACCATAGGTTTGTATAAAAGTGTCAAGTTTTGTTTCAACTGAAGAGGTAATTGCTGGCTGGGAAGGTTACTTGGGAACCCTGTGTTACTGGAAAGTACAAGATGTAAATGTGTTAATACATGCACACCAAAGTTACTTTGTGTGCAACAACAATTTCCCATAACATAAAGAGGAGCTGAAGTCTCAGGTGTCTCAGCACTGAATTGTGCAGAACTCTGTGTGTGTGTGTGTGTGTGTGCATGTGCATTCAAAAGCCTTGACAAATACTTAACACATATTTCCCTTGCCTTCTAGCTAATAAAAGAGAGAAAGAACCTGTGGCTCAGGAAGTTAAAACCACTGCCTAATATATAATCAGCCCAGGTTCGAATCTCAGATAAATCCCCCATCCGTGAGATGCAGGCAGACTGATGAGAACATAAGAAGTTCGAAATGATCATCTCAGCCTCCCAAATTCTTTATTAGCAATTTGAATTTTATATTTGATTTGTCTCTCCTGCTGGGGAAAAGAAAAGAAACACAGTCATATTTGTAAATCTGCTGTTTAATACTAAATAAATGCAATGATGTTCTCAAGCAAATTATCAGCTCCAGAAAAATTCACACCAACTAACCTTTTCAGTACTGAAATTATGGATGCAGTGTTTTATCTTAATTTAGAGGAATCCAGTCACAAGTAAAGAAACAAGTGTGATTATCCAGTGTGAGCAGCACTGCCTCTCATCAACATTTCCTATGCATACATTTTGCTTTATCATTCTATGTAAACTTCTTGGCAACATCTTTGGCACTAACCACACAGGAATTTTCCAGAAATGAATATAGTATACTCTTTTCCAAAACAAATGTTTTTATAAGACAAGGGCAGTGGGGATTTCAAAGGTCCAGAAAGTCTGGGAGCCGCCTAGAATTATCGGATATAGGTAGATACATAAATTGAATAAAATAGTGATTATCTGAATTTTAAATCCCTATAGCAGACATGTCAAACACAAGGCCCGGGGGCCAGATCCGGCCCGCGAACTGGTTTCATGTGGCCTGTGAAACCATCTTGGAAACAGTGAGGGAACGGCCCCCACTGCCTTGGCCCTGGCCCAGAGACCCTCAGATCTCTCCCACTCCTGCCCAGGCCCCCCACAGGCACCCTTGATGAGAATGATGTAGAGCTGGCCACGCCCACCCAGTAGGCCATGCCCACCCGGCCCCCTGAGGGCAACTGCAATGCTGATGCGGTCCTCAATGAAATTGAGTTTGACACCCCTGCCCTATAGCATCTACAAGACAGATGGTATCAAAGTTAAGAAGTTTTGCAGGTTTCTTTTCTCTCCAAAAGAATGAAGGATATAATTTATTTAGAAAATGAGTGAGAGTGAATAGCAAAGAGGAAGGTGTTTTTTTTTAACTCAACAAGAATAAAGAGTATTTTGGGGTCATGCTTTTTTAAAAAAAAAAAAACCTGACATAGGACAGAATGCCAAGTGTACATGGACATAAACACACAAAGAGCATATTCTTATAAGGACACCCACAGTCTATTCGACACACAATAGAATTTATCTTGGGAATCAAATGGTTTTATTAAAACCCTTATCGCTGCAATAAAAGCAAACATTCCAGAAAGTAAAGTATAACATGATTATATTCCAAAAGGAAGTGCCTAAGTTCCTTCCAAGACCGGCCGATAAAGTCTATGCAGCCAGGAAACCTACACCCACAGTTCTTCATGGCACATGTTAGAAGCAGCATTTTAAGAAAAGGAAAAAAAATGTTTAAACCCCCAAGTAGAGAATGAACGAACCTTTACTGTCAAAGTACAACCATGTATATACATTGAGATTGGCTGAGCCTCCCTTCGTGCCCCCACCCCACCCCACCCCAACTCACAGTCACAGGCTTAAAACAATGCAACCTATACAAGAATGAGCCAGTAGCCATGCCTATTTGGGAAAGGGTCTGCAACTTCCAAGATAAATCTGAGGGTCTGTTTTGTTCAAAGACAAGGCTGCTTGCAGGCAAATCTAGAAAACCTTCTCCCCTGCTCCTCCTATCCTTTGATGCATCTCCCAGCAGGCAGCTTTGGAGGAAGAGCTGTATCCCGCCTACGCAGCAAGGATTAGATATTCAGGATTAGATATTCGCTTGAAGTTGCAACAAGGATGGCAGTACAGGAGTTGCTTACACCCTGTCTCTTCCCCCCCCTCTCTCTCTCTCTCTCTCTCTCTCTCTCTCTCTCTCTCTCACACACACACACACACACACTCTCTCTCACAAACACACACACAGTTAAACATGGTTTGGATCTTCCTGCAGACACATTCCTGAACAAAGTAGACCAGAAGTCAGAACAGTCAAACAAAAGTGATGTCCCAGCTCTTAAAGATGGAAGGAAAGCATCAAAGTACAGTATTGAAGGGTAAACCTACATCTCTTTCATGTGTTAAGTCAACAATTGGCTCCTAAAAACAAAATGTCCTTGGCAACATACATTGGGAAATTTGCAGAAGCAGACAAGTTTTCCTCTATTGTACTATAGGTTGCTCCAGTGATTAGAATAGCTAAGGTTTTGGGGGGTTTTTTGCCTACAGTACTTTGGAAACTCTTGGAATTATTTCTGGAACATATGGAGAACATAACTGCATCTGTTCCCATCATTAGTTTTTCTGGACTGCGTTATAAAGACGAGCAATATTAATGAGTCTTCAAAACCTCACTCAAAAGGAATTGTCAATCGTATCCATGATTACACCTAAAAAAACCTGCTATCAAATGCGTTTCTACAGCCCAAGTGCTGCAAGGGATTAAGCATCCCTTTCTTCTCCCCACACCCTTTTAAACAAATCTCTAAATGACCAGATGCCACAACATCTGAGCTTCTTAAACTCTCATTACAATACACCCTCAACTTCTTAAGTTTGAGCTACTGCTGCCTGCCCACTTTCTGAACTCCAATGATTACAAATAATTTTCAACCTGCTCCAACATTCACATATACCAAGCTCACACCCATCCTATCTTCATTGCCAATCCTGCTATTATCCCTCATCAAGATTCAGTCTTAATGAAGGGATGAAAAATCTGTTAGACCCTGAAAACATAAACGGAGGTGCCCGACAACTAAAAATAAATATTGCTCCTTAGATCACCCATGTTTATCTCCGATTCCTAATTACTGCTCTTAGCTAACCTGTTATACAAGCCTATCTACCTGTCTCCCATCCAGGGGCATCTCACACCTCTCCCTTCAGTTTTACGGTCCTAATTCTGCCGGTTCAGCTCAGTCCCCCATTCACAAACGGTTTAATTTGCTCCCTCCAGATCTCTGCATCAAGCTGGCTCCACAGATAAGCCCACCTGCACAAGTCAGCTGCAGAATTACCCTTGGAACCTCTGCCAAGGAGAAATAAGGAAGTTACTCCCCAGTTACTCTTTTGTCTTACAGATTTCTGCTAAACTACTCACACCCATCTACCTTTGTAATGACGCCAACCTTTCTGAAGTACTTCCCCAAGTTTCAGCCACCACACCTGCTCCCCACACACACACACATACAGAGACCTGAATCAAACAACTTTTTCATCTTAACTCTTTCCAAATTAAAAGACATTAACCTGAAACCTTCCTCTTCCCCCTCACATACTTGCTTCCCCCAATTTTCTCTGGCCACCTTAAACCAGGGTTACCCTTTTCTTTTGACTCACACAGAAGCCTGAAACTGGGAGAAGGAAACCAAGGAGCCCTGCCTTCCATCACCTATCCTCTGGCACACCTGTTGAAAACCAAGGCCTATTAAAGAGGAAGCCAGCACAGGCAGGATTATATACAGATATCAGGAAATCAGGCCAGGTTCATGCAAGTATGTGGACAAACAGCCAGAGAGCCCAAACAGGCTTCCCTCCACAAGCCCAGAAAGCCGTTTTAATTCTCCCATTGAAAAAAGGCAAACATTTAAACCCTCATGCTGTCAAACTCCCACATTATTGCTTCTTTTGCCTAGAGAGCCATAGCAGAGCCATTAACAAAAATGCCATAATTACATTTACACATTTATATCCTCCTGTCCCACTCAGGAGAAAAGATAACCTTCATTGTCATTTTTTTTCCCTGTGGGCACACTGGCACACATTTTTATTTAATCCCATTTATATCCTACCTCGGAAGGATGGAAGGCTGAGTCAACCTTGAGCCTGGTGGGATGCAAACCTGCACTATATCTATATCTATATCTATATCTATCTATATATGTGTGTGTGTATGTGTGTGTGTATATATATACACACACATATACACTATATATACTACATATACTATACTTGCATAGTGTGTACACACACACACATATATACAAACATATATACACAGACAATATATGTGTGTATGTGTGTGTATATGTATACACACACACATACACACACACAAATACAAAAAGGAGTGGGGGAAAGGTGCCTGCAATTGAATAATTAAGCTTAATTAGGGAAGAAAGAGACAGGCCTCCAAGCCCCTCATTCAAGTCCCCCCACCCCAATTCCCTATTTACAATGGCAACCGGTAATGCACGACACATGTTTGCTCAATAAATGAATAAACCCGCTTCTCAGGCCGCTCTTTCAAGCTTCCCCCCCCCCTCTTCGGTTAGGTGAACCCCCAACTGTCACAAAGCAGCGAGGCCCTCGAACAAGGCTTCACACGTTCTCAGCCACACGTGTAGGCTCCAGCACGACGACGCCCCCCTCCCCCACCTACCCACCTACCTACCCGCCGTCGGCCTCAGCCCGGGCGGGGGCAGGCGAGAGTGTTTCCCTCCCCCATCCCCCATCCCTTCCCGGGGCCGCAGCCCGCCTCACCTGCAGATGCTCCTGGAAGCGGATGGGCAGGATCTGAGCCATGGCGGCGGACGCGTTGTTGGGGTTTTGGGGCTCCAGCCCGACGTCGGGGAAGGGGCGCTGGCCTTTCCACAGAAACGCAGGGGCGGCGAAGCGGAGCGCGGCGGAGGAGCCGGCGAGGGCAGCTCGTAATGGCGGGGCAGGCCGAGGCGCTGAGGAAAAGGAGGAGGAGGAGGAGGAGGAGGAGCAGCAGCAGCAACCCCCGCGAGCGACACGGAAACAGCTCGCGCGGCGGAAGGACACCGACGGGCCTCCTCAGCGAAGGGAGCGCTGCGACCGCGCCTCCGCCTTATCCGCGCTCTGCCTTGCGCCTCACCTGCCGCGGATTAGCCGAGCGGCGGAAGGATTCGCGCCGAGAAGGCGGAGGAGAGGGAACTGCCCGCGTAAGGAATCAATGGACTCGGCGGAAGGATACGGAAAGCCCGGAAGGAACTTTTTCGTTCGGCCGGCCCGCGTCGTTGGTTCGTCGTACTAACAGAAGCCACGCCCTCCGGAGCGCCGGATCTCTCTTTCTCTCTCTCCCTCACTCCGTCTCTCCCCCTCTTTTTTTTTTGCCACATCATGCGACATGGGCGGGAGGGGGGGAAGACGTCAGTTCCGTTCCGAGAAGAGCCTCGCCCATCTGCCGATCACATGGTCGGAGGTTAGAATATTTAAACTAAAAAAAAAAGAAAAAAAGATCCGCAAGGTGGACGTTCTAGGGATGAGGAAGTAGCGCCTTGTTCCCTTCCCGCTCTAACATTAGAGGAGCGAAGTCCGCTCTGGCCGCCTCTTCTAGTAGAGCAGAGGGTTAAACGGGGTGCTTGGAAATTGAAGGGCAGGTTTTGGGGACTTCGTGGGTTCGAATCCTTACCTGGCTGACCTTGAACCGGTGACCTTTAGGAAAAAATGAAAGTGATGACTTCTGCATATGTAACACAATGCTGGCCCGTTCTAACAACCGTGTATTGAATCATGGCTTGATTCAAAGTACTGTTTCTTTGACTTTTAAAGAAAATGCAGTGCAGGTAGTCTTTGATTTACGACCAGAACAGCGCCAAATTTGTGTTGCTAAGCAAGAGGGCCAATGACTTCCACCCCATTTTATGCCACCCCTTTCTTGCCACAGTTGTTCAGTGAATCTCTGAAGTTGTTAAATTAGTCGAGTGCTTCTTTAGTGAATCTGACTTCCCCATTGACTTGGCTTGGCAGAAGGGGATCACATGACCTCGGGGACAGGTAAATACAAGTCAGTTGCCAAGTGTCTGAATTTTGATCATGGGGATGCTGCAAAGGTCGTAAGTATGTAAAAACGGTCCTAAGTCATTTTTTTAAAGTACCACTGTAACTTCAAATCTTCACTAAACAAATTTTTGTAAGTTGAAAACTACCTTTCAACTCTAAAAAAATCTGTGTGATTCTGTTTCAGACTCCAGGAAGGGAAAGAGAAAGGAAATGCAAAGGGAAATGGACTCTTTCAAGCCTCCAATATTTGAAAATAAATTCTAAGTCCTGCCTTAAGCACAAAGCCAGCTGGGGGGATAACCTTGGTCTGGCCACTGTCTCTCAGCCCTAGGAAGGAGACATTTTATTTTATTTATTTTTATTACATTTATATCCCGCCCTTCTCCAAAGACTCAGGGCGGCTTACAAGCTTAGCAATAGCCTTCATTCTATGTATATGCCTGCTTGTTAGGGCTTTCACACACACCCCAAAGCAGCATTATTACAAAGTCAGCTTATTGCCCCCAACAATCTGGGTCCTCATTTTACCTACCTGGGAAGGATGGAAGGCTGAGTCAACCTTGAGCCTGGTGGGATGCGAACCTGCACTAATTGCAGGCAGCTGGTGTTACTTAAGGAGGCATTAGCCCACTGCTCCACCAAGGCTCATTGGCAAACCTCACAAAGAAACCTCAGAAAAACCATGCCAAAAAAACTGTCCAGGCAAGTATTGGACATTTATTTATTTATTTATTTATTTATTTATTACATTTATATACCGCCCTTTCCCGAAGGACTCAGGGCGGTTTACAGGGTAATTAAAAAACACAGATATAAAAGTTAAAAACAGATTAAAAAAAAATTATATTAATCCCTGCATTAATAAAAAACCCAGTTAAAATTAAGATTAAAACTAAGTTAAAATTAAAAATTCTCAGCCTGGGCCAGAGAGCTCGAAGAGCCAGGTCTTCAGGTCCCGATGGAATGAACGAAGGTCAGGGGCAGTCCTCAACTCCACCGGCAGCTGGTTCCAAAGGGCAGGCGCACCCACAGAGAAGACACCTATCCCTGGGTGTCATCCGCCGGCAATCTCTCATGATTGAATGGAAGAATAAAAATGAAGATAGACTCCCTTTGAACATGGAGGCTCCTTTCTTTGTGCAGCAGTCATCATCATACAGAACTATAGAATGGAATGGAATGGAATAGAAAATAGAACAGAATCTTTATTGTTACTTTAAACTAATCAACATACATTAAAATGAAATTCTGTTGCACTTAGCTCTCAAAAAACCCCACATTGTGCATATGCACACACACAAGTATATGAAACAGAAACATCACAGCCTAGTTCAAATGTATACATATACATGGTGGGGGAAAAAGAAACTTGCAAATTTACAAGATGGCATAAGGAACAAAGCTGTTGCAGAATCTAGTAATTCTGCTATAAATACTTCAAAACCTCCTCCCAGAGAGCAACAGGAACAGACCCTGAAGTGTGTGTGTGTGTGGTGTCTCTAACAATGCTCTGAGCTCTAAGCACATATAAGCGCTTATAAGCAGCATCCTGAATCACGGGAAGCAAGCTTCCTATAAACTTCTCAGCTGTCCTTACCACTCTAGATTTTTAGGCCCTAATTCTTACGTAAACAATCATACAAAAACAGTCCAGTTTAGAACAAATAACCATTATAGAACTAGCATACTGCTAGTAGACCTTGACCATTCATTTAGTGACATTCAAAGCTACGACATTGAAAAAAGGGACTGAAGGCTGGTTCTCACACTTAATGATGGTTGCAGTATCCCCAGGGTCAGGCAGTCAAAATTTGGGTACTTGGTAACTGGCATGTATTTATGACAGTTGCAGCATCCTTGGTCAAGTGATTGCGATTAGTAACCTTCCCAGCCAGCTCCTGACAAACAACGTCAATGGAGGGAGTCAGATTCACTTAATGACCAGGCGATTCACTAAATCACCTGCAGTGATTGGCCTAACTAGCAAAAATGGTCATAGAATCAGGTGTGACTAACTTAAAAACTGCCTTGCTTAGCAACAAAAATTCTGGTCCCAATTGCAGTCTTAAGTCAAGGACTACGCGGTTATTCCTGCATTTCCCAAATAGGTTGGCACATTGCATTTTAATAATAATAATAAGTTGGAAGGGACCTTGGAGGTCATCTAGTCCAACCCCCTGCTCAGGCAGGAAACCTTATACCATTCAGGCAAATGGTTGTCCAGTCTGTTCAGAAAAACTTCCAGTGTTGGAGCATTCACTTCTTCTGGAGGCAGGTTGTTCCACTGGTTAATTGTTCTTCCTGTCAGGAAGTTTCTCCTTCGTTCCAGGTTGCTTCTCTCCTTGGTGAGTTTCCATCCGTTGCCTCTTGTCCTGCCTTCAGGCGCTTTGGAGAATAGCTTGACTCCCTCTTCTTTGGGGAAGCCCCTGAGATATTGGAACACTGCTATCCTGTCCCCCCTCGTCCTTCTCTTCATTAAACTAGACATGCCCAATTCCAGCAACCGTTCCTTATACGTTTTAGCCTCCAGTCCCCTAATCATCTTTGTTGCTCTGTTGTTTTTTTATCTTCTATGTTCCGAAAGGGTGATCATGAAATATTAATACTAGTACGATCAATATATAAATCACTTTAAACTTGCAAAACAGAAACATCTAGGCCCGTACTTTGCAGAAACCACAGACTAAATTTAGATGTTGTGGCAGAAGAGAAACTAAAGTGACAATAGAACAAAATGATTATATATGAACATTCCCCTCTCACCCCTATAGCAATAGCACCTACTTATATACAGCCAGGGCTTTTTTTCTCATAGAACGCTCAGAACAGCATTCCGGCACTCCATCTGAAAGCTTATTGCAGGGTTAGGGAATCTTGGCCCTTTTTTATGACTCATGGACTTCAACTCCCAGAAATCTTGAGCCAGCCATGCTGAAGGGAAAGGGAGAGGTTTTCAAGCTGAGTCATGCTGGCTCAGGAATTCTGGGAGTTGAAGTCCTTGAGTCATAAAAGAGCCTGCCCTACACGAGGACATTAAAGTTATTTACAGGGTTACTTCTTTGGGAACTAAACTTTTAGAATCTAAAACAGCTAATTAAGAAAAGCCAACAGGAAAGAACCTCACATTTTTCATCTGCTTCAGTCTTTTGGAACGTAAAATTAGATAACAAAATAATTATTTCCTCTGTTAACATCTCTGCAATGAAAGCAAACATTTTTCTCAATGTAATATGTCTAATTTAGCTGATGCTAGGAAAAAAAAATGGGGGCACGGTGGCTCAGTGGGTTAGGACACTGAGCTTGTCGATCAGAAGGTCGGCAGTTTGGCAGGTCAAATCCTGAGTGCCGCGTAACAGAGTGAGCGCCTGTTACTCGTCCCAGCTTCTGCCAACCTAGCAGCTCGAAAGCACGTAAAAATGCAAGTAGAAAAATAGGGACCACTCCGATGGGAAGGTAACAGCGCTCCGTGAGCCTTTGGCGTCTAGTCATGTCGGCCACATGACCACGGAGACGTCCTCGGACAAGCGTTGGCTCTTCGGCTTTGAAAGGGAGATGAGCACCGGCCCCTAGAGTTGGAAACAACTAGCACGTATGCGTGGGGGAAACTTTACCTTTACCTTAGAAAAAAATAATATCTTTTGTACAGACTCTTGAAAACTATTTTCAATATAACCTTCTATTACAACTAAACCACTTTAAATTAAACAATTCTGAAGAATCAAATGTTCTTAATTTGGACTTTACTTTTACTGTTTGAACTGTTGTGTGTTTTGAAAAATAGATTATTTAGAATCTAGTTATCTTGCACTTCAGTATAATAATAATAATAATAATAATAATAACAATAATAATAATAATTATAAAGTTGGAAGGGACCTTGGAGGTCATCTAGTCCACCCCCCTGCTCAGGCAGGAAACCTTATACCACTTCAGACAAATGGCTGTCCAGTCTCTTCTTAAAAGCTTCCAGCGTTGGAGCATTCACCACCTCTGGAGGCAGGTTGTTCCACGGGTTAATTGTTCTGTCAGGAAGTTTCTCCTTAGTTCTAGGCTGCTTCTCTCCTTGACT
>JAKJMR010001039.1:0-48159 GCA_024449315.1 Daboia siamensis
ATGTTAGTTAGCCAGTGCAACTACTACAAAACCTATATTGCAAGTCTAATCATCATCATCATCATCATAAAGTTGGAAGGGGCCACGGAGGTCATCTAGTCCAACCGCCTGCTCAGGCAGGAAACCCTATCCCATTTCAGGCAAATGGCTGTCCAGTCTCTTCTTAAAAACCTCCAATGTTGGAGCATTCACCACTTCTGGAGGCAGGTTGTTCCACTGGTTAATTGTTCTAACTGTCAGGAAGTTTCTCCTTAGTTCTAGGTTGCTTCTCTCCTTGACTGGTTTCCATCCACTGCTTCTTGTCCTGCCTTCAGGTGCTTTGGAGAATAGCTTGACTGCCTCCTCTTTGGGGCAGCCCCTGAGATATTGGAAGACTGCCATCATGTCCCCCCTCATCCTTCTCTTCACTAAACTAGACCTACCCAGTTCCAGCAACCGTTCCTTATATGATTTATCCTCCAGTCCCCTGATCATCTTTGTTGCTCTTCTCTGCACTCTTTCCAGAGTCTCAACAACTTTTTTACATCCTGGTGACCAAAACTGGATGGGGTATTCCAAGTGTGGCCTTACCAAGGCCTTGTAAAGTGGTATTAACACTTCACCTGGTCTTGATTCTATCCCTCTGTTAATGTTAATTCTATGTTAATTACAAAGTCCATCTTACATGGCCCTCAAGAGCACCTTAACTCCCTGTGGGGAGAGCCAACCACATTTCCTGAGCCAGCAGGAAATAATCTGTCCATGGCAAGGGACCCCCCGCCCCGCAGCTCCGGATCACATTGCCACCCCCCCCAGGCAAAAACCTCACACGTGGCCTCCGTGGCGAGTGGAACAGCCATGATTGTCTTGGTGGTCACGAACTCTGAAGCTGCCTCTCATTCCATACCCCAGGTTGGCAGGATGAAGGGCCCCAGCACCACAAGGCTGGGGGCCTCCTCCACCAGCCCCCTCAGGGCTCCCAGCACTGCAGCAGCTCCAGCACGGACAGTGTGGTGCAGCAGGGAGGCTGATATGTAAATAACAAACACAGGGATTCCTCGCCAAACAACTGGCTGTTTACCAAAAACAATGGACACCCCAACCCCCCCCCCAAAATCACTTACACCTGGTTCCAGAGCTCTGATGGCAGCAAACCCTCCCCCTCATGATCACATGACTGCATTTCAGGTGCTAGGCAACAGGCTCGCTTTTATGGCCAATTGCAGTATTTCGTAGTCATGTGACCGTGATTTATGATGGTTTCCAGCAAAAAGCCCCCCTAGGAATGAATGGACTCTATGATTTCTGTGTTCGCTTTATAACTGTCCCCCAAAAGGTCATAAAATTGGGTTGGTCACCTGAGTGCCTCAGCTTACAACCATCAAGATTTACAACAGAAGTTCCAAGCTGTATTACAGTCATAAGTCAAGACTACCATTTGGTCCCTAGAGTCCAAGTTGACCCCCGGTGGTCTGTGAAGGAGCCCCTCTGAAAGTGGCTTCCTGGATGACAAGGGACGCCCCTTGCTCATTGATTTCTGCATGCTGCATTTTTAAATCTTGTCCTGAGATATTGTGAACCACCCAAAGTCGATCTGGACTCAGATGGCACAAAACTCAGGTCAAGACAAGCAACCCATCAGTCTTCCCCAGTGGAAGGGAGCCCTTTGGCCACGGCCAGGGACAAGGCGAGGGATGCTGGGTGACTCTCAGGCTTACCACGGATTCTGGCCTCCTCAGATTCCAAGGCTGCGACCTTTGAACGTATCGTGGGTGAGGTGGCCTTCCAGCTGGACCGCCGCATTCTCTCTGGCATCTTCCCCGACCGAGTCCGCCTCTACGGCTTCACCGTTGGCAACATCCCTGAGAAAATAATGCAGGTGAGGCGAGCATGGCTGTTTGTCAGCCCTTGGGCCCTCTGCCTTTTGTGGGGCACAGCAGATACACTGATCTGGCGAGGAGGGTCTGCAATGTCACTTAGCAGTTGGTGTCAAACTCACGACACTCCAAGGTTGACGTAACACCCAGAGTGGGCTTTCCAGGGTTATCAGGGCTTGGGCTATTCACACGCCATCCAGATAATCTGTGGGTTACCTCAGGTGGGGAGAAAGACAAACGGGAAACTGGCAAGGAGCACCAAGGCGAAAGAGGAGATCTGATGCCCACCCTGCTGGGGCCGAGAGACCTTATGAGTGCAGGAGCCCCAGGGCTTCTGGCCCTGCAGGGGACCTTGGGATCTCCTTGGATCAGCGGCACCGGAGTGCCAGGCAATTCCAGGATTCCCGTGGCAATATGGTCACTGCCATCAGCACGAGTGCCGGGTCTCCTGCTTGCGGCCCGAGGGGCAGAGCGGGCTCTGGGCAGCCGAGCAGCCAAAGATGAGGAGAAGGAGACTGAAGATTTGCCTCTTTTTCCCCGCAGGCTGAAAATGACACCGTCAACCCCCTGACCCCAGAACAGCGAACAGCCATGATGGACCGCTACAACGAAATCATGAACCGCCTGAAGCCGCAGAACTACAACCCCACCTTCCACCCCCAGTTCACGGAGCACATTGTGAACACCTACGGCATCCTCCGTGAGCGTCCCGATGCCTCAGGCTCTGAAGCTCAGCTCTACAACGATCCAAGCTACCTGCACGAGGTGATTGTCAGTGTGGTGCCCCAGGACAAGGTGGCCGACTGCCTGATCCTGCTCAACTGCCTCCGACTGCTGTCCCAGGCCGATGGGAAGCCCCTGTTCATCTGGTGATCATGCTGCCCCTCTGCCCCCTTCCTGTCTTGCAACCACTATAAGCGCAATAAACCATCTGCGAAAGGCAACGTGTGTGTCCCCCTCCAGGAACCCTGCAGGGTCTGCCCCCCACCAGCCTAAACCCAGCCCATGAGCAGTCTTGTTGGGGGGGCACCAGTCTGGACCCCTTGTGAAGCAGGGAAGCCAGGTATGGTTTGGCAGAGTCAAAGTTTTCTCTGAAGGGCAGGGGTCAGCAACCTTAAACACTCAAAAAGCCGTTAGGACCCACCTCCCCGACGGAGCACTGCACTGCCTCCACTGCTTCCCCCCCCCTCATGAAATGTCCTACCGCCACTGCTTCCCCCACCTCCCTGATGGAGTGCTCCACCCCCGCTGCTGCTTCTCTCCCCCCGCCCTGCACCAAGTGCCCTGCCGCCACTGCTTCCTCCACCCCCAGGACTGTTGGGGTGGCTTCTCTGAAAACCGCTGTGCTTGTGCAATCATGTTCCAATTTCCTTTTCTCTAGTATCTTGACAATATGCAGGCAGTCCTCGGCTTACAACCGTTCATTTAGTGACTGTTCAAAGTTACAACAGCAGTGTAAAAAGTGACTTTTTCACACTTACAACCATTGCGGCATCCCCATGACCACAAGATCAAAATGTGGACGCTTGGCAACTGGCGTGTATTTATGGCAGTCGTAGCGTCCCCGGGATCACGCAATCCCCTTTTGCAACACTCTGACAAACAAAGTCAATGGGGGAAGCCAGGTCCGCTTAACAACCGTGTTCCTAATTTAACTACTGCAGAGATTCATTTACCCACTGTGGCAAGAAAGGTCGTCAAGTGCGGCAAAAGTCACTTAACAACTGTCTTGCTTAGCAACGGATGTTTTGGTCTCAATTGTGCTGGTAAGTTGAGGACTGCCTGTCTCTGGCTCTTGGGAACCCGTCGGACGCAGCTCCCGTCCTGCCTTGGGCACAAAGAAAGCTGGGTGGCCTGAGCCAGCCCTCCCTCTCAGCCCCAAGAAGCAGGCAAGAGCAACTGCCCAGAAAACCGCAGGGGCTTATGCAGGCCGTCCTGAATAGGGGGGAAAAGCTATTTTAAACCCAACAAGATGTGCTCCCTTCCTTCCGGAATTAACCCTCTTTTGTCTCCTCTAGCCGGTTTTCTCTGTGGCTTAGGTTTGGACGAAAGGGACCCCCCCCTCCCCTCCCCTCCTCGGCTCTTCTCTGATTCTTTGGAAAACGAGACATTCAGCAACACCATGGAAAATCTTTGGGGACTGCCATTTCGGCTCGGCTCTTTTTCCATTGTTCCAGGGCCTTTTCTCCCCCAGAGTCCTGGCATCTGGTCCGGCAGCTCCTCGGTCTGCCTGGCTCAGCAGTGAAGAGCACCCTCCGCATTAACCCCTGTCTCGGCTGGGCTCTGCCATTGATGCCCTTTCCGGGTCCCTCCTACCCACCCGCCCCAGTTTCTGGCCTGCTCCCTTTGAATAAGTTTCAATCCCTCCATTCCGTTCCTGAGTTTCATCAGCCCCAGTTTCGATTAGGGCCATAATTCCCATTTCCTTTCCTTTGCTCAGATGTCCAGCTCTCGCTTTACATTCCACACACTGTGTGCATTTCTGAAGGCAAAAGGGGGAAAACGCCCCTGGGACCGTACAACGTGGCCTCGTCCTTCCTGGCTACTTCGTCTTATTCCTGGCCTCTGGCACTGCACCGTTTTCTGGACTCAACACGCAGGTCGAGGGGGGGGGGGAGAACTTTATGAAGACAGCATTTTGCTGCCTCAGTCCAAGCTCCCCCTCCCCTCCCATTTTGTATGGGCCTCAAGAAGGCTGAAGTGAATCCTGCGGCACAGAGGTGTGGTAGTCGAACCATTCACACCGGAGAGGGGCAGAGACTCAGGATCCATGTACTTGGATTTCAGCCAGACTCTGGAAAAGTCACGCAGAGCTTCCTTCTTGATGACGTGGGATTGCTAGATCTCTCTCTCTCTCTCTCTCTCTCTCTCTCTCTATCTATCTATCTATCTATCTATCTATTTTTTATCTCTCTCTCTATCATCTATCTATCTATATCTAGCAATAGCACTTAAGACTTAGAATACTGCTACACAGTGCTTTACATAACCTTCTAAGCAATTTACAACATCAGCATGTTGCCCCCAACAATCTGGGTCCTCATTTTACCCACCTCAGGTAAAATGGAAGGCTGAGTCAACTTTGAGCCGGTCAGGATCAAACTGCTGGCTGTGGGCAGAGTTAGTCTGCAATGCTGCATCCCGAGGGGCTCTAAAAGCAATATGAGTGGGAGGGGGGAGGTGTGTCATCTAGTCTGTGAGATCAGAAGTGAGCTCCTGTTGACAGGTAGGCCCTCGTCTCTCCACAAGTCCTCCCTTACCTGGCCCGGGGGCTGCTCCCCTTGCTGATGAGGGAACTCCAGCCCCTTCACTTCCAGAGGGTCACTGGGGGCCTGGAGTCCTTCTCGCCTTCTGAGAGGAAGACAACCATGGCTGGCGCCTCCGCCTCCTTCAGATAGCGTTAGGGTTTCTGCCCAGCAGACCAAGGAGGCAGGAAGGTCTGATGGGGCCTTTCATCGCAAAAAGCAGAGGCGTCACACGGGGGGCCCTTTTCTCTTTGGACAACCCTTTGTCTGACATGCTATAGGGTTTCCTGCCGGAGTAGGGGGTTGGAGTAGAAGACCTCCAAGGTCCCTTCCAACTCTGTCATTCTGTTATTTTTCTGCCCCTCTTTTTTGCCTTGGGTGGTCTCTCTTTGGAGCGGAGGGGGGAGGGGTGGGCGGGGAGGCCAGTTCCATGTCTCTGGTTTGGAAATAGCCGTTTGTTTAGCTTGCACAAGAAACGACTTGCATAAGGCGGACTGGAGGAGGAAACGCCTCACTTAAGCGGAATCTGCAATTTGTCCCACAAAATGTCCACACAGAATACCGGATTGAATGATCTTGGTTACTCACTTCCAAGGTAATTGGGGTGACTGAGTGTGTGTGTGTGCGTGCGTGTTTGTGTGGGCGAGAAAGTATGAGTAAAGTGCCCCTTTTCCCCAATCTCTCTCTCTCTCTCTTTTTTCTCTCCTCTGTAGAAACAGGCATGGACACACACACACACACACACACACACCTAGCTCAAAGGGTCGTCATATAGTGAGGATGCAGCAGGCTGCTTTCACCCTGGGGACAGGGGCAACCCAAAGGATCCGGTTCCAGAAATGGTTTCAGATCAAGGTGAAGAACAAGCTCTGGAAGGTCTCAGCTGTTGGGGAGTCTCCTTCATTGGAGCTTTGGAGCAAGGCTGGATGCCCACCTCTGGGTGGTTGGCGTGTCCTCCAGGAGCAGGATGGGGCACGCCTTCAGGCCTTGCAAACAAGGAACCTCTCGGTGGCTCCCTCCCCCCACCAAGGCCGACCACCTCCAGCAGGAGAGGTCGGGGGCTGCTCCGCCTGCATCTTTGCAACGGGTGGCCCCACAGAGCTGACCTTGGCTGATCCCTGACAGCCCAACGTCATGCACAGCCTCTTTGGCGCCAGCAGGGGGCAGCAGACGCTGGCTCAGGTGGCCTCAGGGGATCCCAGGGCTCCAGTTCAACTGGGAAGCTGAAAAGCGTCTTGGAAGAAGGTGGGGCCGAAGGCTCTCCGAATCCAGCTAAGGAAGCTGCCCGCCTGCCATCCCCACAGATTGGGGGAAGTTTTGCTTTCCTTTCAGCCTGGGGGGGGTCCCGGCTAGTTCTCCACCAGCAGCCTCCAGGGTGGTGCAAAAGAGCATCAGCCCCCTTGTCCGCCCAAGAGGAGGGAGACACTCCTGCTTGAGGGTCACAAACAGGGGGCCTTTTTGTCCCTGGGGGGTTAAAATCCCGGCGGCCAGCAGCGTCCCAGGCTCCTGCGGCCAGTTCACCCCGTGGAGGGGGAGTTTCAAGGCCCATTTCTGCCAGCTCTGGCCCCTCTGCTTCAAGGGCCCTACAGCCAGCATTGCTGCAGCCAACCCAGGCAGAGGCTGGGGGGAGATGGGGGGTCTCCAGGGTGGGAGAAAGACTGCAGGGCCTTCTCTCTTGGAAAGGACCCCCAGCCTGTAAGAGTTCTGTTAAACTGCCTTGCTTGTTGCAGCGTTGAGCAGCTTTGGGTAATGGTGGTCTAAACCCCAGTTTATTTATCAGATTTATATGCCGCCCACCTCAGTATTCAATTAGCTTCAACCAGACATAATTCATGTTAATCTATGCTTGGGCTTGATGGAGCCCTTGTTGGGATCGGCTCTTAGCTAATAAGAGCTAGCTAGCTTCGCATCGCATCCTGCCAGCCTGACGTTAGCAATGCGGGGGGGGGGGGGGGGGGAAGAGATGGACAAGAGGACAAGAGAGGGTTGGGAGCCCCGAACAGCGAGACGCCCCAATCCAGCCCAAGGAGTGCTGAGACAGAGAAGGTGTGAGCTGAGGGGTCCATTGCCTAAACAGCAGGAGAACCTCTGATTGGTCATTGACTGATTGGTCAAGGGGCTTGGCCAGGGGAGAAAGGGAAAGGTAATCGTTGCCTTTGCACGCCAGTAATGTATATTCTTGGGAAGCGATGGGCCAGGAGACTTTCTTGATGAGCCCTATCTTGATGCTTCTTGGAATATGCGAAAGAAGCTGACCACAAATATGCCAGTTATAGGAACTGTTAGCCTAGCTGGCCGATGGTGGCTTTGCAACCGGGCTGAAGAATTTTGTAACTGGGCCATTACTGGAAGAAGGACAGGGAAGCTGCTTCAGCTGCGGCCAAGAATCTCTGGCCGCAGGTCCAGAGGCACAAAGCTCTTCATTAGCATGTTGAAAAGCACGTCCGGAAGGGGAGAACGGAGCAAATGAAGTAACACCCCCCCCCCCCCCCCCCCCCCCCATTATGCGAAGTTAGCCTAATCTGCACACCTCCGCCCCCAACCACAAACAAAGGATCAGGAAAGTCTGGTGTGGCCGTGTGATTGTGTGGTTTTGTGGCATAAATGCAGGCAGCTGAATATCAGCAGGAGCACTCAAGTCGGAGGTGGGTCCCCAGCGTGGCTCTCTTTGCTTCGGCCCCCTGCGCACCTCACAAGAGGGCAGAATAATATTTTTTTTAAAAAGGGAATAAAAACAAAATCCAGAACCCCAAAACAGTATGAAAAGCCCAAGAGCGTCACAGGACAAGTGAGCCAAGCAGCGTCTCGTCTGTGAGAGACGCTTCTGGGGGCTTCGGCTCCAGGGGAAAGGCCCGATTGTCAGGGCCCTGTGGAGGGCCAGGGTGTCAGGGTCATGTGGGGGGGGGCCTCCCGGGGCAGGGGCTGCACCAGAGGGCGCCCATCTCCTGGGCCCTGCCTGAGCTGCTCTTTGCAGGGGGGACCTGAGGGGTGCCCACGTGGTTGGACTCATGGACAACCAGAGACAATCGGAGACCACAAGGAACCCTATCCCAAGCCATGAATGGTGGCTTGATAGATGATAACCAGGATCTCGAATTGCTCCTGAAGGCTATGGGAGGGCCAAGGACTCTAGCAGCCCAAGGCCGGGGGGGGGGAGGCTGCCCCCCTCACACCCCCACCTTGTCCCTCTCTCCCTCCTGCCAGTCTGCCCTTGCTGAGCTCCTGGGTGGCACAGCCCCTCCCTCCCCTCTCCAGGGGTCGCCCTCACTCACACACCCCGCGTGGGACAGGAAAAGCCCCAGATATTCCCAAGTTTCTCATTTGGGCCCCAGACGCAGAGGGGCCTGGTCCCCCCTCAACCATCCTGGTTTCCTGCCTGGGGAGCCAAAGTGCTTTGCTCCGCCCTGGAAGAGGGCCAGACCGGGTGCCCTGCTAAGGAGGAGGGGCATCCTCCCCATCCCTCCCAGCATCCCAGCTTTCCTGGTCTGAGAAACCTCTTTCCAGCCTCCCCTGCCCTGGGCAGCTTGCTGAGGGTCCACCTTCTGAGCAGCAGCCCCCCCTCCCACTCCCCCCCCTCGAGAAAATGGGAGCAGCTCAGGAAGGCTGAGCAGAGCCAAGCAAGCACCGGAGCTCCAGGTCCCACCGGGCAGGGAAGTGACTCATGCACCAGGCTTCCCAAATGCCAGGCAGATCCTGTTGTTCACCGCTGCCGCTCAGCTGAGGATGCCTGCCAGGGCTTGGCCCCAGCTGTGCGGCCACAGAGGCTGCGGTCACTGTGCATGAATCCCCAGGGCAAAGGGGCAATGCCTCCCCCCCTTTATTAGTGCCCCTTTGGGAATGCAGGCCATTCTTGTGGCTTTCAGTTGCTTCATGAAGGCTGCATTTCGAGGCTCCCCAGGCACGCTGGAAGAAGCCCCTGGAAGGGGGGGGCTCTGTGGATGCCCTTGGCCGCCCCCCCCCCCCCCCCCCCCCCCCCCCGGCTGCTCCATCCCAAAGTTCTTGGACAGGGGTGGCTCAGAAGAGGCCTCTCCTTTCCAGAAGAATCGGCTTCCTTGTGGGAAAAGAGGGGGCAGCTTGGCCTGGGTGAGAGCTGTGTTAACTTACAGGGGGTCCTCCACTTATGACCAAAATGGAGCCTAGAATGTCAGTTGTAAGTTGGTGCACCAAGCGACCACACTTGAGTTCACTCCAGGTAGTCCTCAGCTTATGACCACAATTGAGCCCAAAATTACTAAGTGAGACATTTGTTAAATGAAGTTTGCCCCATTTTGCAACTTGCCATAGTCGTTAAGTGAATCGCTGCAGCTGTTCAGTTAGCACCATGGTTGTTAAGTGAATCCAGCTTCCCCATTGTCTTTGCTTATCAGAAGATCACCAAAGGGGATTGCGTGACCCCGGGACACTGAGACTATCGTAAATACGAGTCAGTTGCCGAGAGTCTGAACATGGCACAAATTGGGGTCACAGGAATGTGGGAATGTGGAGCCGGATGCCAAGCACCCGACATGCCTTCCTACGACCACAGGGAGGGGTCACAGCAGTCGTAATGGTGAGGATTACTTGTAGCTTCTTAAAGTCCATCATAACTTTGAATGGTTGTTAAGTCGAGGACTCCCTGGACAAGCAGCGAGTGTGGCCATTGCTTTACTCAGCTGCAGCAGCCTCGGCCGGATGACCACGGATGCCATGAAGGCTGCATTTCCGGGTGCAGAGATACATGCAGCCCACTCAGCCCCACCCCCTGCAAGAGTATTCTGCCCAAATCCAAGTGCAAAGCTCCAATTGGAGCAGCGTTTTATTTCCTTGTCGCTCTAGAATAACAATTGGAGAGACCTGTAGATCAGGCAGGCCTTTGTCCAGCTCCCCCCAGCACCTGGGGAGGAGGGGGAGGACTTTAGCCAAGCCAGCTCTGGAAGCAGCCGGGGGGGGGGGGGGCTGTGCAGCAGCCAGGCTGGGGGATCTGCTGGGCCTGTGGCAGTGCCCGGCTGCCCAAGGAGGGAGCAGGAGTTCCTGGGGAAGGCCTGCAAGATTTGCCCTTCCAGGAGGCATCCTTAGGGGGCCTGTGCATTAAATGGGGCACCCCAACGACTACGTGAAACCGGCCAAAGGGTGGCGTGGCCACTGCAGGGCTCCCTTCCGCACGTTTCAGAAGAGCGAGGACGAGGGGCTCAAAAATACCCCACAGACAAGTCAAAGAATGATGTTTGGGGGGGGTGGGGCAGTCTCGCGATTCAGGAAGATTTTAGGAGCTGGAATATTGGGCAGAAATCAGGATTGCAAGAAGGAGAAACAGAAAAATTCAAGGCCTGACTTTGGTCGTGGGGGAGGAGAACCCTTGCTGGGCAGCAAAGCATAAGAGGTGGATCTGGGGGGTCTGGATGGATCCGAAGCTGACCCACCAGCAGGATGAGTCGGGGGGGCCTCGGCAGAAGCAGAGCCCAGCACGGTCCAGCTCAGGGCAAGGAGCCCTCCTGGCTGGGGGAGGATGGGGCTGGCCCTGCATTTACGAAGGAGCAGCAGAGCAGGCCAGACGGTCCCAGCCTGGAGGGAAAGTTACACAACAGTGGCTGTGTCGGAGGCCTTTGGCTGTGCTCTCCAGGGAAAAGCAGAGCGGCACGTTCAGTGTCGTTCCAGAAGAGCAAACAAGAAAGGCTCAAATTACCAGGAAGCAGATTTTAATCAGACATCAAGAAAAATGTTGCAAGAGTTGTTCAGCACAGGATGGACTTCCCCAGATGGTGGCCGTCCACTCTCCTTCCTTGGGGGGTTTCTGCGGAGGCTGAAGGGGGTCTGTGGGGTCTGCAGGCTGCGGCTGTGGTGTCTTCCTCCAATGGGCTGAGGATTAAACTAGATCCTTCTCCAGACTCCTCCTGCGATTCCTGAGCAGCAGGAAGGTTGATGGCTACATCAGCTCAGGAGGCGACCAACTTTCTTGGAGGGGGGTGGCCTTGTAGTGCCATAAGAAGGGCCTTCATCATGGAAGTGTCAGAGGTCAACACGCCCACTCCACTGCAGAACCAGGGAAGCTGACCACCAAGTGAGGTGGCCATGCCCACATCGCTTGTAAGCCGCCCTGAGTCTTCGGAGAAGGGCGGGATATAAATGTAATAAAAATAAAATAAAATACCTCAGCATCCTTCCGCCCGTTTGTCACACTAATTCAGGAGGATGTTACAGAATTACCCTCATTAGTGCAAGCAGAGAAGAGAAGGAAATGCCAGAGGGAAGGCAAGATTGTGCAATGGCTGACACCGAGGAATCAAGGGGGGGGGGGCACAAGGTAGCCTTGATCTCCTTGCAGCCTTGCAAGGGTGATGAATGGGGGCCCTTCAGGGTAGGCAGCCACCCCAGAAGGGCCAGTGGACCCACTGGTTCTGCCAGAAACTGGACCTCTGGCAATTCTTCCCCCAACCTTCACAGAACACTCTTGGGGAGACACAAGGCTTTCTTGGCAGCTCTACCTGACATGCTCAGGCAAAGTGCACAATGTGCC
Source organism: Daboia siamensis (assembly GCA_024449315.1). NCBI lineage: Eukaryota > Metazoa > Chordata > Lepidosauria > Squamata > Viperidae > Daboia > Daboia siamensis. The sequence goes on from JAKJMR010001039.1 coordinate 11,595, forward strand.
ATCTTCCTGGCACTGGAAGAGGCAGCCCACAAGGGATATTGCCTGCTTTTGGGAAGGGGAGGGAGCACCGAGGAGATGGAAGCCTCCGGAGAGAGCAAAAGCCCCCCCCCCCCCCAGGGGAAGCCATGGCCAAACGGGTGACAGAGCAGGAGGGGAAGCTTTTTCCCCTGGACCTCTGGCGAGCCGGCAGGGCCACGGGCCAGCGGACGCTGCCGCCTGCGCCTGGAGGAGCGCCTTCCCCGGCTTCTCCGCGCCCCCGGCAGACACTCTCTCCTGGGAGCGACCCTCTGCCCATCCTTCGCTCTCGCTTAGACTTTTGTCCCGGGGCAAACGGCGTTTATGGCTGCGCGGAAGTTAATCTATAATCGGCCGCGCAGCCAGCGAGGCACGACCTGTTAGTCAGCTGCCTGGTCGGAGGCAATTTGCGAGCCGGATCGACCTGCCTCGCTCAGCGGGTGGATCCCAATCCCGGGGAGGCATGACGGGCAGCTCAGCTATGCGGAGCACATGACCGCTGGCAGGTGCTTCTGCAGGCCAGCGCGGCCTCAGTTCCCTGACCGCTCGGCCATGCGGAGGAAGGCCGGAGGAAGCTGGCCAAGTTCAGCCCCGGCCGGGCAGCGGCAGCGGTGAGTGGTGCGAAGCCGCGGCCGTGGCACTTACGGGAGACGCGGCACCAGGTCGCTCTAGGGGCGGGAGGGGTCACGGGGGGCGGGGGGCAGGAGAAAGACTTTTGGCCAGGCGGAGGCGCCTCTCAACGCTGGTCCCGGGTCCTCCTCGAGCCAGTGACCCACTGCTGATGCTCCGGGGCGTCTCCGGTTGCAAAATCACTTCAGGGCCGCCCCCTCCGTGTCCTGCCCGGGATCCCTTCCTGGGAACACAAACCACCCTCTCTCTGCCGTTCCTCCGGCCCCTTCTGGAAGGGAGCAGCATGCTGCTTCTCTGTCAGGTTTCTGGTCCTGCATGAGGCCGGCCCCTAGTCCCCAGCCCAACTTAGACTGGGAGGAATTGCAAGTCGCTCCCTTGAAGACTTTCACGAAAATCTGGCCCTGGGAGTCCCCGGCAGTCAAAGTGGCCACCGCCGCTCAGCAGGAAAAAGGAGGAACCGGTCAAGGGCTCAGGAAGCCCGGAGAATATGAGTGCTGACCCGGCCTCAGGCACCAGCCAGCGGAGTGACCCGCGACCCCTGGCTCTCAGTTGTAGGAAACGGGGGAAAGCCACGTCTGAAAGGGCTGCCGAGAGAAGCTGGCGCTGGGGTTGACTTCGCCGCCGCCGCCGCCACTCATCAACAAATCTGCAGGGCATCTTTTATTTCCCCACACAACGTCCCTGAAAGGTAGGCTAAGAATAAAACCAGCCGATTCACCTGTTCCTTCACCAGGCGGCTGCCGCCCCCTCCCAGCGCTGCCCCAGAGCTGCCGGCGGTCTCTGCCCGCTGGGTCCGCCTCTCCTCCTCCAGCACCCGCAGCTCCGGCTCCGGAAAGCGCCCCGGGTGGGGGCTAAGCATCCGTGGCAGCATCTCAGCCCCTTCCGCGGCGCTCCTCTGGGACGAGGAGAGGAAGGGCAGGGCGGCTGCAGCCTCGAGCGAAGCGGCAGCGGGCCAGGCAGGACCGTCGCGCCGCGCGCCCCAGTCGGGGTGCCCCGGAACCTTCCCCCCCCCTTGCCGCGGACCCTCCGCCCGAGGAGAGGGGACCCGCCGCTCCTTCCCCCCGCAGGCCCGCAGGGCGCCGCAGCTCCCAGCCCCGCCGGCAGCGCTTCCCGCGCCGAATGCCGAGACGAGGCAGGCGGCGCTTAGTGCGGCTGGGTGGCTCAGGTGCGTCGGCGGGTGGATCCCGAAGGGCGCAGCGGCAAGCGCGGAGCTCGGCGCGAGGATTTCGGACCTCCGTCTCCCCCAAGCCTGCGGCTCCCTCCCAAAGGCCGGGCGAGCCGCTCCAACTGCGCGGCGGACGAAGCCGCAATCCAGGCTGCCTGCGCCCCTCACGCGCCCCTCTCCCTCTCCGCGCAGCGCCTGTCCGCAGCCCCGCAGCCAAGCGCACCGGAGGCGTCCGCGGCAGCATCTCCAGGCACTCCGAGAGTCGCCCCGCGGCCGCCGCCGCCGCGGCCGCCGCCCTCCCACCATGGGCCTCCGGGAGTCGCCGTACTCCAACCGCGTCCTGGGGGGCCTGGACACCACCACGAGGGCCCTGCTGTTCCCCGGCTACTGGCTGGCGAGCGAGATTCTGGCCCTGCGGCGGACCACGGGGGAAAAGCCGGGCTGCGCGCCCCACGGCCTGGAAGTGGCTGTCCGGGGGCCGCCGCTGCTGCTGCTGCTGCTGCTCTACAGCCCCATCTTGTTGCTGGTTTTCCTGCTCTGGCTGCCCCTGCAGAGCGCCCGGCGCCCCTTCGCCTACCAGCACACGCCCGGCCGAGCTTCTCCCGAGTTGTGGGCACTGCCCGGCCGGGCCAGGACCCTCATTCTCCTCAGCGGGAACGTCTGCCTGCTCCCCGAGGGGCTAGCCAAGTTCAGCAACCTCTGGCAGACCCAGTGGCGGGCCGGCCACATCGGCCAGTCCCTGGCGCAGGCAGCACGGTGCTCCACCTCCTGTCCCACCGCTGGAGCCCCCAATGGCCTGGCAATTTCACACGGGCTGCCAGTCCCCCCTGCCGGTGTCCTGAGCCACCCCCCAGGCGATGCTGTGGTGACCGTGGAGCTGCCCCTGATGGAGGAGGTGGGGGCCCTGGCAGTGGAGCCCCAGGGGCCCCGGGAGATCTGCGTCTGCTTCCCTTCGGCTGTGGACATTGTGTGCCTACAGGAGGTCTTTGACCTCCGGGCCTCTGCCCACCTGTGCCGGCTCCTCGGACCCCAATATGAACACATCATCTATGATGTGGGCACCTACGGCCTGCATGCTGGCTCTGCTCTGAAGCTGCTGAACAGCGGGCTCTTCCTGGCCAGCCGCTACCCCATCTTGGCCGCGGAGTTCCACTGTTACCCCAAAGCCACCAGCGAAGATGCCTTGGCTGCAAAAGGCCTGCTGTGCGTGCAGGTGAGCCAGCCGGGGCCTCCTTGGGCAATGGAGGGGCGTGACTGGGGCCCTGCCACCACGTGGCCCTCTTGCCAGGGTGGGGCCCCTGGGACTTCAGCCGTGGGCTTAAAGGCTGCCTGGCAGCCACTGACTATCCTGCTGCCCATATTGTCCCTTGAAGCAGAGGGTGGGGGGTCTCCTTCTGCAGGTCCCTTGGACCACAGACTGCTATGATGCCATGAGGCCTTCCTTGACAATCCGTGGGGCCCTCAATGACCTTGAGCCAGTGGGGCCCCTGAAGGTCTTTCCACTGGTGGCCCCTAGCGAGGTCAAGGGTATCTCGGTGGACTCCCCAACCTGAGCGGGCAGCTCCTCTCCCAAAAAGCCTCTTCCCCCACCCACCCACAGAGGCTCAGTCTCCTGCTTGGTCTGCTCAGATGCAGCTGGGAGCTTGCCAAGGGCGAAGGGTCGTTGGATACCTGAACTGCACCCACCTGCAGGCCTCCGAAGGTGAGGGGGGGACAAGGCAGGAAGAGGGACGGTTGGGGCAGAAGCGAAGCTTCCAGGGACTAAGTGTTGCGTCCGGAGAGCCCCGGGGGCTGCCACGGCAGGACAACAGGGAATGTCCGAGGGTCAATCTCTTGGTCCAAAGTAGAGGGAAGGAGGTCCAGGCCAGATGTGCTGAACCTCTGCAGTCTCTCAACTGGCACTGCATTTCCCTTCCCTGGAGGGTTCTGGATAGCGGCTGGATGGCTGCATTGGACTAGATGATCTCTACGGTCCACCTCTATCCCGCTATGGCTGTCCAGTGTCTTCTCCCAGCACAAGGGCCGTCGGCCTCTCAGGGCCAGAGGAAGCCTGATAGTGCAGAAATGGACTCCTTACTGTGGAGGGGGCGAGGGGGGCACAATGGGGGAGGATATCTGCCCTATGGCTCTCTTGGCCTACTGGGCAGTCCCCCAAGCCAGGGCGCTCCCTGCACCCAGCCTGGTGGTGCCGTGCCAGGAGCAGAGTGCAGAGCTGAGCCCGCCCAGGCCAACGCAGCTTCCGTCCTGCTCCCCACAGCCGACGGGCCCATCCGGTACCAGCAGCTGAGCCTCTGCCTGCTCTGGGTGCAGCTCTTCCAGGACAGCCTGGCGCAGCCGGAGGACGTGGTAGCTTTCGACATCTTCTGTGGGGACCTCAATTTCGACACCTGCTCTCCAGGTGGGTATCCTAGAGGGAGATGCGGAGGATGGAGTGGGGCAGGGGGTCTCCCCCCTCGTGTGGCTGTCTCAGGCCCCACTTTCTCCTTAGGTGATGAGATGGAACAAGGCCACGAGATCTTCAACTGGTACACGGACCCCTGTCGCATTGGGCCTCGCAAGGACCATCCTTGGGCCATCGGTGGGTGACCCCCACCCCAAAGGCCTCTCTGGGCCAGACCCTGGGAGTTTGCCTGGGCTGGCTGGGTCCAGGGGGCGACTGGAGGGATGGGGCTGGGCAGGGTGGAGTGCGACCCCTCCCCTCTGCCCTTCACAGGGACGCTGATGAACTCGCTGCGCATCCACGACGAGGCTGTGGCCACCCCAGAGAACCTGAAGAGGTGAGGGTCTGGGGCCCATCCTGGAATCTCTGGGGGGCTCCTTTCTGGGGGGGAGGGGGGAGAAGGCCATGCCTGGTCTGACAGCAGCCAATCACGGTCTGTCTTCCCTCCCCCAGCCCAAGGGAAGTTCAAATCCTGGCAACGGCCTGGGGGTCCCTGGCAAGGTTTCCGAGGTGGCCTCTTTCTGGGGCTGAGAGAGGGCGAGTGTCCTAAGGCCCACTTCTGGACATGGGTGCCCGAGGCAAGATCCTGCCTCGCCCTCTCCCACCTTTCCCACCGGACACGGCCCAGGCGCCGTGATGGAGCTGGCTGGCCTCCGAGTGAAGCCTGCCTGGAGCCAGGAGGGGCTGTCTCTGGTCCGTGGGGAGGAAAAGGGGGCAGCTGCACTGGGAGCACGTTGCTCTGCCTCCAGGTAGGAGAAGTGGGAGGCCCACGTCTAGGGCCGAGGATGGAGGTGGGGGGCAGGGCTGGCAAGGGGTGCCTCTGGGACAAAGAAGGGAAGATACGGGCCGCCACCTTCAAAGACCTGGAGAGCTGCCCCATGTCTATGCCACGGCCCTAAAGGGCAGGACTGGGTCCAGTGAGCGGAAACCACGAGAAGAGAGAGGAGTAGCTGAGAGATGAGAAGGGACTTCCCAATCGTAGGAGCCATTAGCCAGTGGAACAGCCTGCCACATGAATGGCGAGCTCACCTTCACCAGATGTCTTCAAGAGGAGCCTGAATAGTCACCACTGCATCCTGCATCAGGTTGAACTAGATGACCTTAAGGCTGCCCAACCCCCAACAGATTCTCCGTTGCCTTTCAGGATTCTGGAGAATCCAGAGGAGCGCAGGAAGTACCTGGCAGGCCCCCTCCAGGCCGAGGGCAGCGCCAACCTCTCCACAACCTCGCACGAAGGGCGGCGCATTGACTATACTCTTTACCGGCAACACTCAGGCCCGGTGCCCTTGAAGACCGTGAGTGACCCCAGAGCCTGTGGTCAGCTGGGCCAAAATGGCCGGGGAAGGGGAGCTTCCTGGGCTTCTGGGCCACAGCAGCGGCTTCTCCTGCAGGGCGGGGGAGAGTCAGGATTGGGGGGGGGCTGGGCCTATAATGCCCTCCTGGACTTGCTGGGGGAGGGGTGGGACATCTGCCAGTCAGGGGAGGCTGTGGTGGTCATGGCAGCATTGGCAGGGGGGAGGGGGTTGACAAGAGGCCAAAGACCAACACACACACAAACACACAGAGGCTGGCTTTGCAGAGGTGAGGTGGATCCAGGTAAGGGTGTGCAGCCACCAAGGAGGGGAGGGAGGGAGTGGGGAGTCCTGAGGTTCCCAGAGTGGAAAGAAGGCGCTGAGGGAACTGGGTCGGAGTCGGGCGGCAGAGGTGATGGTGGTGGGTAACTGGGAGTTGCCAAGGAGGGCTGGACCCATGGCCTCCCAGGGTTCATGCCAAATAAGAAGCCCCTGGAGCTGCCATCTTATCTGGGCACACGATGCCCCCCTGCGTGCCCCTGGACCAGGTGAGCCCCTACAGCACTCGGAGGGCTGAAGGAAAAGGAAGGGCGGAAAGCAGGTGAGGGAAGAGGCTGTGTGGAGGTGGAGCCAGGCCCAAGGGCCCCAGGACCGTAAGCCGGGCCAGTGCGGGCAGCACGGCCTGGCAAGGCTGCCTCACTGAGGGGCCTCCCCGCCAGAATTGGCACCGACTTTCAGCATCTGACTCTTGGGGCTTGTGGCGGGGCAGAGCCTGGCAAGGAGCAGAATGCCCAGGTTCTTGCCAGCCCTTCAGCGCCTGCAAGCAGTCTTGCAAGAACTTCCTGCTGAAATGGGCGCAGGCGGCTTCCTGGGGTTGCTCTGCTCTGCTAGCCTTGCGGTTCTCTGCGCTCCTCACAAGACACAGAAGTTGCTTCCCTGTGCAGAGCAACAATTCTCGGAGGCCAGGGAGGGGGGAACCCTTTGCCCTCTGTGTCTGCTGGACAGTTGCTTTCTCTGTGGGGTCCCAGGATGCCCCTGTGGCCCTCTCGCTCTGGGGGACCTTTGTACCATCCATATGGGGCCGTCCCCCCTCCTTCCCTCCCACCTGAGCCAGGGTAACGCTGGGCATGGTTCAGCAGAGTAACCTGCCTCCCACCCGAGGCAGCATTTGCCGGTACCCTGGAGGGTCTTTTCTTGCCCAGAAGTCCCCGGTCTGCCAGTGAACCCAACTCAGCACATCCCGGGGTGCTGGGGAGAGCAAGGGAGGCTCTTCAGAGCACACTCTCCCACTGACCCAGCCCAGGACAGGAGCGGGGTTGCCTGGGATCTGCTGGATGTCCAGTTCTGCTCCTCCCAGGACATTTTGGATGCTGGGCTTGACTGGCCAAAGACCTGCGTGGGTGGGCATGGAGGGTCAGGAATCCAGCCCTCCCCCAAACCTGGCCAGTCTGCTTGCTAAGAGAGGTAAGGTGGCTGTGGCCATACACTCATTTATGCCAACCTGAATCGGGGGTGGGATGGAGTCCAGGTGCCTGGTCCTTCTGGGCCAGACTTTGCCCTGCAGTGAAGGAGGTTCTGTGCAAGACACGCCTGGCATTTCCTTGGCAGCCCAATTAAGCTCTCTCATTGCTATGACTTCCTGCCCTGGGAAAGCATCTTCCGGGCGACTGCAGATACAGCAACGTTTGCATTTCCTGGTCCTCCACCTGTGTTCACCCAGGTGCTCTCTTGGTGGATCTGGTCCTCGGGGATTGGACAATCAGATCTGTGACCCTCCCCAACCATTTTTTCTGAGCCAAGGTGACATTGGCATCTCCTGTGAACTTCAAAATGGGCATTTGATACAGGTAGTAAAGCTGGTCAGTTTGCCCCAAACAAGGTCCCCATGGCCTGCAGAGCCTCCCGGCAACATTGCCAATTTCTCTCCATCCCCCCCCCCAATGAATGCTAGCTAGTTCTCACCATCCCCTCAACCTCCACAAGACCTGGGGGGGGGGCTAGAAGGGACAGAAATGGGTGGGTGGGGTCTCCATAATACCAGTGACCCCCCCTTCCCACTCTCCTTGGCACCCTCCAGAGAGCCCTTTGAAAGGGGAAAGACCATGGGCTCCTTGCTCTGTTTCTCCTCCTTCTGGAAGGAGGGGTCACTGCTATTATGGAGACCCCACCCACCCATTTCTGTCCCTTCTAGCCCCCCCCCCCCAGGTCTTGTGGAGGTTGAGGGGATGGTGAGAACTAGCTAGCATTCATTGGGGGGGGGATAGAAGGGACAGAAATGGGTGGGTGGGGTCTCCATAATAGCAGTGACCCCTCCTTCCAGAAGGAGGAGAAACAGAGCAAGGAGCCCATGGTCTTTCCCCTTTCAAAGGGCTCTCTGGAGGGTGCCAAGGAGAGTGGGAAGGGGGGGGTCACTGGGGAACGGCTGCAGGAGGATGGGGGGCTGCTGAGGTTCCAGCCAGGGCAGCTGGGGAAACTGGTAGGGTTGGCGAATGTTAGGGGCAGGTGGTGCCAGAGAAGAGGAGGGGGCTGCAAACAGATGGCCCTGGAATTGGATGGAGGGCCGCCTAAAGCAACCTTCTGCTCAGGGCAGATTCGGCATGTGGCGGCACTCAAGACCACCTGAAATTATTCAGGATTCAGGGCCAAAGCGCTCAGACTCTTCGTGCTCGGCCCCTTCCTGGCCTCGTTGCTCTGCTGCTCTCAGCCCTCCCTGTCTCATGTCTCTCTTGGCTTGCAGACGGTGGGGAAAGTCTTCTTTTTCACCCAGCTGGCCACCTGCTCGGACCACTTGCCTCTCGGACTGCAACTCCTGGTGTCTTCGGAGGTGGAACCAGAAGAGTGACCGGGCAGCCCTGGCGTGGAAGGACCCACCGTGACCTGCACCTGGACCGAAGTCCTTGATCCGGGGACAGGAAGCTGCCCGGGGCCTCTTGCTGCTGGAGCGAGAGGGAGCGGTTACTCCTCCAAAGCCAAGCCGGGCACTCTGGGACAGCCAAGGGGCTGGCATGGGAGGCCTTCAAGGTTGCAGGCATTGGAGCAGTCACCTACTCCAGGCTCCAAACTCAGCAGATGGTGGGAGACAGTGTGACGCTGGTCAACGGAGGCCATCGAGGCGACTCCGCCATTCTCTGTCCAAGTGCCGGATCTCTTGGTCAGCCTCGCCTCTCACTCCTCCTAGGAAGGGCTGCATGAAAACAGTCGAGACTGACGTGAGATCAGGCTGGGGGTGGACACGTGGGGGGGGTGAGAGTGGACGATGGCCCTGTGGCCTGTTCTGCATCTGGGTGAAGTCGGCTATGAAGGGCCGCAGCAAACTTTGGGCTGGGGAATTAGCAACCCTCCCCCCACCCAATCAAATCAAGTGCAACTTGACTTTTGTAACTATTTACCCAAATGTTGTCAGCCTTCCAAGATAAAAATCTCACCACACAGATTACACATCCTGCATCAGGCATGTATAGAACTGGATGTTTCAGTAAAACTTGAATTGTTTCCAAGAAACCGAAGGGCCTCAAATATTAATAGTTTACTGCGTTTGAGCAAACCATTTCTGGGGTGTTCTTAATTTGTGGCACTTTTAAGGCCTGTGGGCACCCCTTGCCATCCTGGGGTCTCAGGGCTCCAAAGCTTTAAGGTCTCAGTGGGCCCAGGAGGTGGGGGGTGGCCCTCCGCCCTTCCTTCGGGTGCAGGAAGGCGCTTCCTGGTGCTGATGACGGCACAGCTCTTGGTTCAGTCTCTTGAGTAAACACCTTTGTGACAGGTGGCAGAGAAGGCTGATCTCCTGTGGGACCTCAGGGTGCAGCATCCAAGTCGAGAAGGGCCTGGTGGGGGGGAGGGGGCCTTATCCACGCTCACCATATAGGCAGCCTGCGGCACTGGATGCAGACCCCGCTGCCCCCGGGGCAGGCAAGCCAGGCACAGAAATGATACCGGGTGCCTCCTCAGATCCTGTGGCTGCAGAGTTCAGGAGCCCGTCCTTCCTTTTTCTTCCTTTCCTTTTGCTCAGCTTTGCTTCACTTTGCTGTCGTGGGCCTTTAGCCATCAGCAGCGGGTAGCCGGGATCAGTCCCCCAGCCCACTTCTGCCTGGGGGCGTCCGGCACCCTCCGCCTCACCCCGCAGGCCTCTCCCGTCTCCCCTTTCTGGCAGCAGCATTTCCCAGAGAGGAAGCCGATGAAGGGGGCCAAAGTCCGACCGGGGGATAAACCGGGAATTGTGAGGTCCAAGGGGCTTCCTGAGCTGGGTGGTTTTCTTACAGACCTTTCACTACCAAACTAGGAAACATTATCAGTGCTGTAACATGAGAGCAAAACACTCCCCCCGCCCCCAGCGCTGACGGTGTGACCTAGACAGCGAGCCAGGTACTTCCAGGTCATGGTCCCTAATGAGGAGTGTTGGGGATGTGTGTAACACACAACTCTGCCACCGGTGCAGCCGTGCAGAGAGGATTTTGCCTCGAGAGAATTGAGGGGTGCAGTAGCAGCAGCCAGAATGGCAGACCAGGGATGGCATATTGGCCCTCGGGAGGCTGTACGTGACCCGGACTCATCAGCCACATGTAGCCAGGTGTTCTTCGGTGGGGTTCTGAGCCTTTTGGGGGAATTGAACCCCCAGATCCTGCCCTTGAAATGGCTGTTCTGCGTGGAAGGCCTTCAGCAGCAAAGGCAGCGCGTGGAGCACACAGTGAGAAAATTGGTGTCTGGCAGGTTTCTAGCCTTCGTAGCTGAAAAAGTTGCGTCTTTGGGAAGCTGCCTCCGCTCTAGATGGGTTGGCGCTGCCCTTCTTCACTGGGGAAGACCGCCTTGGGGCAGGGCAGGAAGGGCAGGGCTGCTGCTGCGGGGCCCAGGGTCCCCGGAGGCCGGTGGCAGGGGCAGGGAGGCCTTTGCAGCTCTGGGCTGGGCTGCCTCTGCTGACTTGGGCCCCTTCTGAGCCTGGAACAGGTTCCCACACGATCAAGAAAGGTGCCTGCATGAAACAGGCACACACAACATCACAATGGCAGAGAAGGGACTGGGGAGCATCCACACTCCACGCCTTCTCTCTGGTGTGTGTGTGTGTGTGTGTGTGTGTGTGTGTGTGTGTGTGTGTGTGTGTGTGTGTGTGTGTGTGTGTGTGTGTGTGTGTGTGTGTGTGTGTGTGTGTGTGTGTGTGTGTGTGTGTGTGTGTGTGTGTCTGCTCCCTTTCTTCCCAGGAGGGCTGGGTTCGAAAGAGAAGCCACCCACTCTTTTCAGGGGTGCATTTTGGGGCAATCGGGGCGTCTCAATGTGGGGCTCGGGAGGAAAGAGATGCTGGAAAGGCCTGATTGCCCCCCCCCCACACCCCGTAGGACACACCCGGGGATTTCCTTTCAGCGTGTTGACACTGCAAACACGCACCACACCCGCCAAGAGCGGCTAGAGATAAGCTTTACAAGAGAGCCTGGCGTGGCCTCTTCTCCCTTGAAAGGGCAGTTAAGCAGCGGAGGCTCTGTGGGTGTGTATGTGTGTCTGTCTCTGTATGTGTTCCCGCTTTGCCAAAAAGGAAAAACTGGAACACCTGAGAAGCAATGCAGGGCCTCTCGTGCGGGGCACGGGGGGGGGGGCACATGCCAGCCTCCTCCCACCCACGCTTGGCCTTCCGGGGACCTCCGCCCATTTTCCCACGCCCGAGCAGGGAGCGAGCGCTGCTTTCCGGGCATCGGAAGGGGCTTCCCCCTCCCAGCCCCCCGTCCAACGGGCCGGGGGCGCTCCTCTGGACGGGGCCCAGGGCTGCGCGGATCGCAGCGCGCCTCCTTTCCCGCCGTCCAGCCTGGCCCGGCTCGCCCTCCTGCGGCAGGCGGAGCTCGGGAGGATTTGGCCCTGGAAAAGCCGGGACGGACGCTCCCGCCCCGTGGGCGGCTGGCCAGGAACCCCGTCCGGCTCGGCGGGGAGCTCGGGGGCCGCCTGACCTCCGCGGGGGTGTCCACGTCAGCCGCCTCCTGGCGGGACCGCTAATTGTGGGCTCCCGGCCGGCTTCCTCCGTGAGTCAGGCGCGCGGGACTCCGCGGAGCCGCCCCTAATTGCGCCCGGGAGGGCCCGACCGAGCCTCGGCCCGACCTGCGCGGCGGCTCCGAAACGCCGCTTGCCCGAATTCTTTCTGCCTCCTCGGGAAGTTGCGCCTCGTGGTCCAATTATTGTGGGCGTTGTTGTTGTGCGCCTAAGCATCAAACAACCACACGAACCGGTCACTCCTTTGACCCGCGTTCCTGGGACAAGAAGCTGGGCGTTATTCCAGGTGGTCACTTAATTGGGATGCTTCTGTTGTTTTCATTGGTTCTGCTGCTATTACTCTTTTGAGAAGTTTTTAGTATTTTTAATTGTGATACATTTTTGAACCGTGAGCCGCCCAGAGTCACTGAAAGGGGCAACCAGGGATACTGAACGAATAAATAAATAAAGTCCAAAGGTATAAGATATGCCCAGCAAGGTAAGAAGAGCTTTTGTTGCAAATCCACAACTGAAGTGACCAAGATATTTAGCTCTTCTAAACGTTTTTCTTCTCTTTCCTTCTTCAGCCTAAAGTGCCAATTAATAATTGCAGGGGTTAGGTAAGATAAAATGTATTGAAAAACTTTTCAATAAAAAAAAAAATTGCAGGGGTGACTTGGCAAGGTGGCCATCCTCTATCCCAGGGCAACTTTAAGACTTGTGGACTGAGGAATTCTGGGAGCTGAAGTCCACAAGTCTTAAGGTTGCCAAGGTTCAGGAGCCCTGCTCTATCCATTCCCATCCTGAGATCTCTGTAGTTTTCCCCATTCTTCCCCTGGGCTTTGGCTGCTGATTATAGCAACTCCTTGTGTATCTGAGGTGCTGCATTCTAGAGATGGTAATCAGTTTGTTTGCAAGCATAACATTTTAACCTAATTATTTACCACCACTTTTATACTCGGAGTGTATATTCCACCTAGCTAATGCTAAGGAAGCGCTCTGTGTACTTTACTGGACTATCAACGAACTGCAGAACACACACCCTGACGGATTATTTATTGTTGCCGGAGATTTCAATCATGCAAATCTCAGAACTGGGCTCCCTAAATGTCATCAAAATGTGGACTTTGTCACCAGAGGGGAAAACATGCTGGATGTTGTTTATACAAACATCCCAGGTGCATATCGGGCAAAGACCCACCCCGACCTCGGTTATTCAGACCACATCTCTGTTACGCTAATTCCAGCACACAGACCACTCATCAGGCGTTCAAGGCTAGTACGGAAGCAGGTGAGGACCTGGCCAGCAGGAGCCATCTCTGCTCTTCAGGACTACTTTGAATGCACTGACTGGGACATGTTTAGGGAGGCTGCAACCAAGGACGACTCCATTGACTTGGAGGAGTATGCATCGTCAGTGACCAGCTATATCAGCAAGTGCATTGATGATGTTACAATCTCCAGGAAAATTATCTTACACCCCAATCAGAAGCAGTGGATAACTGGAGAGATGCGTGCTCTACTGAAAACTTGAGACTCTGCATTCAGGGCAGGCGATAAAGCAGCCCTCAGAATAACGAGAGCCAAACTGTCCTGGGCCATCAGAGGAGCAAAGCGTACATATGCTCAGAGCTGGTGCAGAATGCAGCTACGCAGGTTGTGATGGGGGTTTCCCGATACTCCCATGTAACACCTCTGCTCCGCGAGCTGCATTGGCTTCCGGTTGCCCTCCAGGTGAGATTCAAGGTGCTGATGATGACCTATAAAGCCCTAAGTGGCTTGGGTCCGGGATATCTGAGGGAACAGATATCCTGTGCGCTCCCACAGGGAGGGTCTTCTTAGGGTACCGCCGGTAAAAGATTGCCGGCGGATAACACCCAGGGGGAGGGCCTTCTCTGTGGGTGCGCCTGCCCTTTGGAACCAGCTGCCCGTAGAGCTTAGGACTGCCCCTGACCTTTACCTATTCCGCCGGGACCTGAAGACTTGGCTCTTTGAGCTTTCTGGCCTGGACTGAGAGTATCAATTGGGGTTTTAAATTGGATTTTAATTGGGGTTTTATATTTTTCAAGGTTTAAATGTAATTATTTTAACTGTTCTTAATTTTTGTAATTGTTGTATTGTTATTTTAAAAAACCTTGTGAACCGCCCTGAGTCCTACGGGAGAAGGGCGGTATATAAGTCTAATAAAGATAAAGATCCACCAATACTTCACGGACAGCGGCGACACACGGCGTATGTGGCAGGGCATCCAAGCCATCACTAATTACAGAATATTACCATCTGCCTGTGAGAGCGATGGCTCACTTCCAGATGCACTGAATAGTTTCTATGCCCGTTTTGAAGCACAGAACAACGTCACAACAAGGAAGACTACACCTCCTTCCAACGACCAGATACTTTGTCTCTCCACTGCTGACGTGAGGAAAGCCCTAAGTAGAGTCGACCCACGGAAAGCTGCGGGACCAGACAATATTTCTGGCAGAGTGCTCAGAGGATGTGCAGACCAACTGGCAGATGTTTTCACCAACATCTTTAACATTTCTCTGAGCACCATTGTTTTCCCAAAATGCTTCAAGACCACGATCATCGTTCCCGTGCCTAAGAAACCATCTGTGTCTTGCCTCAGTGACTACCATCCCGTTGCACTTACTCCCGTCATCATGAAGTGCTTTGAGAGGCTCGTCATGAGGCATATAAAGACCCTGCTGCCCATAACATTGGATCCACTGCAGTTTTCATATCGCTCAAATCGTTCCACTGATGCCATCTCTACTACACTCCATCTAGCTCTCACTCATCTAGAAAACAAGGACTCATACGTACGTATGCTGTTCATAGATTTTAGTTCAGCATTCAACACTATTATTCCCCAACACCTGATGGGGAAGTTGGCCCTGTTGGGCCTGAACATCTCCCTCTGTAACTGGATCCTGGACTTTTTGACTGGAAAATCTCAGTCACTCCGGATCGCGAATAACATTTCTAGCACCATCATACTGAACACTGGGGCCCCTCAGGGCTGTGTGCTCAGTCCCCTGTTGTTCATCTTGCTGACACATGACTGTGTAGCAATGCACAGTTCGAACCACATCATTAAGTTCGCTGATGACACGACCCACCGTGGTGGGTCTCATCAGCAAGAACGATGAGTCAGCATATAGAGTGTCACTGCACGTTTTTTTGTTCGTCAGAAAAGTTGGAGGTAGAGAAGCTAATAGACTGGTGCAAAGCCAACAACCTGTCGCTGAATGTAGACAAAACAAAAGAGATGGTTGTTGACTTCAGGGGGACAAAATACAACCACTCTCCGCTGAACATCGATGGCTCCTTCATGGAGATCGTAAGGAGCTACATATTTCTTAGTGTTCACTTGGCGGAGAATCTCACTTGGTCCCTCAACACCTGTTCCATAACCAGGAAGGCCCACCAGCCTCTTTACTTTCTGAGGAAACTGAGGGAGGCACAGCTTCCACCGCACATCCTCACAATCTTCTACAGAGGGACCATGGAGAGCACCCTGAGCAGTTGCATGACTGCCTGGTTTGGAAACTGCACCATTTCAGATCGCAAAATCCTACAGCGAATAGTGAGGATGGCAGAGGGTTGCTCTTCCCTCCGTCATGGATATTTACATCACACGTTGCACCCATAAAGCCAGAAACATTGTGGCTGATTACACACACACCATGCACACTCTTCACTCTTTTGCCATCTGGAAAGAGGTACAGAAGCATTCGGGCTCGGACATCCAGATTGTGTAACAGTTTCTTCCTACAAGCCATTATAATTCTCAACACGAAGAAACTGGAACTATAAATACTTGTATTTGGAGTTTTCTTTAAGTTTTTAGTTTAGTTATGTGTAGTTTGTGTTCTGTTCTTCTTTTGATTCGTGTCGTCTGATGTAGCACCTTGGTCCTGGGGAAACGTTTCGTTTCACTGTGTACTGTACTGTATATTGTTGAAATGACAATAAAGTCGTCTACTACTACTACTACTACTACTACTACTACTATTTTAATAGTGTTATGTTTACGTGGGTGGGAAACAGACATTGCAAAGGATTGTAGAGGCTGTTGTTTACAGGAGGTCTGAGCCATGCTGCTGTTCCACTTCCTACTTAACTGATCTGCACCTTCAACTCTTCCACAAAGCCCAAACTCGCTGCTCTCCGATGCCTGCTGAAGCACCTCCCTGACCTCACTCTATTTTGTAGCCCTTGTTCCCAAATTGCAAAAATTAAGCCTTCTGCTTCCTTTTAGATGGTGCCTGCCCATAAGCTATCCAATTGATTTTCAGTATTTAATGTGTCATTCTTGAAATAGCTTCAAACACAGAACGTCATCAGAGCTGGAAGGGACCTTGGAGGTCTTCTAGTCCAACCCCCTGCTCTAGCAAGAGACCCTAGTCTCATGGTGGTGAACCTATTGCACGCGTGCCACAGGTGGCACGCAGAGCTCTCTCATTGGGCACATGGGCCATCACCCCAGTCCTGGGCCTTCAGCTGGGTTTTATAAAACCTTTTTGCTTTAGGCCTCTGCCGCCGTGTGCAAAAAAAAAAAAAAAAGTTCAATCAATCAATTTCAACTTCTTGTGGGGGAAAAAAGATCTTCCAAAGTTGGAACTGATTGAACTTTTTAGTCCCACCCAGTCTGCTGTTAGCACTGCAGCCACGCCCACCCAATGGGCCACGCCCACCCAGCACCCAATACACAAGTGGATTTTGGGTTGCAGTTTGGGCACTTGGTCTCTAAAAGGTTCGCCATCACTGCCCTAGTCCATTTTAGGCAAATGGCTGTCCAATCTCTTCGTGAAAACCTTCAGAGATGGAGCACCGACAAGTTCTGGAGGCAACTTCTGTTGCACTGGTTAACTGTCCTGTCAGGAAATTTCTTAGTTCCAGGTTGCTTCTCTCCTTGATTAGTTTCCATCTGTTGCTTCTTGTCCTGCTTTCAGGTGCTTTGGAGAATAGCTTGACTCCCTCTTCTTTGGGGCAGCCCCTGAGATATTGGAAGAGTTGCTATCATGTCCCCCCTAGCCCTTTTCATTAAACTAAAGGTAAAGGTAAAGGTTCCCCGGCACATGTGTGCTAGTCGTTTCCGACTCTAGGGGCCGGTGCTCATCTCCGTTTCAAAGCCGAAGAGCCAGAGCTTGTCCAAGGATGTCTCCGTGGTCATGTGGCCGGCATGACTAGACGCCAAAGGCGCACGGAACGCTGTTACCTTCCCACCGGAGTGGTCCCTATTTTTCGACTTGCATTTTTACGTGCTTTCGAACTGCTAGGTTGACAGAAGCTGGGACGAGTAACAGGCGCTCACTCTGTTACGCGGCACTCGGGATTCGACCTGCCAAACTGCCGACCTTCTGATCGACAAGCTCAGCGTCTTAACCCACTGAGCCACCGCATCCCTTCATTAAACTAGACATACCAAATTCCAGCAACTGTTCTTCATGTTTTAGCTTCCAGCCCTCTAATAACCTTGTGTCCAACCTTCAAATGCTCTGAATTCAGCCATTTCATTTTTCAGTTGCCACAGCAATGACGAGGAGAGACGCATTCTTATGGTTTTTAGTCAATTCTTGTGGGAATCAAGGTCAAGCAGCCTAAGTGTTTAGGGAGCCCACCAAAGGTGTTAATTGGGGATTGTGATTTATGACACACCAAGGGGTGGGGTTTCAACTTTTACTTTGTAATATTTTGGGGGGGACGACTTTCAGACTTGGTATCACCTTTGTTTGTGCTGATACTATGTAGCAATTAAAAATGTTCTTTAAGGAAAGCAAATGCCTCAGGAGATTTTTCTTTTGGTCTCTTTTATTGGAACCATCACACCTTCCTCTTTTTCTGGACTCTTTCCAGTCTCTCGTCTTTTTTATATAGTAGTGACCAAAACTGCAGTATCCCAAGTGTGGCCTTGTCATTTTCTTGACACTTTTCCAACAATTTACTTTTATGGTCATTTTTGTTTATGTACTGGTAATTTTCAAGGGCTTTTGTGTCTACCAATTCCGGGGAGCGTTTCTTCTTGGCTTTTCTTGATCGTCATTTAATCCATGTTTGTCTGCCCAGCAGGGCCTTTTTTGTGCTAGGCCATCAGCTGTTACCACTTTGGGATGCAGCACATGATGCATTGCCATTCAGTTTTTACAATTTTCATCATTGATATTTTACATATTTATTCGTCGTCATCAAGACAAATCATCTTTGGCTGGGTTCCTTAGGAATCGGAGTTCCATTTGGGAACCACCAAAATCCCATCTTCAGACGATGGCAAATCGGCCGTGCAGATGACCTGTGTGGAGAGGCCACCCACAGAAGCCTTTCATGCTTGACCAGGTGTCGGGTCCTGGGGATGGGTCGGGGGAGGTGGGTGCCCAACCGGAGGCCCTTGCAACCACGGCCCCACCGTCCCGAGGGCTCCTTCCAGTTGTGGCAGGAGAAGAGAGTTGCAGGCGCCTGCCAGGGGGAGCCAAACTACTGGCAGGAGCTATGGCGCCACCCGGGTTGCCAGTGCCACACTGCAGCACAAGAGGCTGCCAAAGTCTAGAGATGGAGGAGTTCAGGACCCCCGTCTCCTGCCTGCTGGGCTTCCCATGGGGGGGGAAGGGCAAGAGCCCCAGCTGCCACACAGCCCACCTGGCTACTGGCTAAGACCCAGATGACCTCTGTCGGTCTCACCTTACGCCAAAGAACACCAGCTGCAAACCCTCCACCGGGAGCATTATCTTAGAGGAAGGGGCCCTCCGCCCCTCCACCTGTCAGACCCTCACACAGGGAGGGGCTGTTGGGTCAGAAGACATGAGGGGGGTGGGCTCTAGTGCAGGAAGAGGCAGACCTGGACCCTCCACGGAAGCTTCAACCTGGGCCTGGTAGGCAGCACCCCCGGGCGGACCAGCCGGCTTCTCTGCTGGGACAGAAACGATTCAAAGACTCCAAGCAGATTCTAACTTTATTCATGCAAAATTACGCTAAGCGCTTGCCCGGCCCAGGCGGTGTCCATCCCACCACCATTGGCGCTGTGCCTCACTGTTCTCAGCTGGCGCTGGCGCCACTTGCTCACAGCCCCTGTGCCAGCTGAGAAGAGTGAGGCACAGCACCCTCCTTCTCTCTCTGGGCTTGAGGAGTGTGGGCAGAAGAGAGGCAGGCAGGGGGCAGCCCCCCAGAGGAAACAGCATTTAGGGTGGGTCAAGTGGAAGCCCATCTCTATTTCACCCTCCCCCCCCATAGGGCCAGGAAAGGAAGAAAGCCGGTCTCTGCTGCCCCCTTGTGGTGAGAGGTGAAACTGCCCCGCCACCTTCTCCTCCAATCTCTCCATCCTGTCCTTTCTGGCAAGATCCGCCCTGCTCAGCCGGGGACCCTCCTCCCCCTCCCCCTCCTCAGGGCCCATCAATTCCCTCCTGTGACCGGCTGTAGTAGTAGAAGCTGCCTCGTTCCCTGAAGAGCTGTGCCCGGAGCCTGGTCTCTTCAGGCCCTTTGGACAAGCCTGGCGGTTGAGGGCGCCGTCCGAAGCCCCCTCCCCCTGGGGTCTGCAGGCAGAAGACGTCCTGTGGGAAGGAGAAAGACCCCTCAAGAGGGCGGCTTCCAGACAGGGCAGCCGAGCAGGGAGGCACTCCAGGGACTCCTTACCCCAGGCTGCACTTTCACAGACATCTTGGCACCCAGGTTCATGGTCCGTCCGTGGGCTTGGATCAGCAAGTTCAGCCCGGGGGAACCGGGATGGCCACCTGTCCAAAAGGGGAGAAGGAGCCACGGGACGGTCTGGGGGTCAGCGGAGAGGCTGGAGAAGCCCCGTCCAGCCTTGCAGGGTGAGCCTTCCCTCTCCACCCTTCGGCTGTCCCGCCATGGCCTTCCTGTGGCCTCACCCCCAAGCTCTGAGAACTTCCACCAGAGGCTGGGTGGAGAACCGGCGGGGATGTTCAGGGGCTGCCCCACTGAGCAGGCCAGGACCCGTCACGTCCCTTCCAACCCCGTGATTCCACCAGTCCATCCCACAACCGCAGCGACTCTGCGCCCCCCCCCACAGATGGGCAGTGGAAGAGCCCCTCTGACATGCTGGGACCCTCCACCACACCCAAGATGGCCCCACCTTGCAGCCCATACGGCTGGAAAGTCCGGCGCTCACTCAGCACCGACAGGACCATTTCCTCCCGGAACTGGAGCTCTCGCCGGACCCCATCCCCTCCTCGGAACAGCCCAGCCCCACCGGTATTCGGCACCAGCTGGAAGGTGCGCAGGACCACTGGATACCTGGGGGGGGAGGGGAAAGAGAGCAGGGTCTGCAATGCGGTGCCAAGTGCCTCCTGTACAATAGGCTGAGAGTATGCACAGCCAAGACACACACACACAAGCTGCCTGCCTTGGGGTGAGAGCTTCGAGCTGGGTAATCCATGGGGGGGGAGAAACGGCATGGGACTAGGAAAAGGAGCATCCAGACTGAGCCTGATTGCCAGGACACACACACACACTCTCCTGGACCTGAGGGACGAGGCGAATTGCCCAGGACCTGGTGCCGAGATCCCCCCTGCTTTTCAGGCTCCACTGTCACCCACCGTTTTTCCAGGATCTCAGGGTCTGTGATTCGGGTGTTGGTCATGTGGCTGTGTACCCCGCTGCGGCCATGCCAGTGGGGCCCCGCCCCGGTCCCCCCAGCCACCGTCTCGTAGTAGCCAATGCGCTCGTTCCCAAAGGTGACGTTGTTCATACAGCCCTGGAGGAGGATCAAGGGGACGGAATGTGGGCTCTCCGGCCAGCTGCAGAAGCCCCTCCTCCCCCAGGACCCAGGGCTGGACAGAGAGGGAAGGACCTACTTGGGCGTCAGGAGAGCCCTGGTCTTGGGGATGGTGGGAAGGCTCCCCACGCTCCGTACACAGCCACCAGCCTCTGGGCGTCTCTCCTCTCAGCCACTTGCTGGGTACGAGGAACCCAGGAGGCGCCACCTCCTGGCCCGGCTGGCATCTGCGCAAGGCCCCCAACACCTGGGCCGAGCAGTTGTGAGACCCCCACCCAAGCGCCAGAGAGACCCCCAGCCGGCCCTTCCGTGCTCCCCTCACCTGCGAGGCAGCGCAGACTTCAAACGCTCGGAAGATGACATCCACCACCCTCTGGGAGGTCAGCACGTTGCCCCCCACCACGCCGGCATCCAGGGAGGGGTGAAGGACGGAGCTCTCGGGGACCACAATCTGCACGGGGGACAGGCAGCCCTGCGAGGAAGCAGCGGGGACACTTCAGGCTCTCCTGATCATCCGGGCAGCCCCCCCCCCAGCTCTTCCAAGGGCTGCCACCCCCCAGCCGCCCCTCCCTCCCTCTGCACCTGGTTGAGGGGGATGTCCTCCCCCACCATGCAGCGCAAGCAGTAGATCAGGGCGGAGAGGGTGATGGCACGGGGGGCGTTCCAGTTCCCGTACACCTCCTGGCCGGTTCCCGTGAAGTCAAAGAGTGCAGTGCCCTGGGAGGGGGGGGAAGAGGCACCATTAGCCCTCTCCCCGGCCATCCGTGTTCACCGCTGCTGTCAGTCCTTCTCAGATCCCAGAGTTGGGACCCCTGGAATAGACGACCACCACGACCCTCCCAGCTCCAGGATTCCATGAGACGCTCACCTCCTGTGGGTCCACTGTCACTTGGAGACAAATCGGGGTGCCGTCGTCCATGAAGTCCTTGGCCTCCACTTGCATGGGGCGGTCCACGTGTCCACGGCGTGTGGCGAACTTCCTCAGCATCGTTTGGACGGCGACCTGCGCGTTGGCCTGAGGGCACAGCCAAGAAAGAGCCAAAATGATCCTGCAGGGAGGGGCTCCAGGAGGGCCCCACACCACTGCCTCTACCCTTGGGGCCCCAGCACTCAGCATGGGGGGTCTTCAGAGGAAGCACCCCGAAACTGCCCTCTCCAGTGTGGGGCAGGCCTGCCCCCAGAGAATAGGAGGGGCCACTCCCTTTCCACTCGACCCACTTGCGCTGGACATGGGAGGCGTTTGTTTCGCTGCCCCGGGAAACACGAAGCGATGCCTTCTCCCCTCCCAGAAAGTGGCGGGAGTTGCTGACCCCAAGCACATCGCATCAACCCCCTTAAGAATTGAAAGGGGGGGTCTCCAACCCGCTCTTGGCTCTCCCCTGGCCACACAACAGGGTAGACTTTCCACTGGGTCTTTGAATGCCTCCGAGTGGGAGGCAGTCTTGGGGTCAAGCCAAGGGCAGCGAGACCCCTCCTCACCTGAATGTGGCTCATGTACGCCTGTACCACGCCCAGCCCGTACTGCCCAATCAGCTCGTTCACCAGCTGGATCCCCCTCTGATTGGCGGCCACCTGGGCCCGCAGGTCGGCAAGATTGTCATGGAGGTTGCGGGTGCCACTGCTGCCAGGCAGTTGTCCAGGGGCCAGCAGGGCCGCGGTGACGGCTGCAAGGAAAGAGGGTCTGCAGTGGCAGGAGGGGTGATGGGTGCAGCCCCCCCCCAGAGAACTGAAGCCCCCTCCCCTCCCCTCCTCAAAGACCAACCTTCCTCTTGGAAGACGCCCTCCTCCACCAGCTTGAAGGAGATGAAGATGGCCCCCTCCTCCTGGAGGGAGTGGGAGTGGGGGGGGCATGGAGCCCGGGGTGATCCCTCCAATGTCAGCATGGTGGCCCCGGCTGGCCACGAAGAAGATGGGCCTGGCCTCCTTCTCCCAGAACACCTGGAACGAGCAGCAGCCACTCCACAAAGGGGCAGGGCATTGGGGGGGGGGGCTGGGAAGCAGACGGGGGGGGGGCTGCAGGGGCAAGTCAACCCCGGGGCTGCATAAGCCCCCAAACTCTCCTATTTTGCAGGACCGGCCCAGGGCCCACCTCAGGGACAGCTCTGCGACCCCGGCTGCTTCTTTGCCCCTCTGGAAGTGGGGAGGGGGCCACTCACGGGGGTGATGACCGTCAGGTCGGGCAGGTGGCTGCCCCCTGCGCAGGGGTGGTTGCTCAGGATCACGTCCCCCTCGCGAAGGTCGGGTCCCAGGTGATGGATCTGCAATGGCAGAAATGGGGAGGAGGGTGGAAAGACTCACTAGCAGTTGCAGGTCCCCCACTGAGGTCTGGGTGCAGCCCCTCCCTCTGGAGGAGGCTCCCCCCAGCCCCCCAAACATCCAACCCATCCCCCCCCCAGCCCCTGCCGGTGGGCTCTCCCGAGGGGGCCGCCCAGCACTCTGAGCACCAACCACCTGTGGAAAGATGGGTGGAAACGAGGCAGGAGGGGAGAGAGAGAGAGAGAGAAGGGGACGGTCGCTTGGTGGTCCACAAAGGAGGGGAGGGGGCTTCCCTTAGGCACCCCAGGAGAAAGCGAGGGGTGCTGACGGGGCATGGGAAGGGTGCCGGCAGAAGAGGAGACACGGCCCTGCGGAGGGGAGAAAGAGACTCATTCACACGTGCAGGCAGACCCTGCAGGGCGGCTGAGGGGAAGGGGCAGGCAGGGGGAGACAAAGCCACTCAACCCAAGGAAGGGGGGGTGGAGGAGCCCCACCCAGATGCCCCACGCACATAGACACATGTGTGCGTGGATGCATCCCTGCCCTGCAATTCTACTTCCGGTTTTACGAAAGCGGGACTTCCGGCAACCGCAAAAAAGCAGGGGAAGGCGCTTTCCTCGGGACCTTCTCGCACCTGTGCCGCATTGACACACTAACTGCCTCTCGTTTCTCTGCCTCTGGGGCACCCCCCCCCACCGCCAACTGCCCCAGAGGGCTCCTGTGCCAGGCCTCCCCTTCGCCCCTGGAGCCGACCCCTACCTGGAACTGCACCGTCTCCTGCATGGCGCCCAGGTGGACGGGGATGTGGGGGGCGTTGGAGACCAGCCCCCCCGTCAGGCCCGAAGAGGGCGCAGGAGAAGTCCAGCCGCTCCTTGATGTTGGTGGAGATGGCCGTGCGCTGCAGGACTCTGCCCATCTGCTCTGCTCAGGAAGAGAGGCGGCTGTTCTCTCGGGGGGGGGGACAGGGCCCATCCTGCCCGTGGGGGGGGGGGCAGCTCCCATGCCCCACGCTCACCTGCAATGCTCATGAAGCGATGGGAGAAGATGGACAGCTGGACGGGGTCAAGCTCAGGCCCAATTGGGCAGAAGGTGCCGGAGCCCACCGTGATGCAGATGTCCCCCAGGGCCGTCACGGAGGCTGTGCAGCCAGGCTCCAGCAGGATGGTGCTGCAGGAGGGCAAAGGGTCCCTTCAGTGGCTGCTTCTGGGTCACACAGCGCCCCCCCCGCCCCCACCTCCCGTGGACCACCAGCAGTGGACATAGAGCATCGTCCACGGATCAGGAAAGTCATGAGCCGACTGTGGGAAAGCCTGTGATCTTATTTACCTACTGAGTCGGTAACTTCTTTTCTGCTCCGACAAGATTCAAACCTTGCACCCCCTACCTCCCCCTCCCCCCACAGCCCCTCCTCACCTGTTCTTATCCACCAGGATGCTGGGGCCAGGGATGGAGTGGCCGTAGAAAAGGTTCTCCAGGAGGTAGACAGGGGTGTCCTGGTAGCCCCCCTCAAAGTAACAGCGGGTCACCTGTAGGTGGGGAGGGGCTTTTTACACAAACCCCTCCCCCAGCTGGTGCAGCTCTGTTGCCCTCCCAGATGACTGTGCAGCCACCCCCCCTTGGCACTGCACTCGACTGGCACCGTGCGGCAGCTGGTACCTGAAACAGCCCCCCCCCCCCCCCAGGGACCAGAATTTCTGGGAGGGGGTCAATAGGGAGAAGCCCCTTTCTCTCTCAAGGTCACTGGGCAGGCGAGGACCCCTGGCTCCGTTAGAACAGGGGAAAGGGTGCAGTCTCCAAGGAGGGGACCAGCAAGTGGCTGCTGTGCAGAAGAGAAAGCAAGCCAGCAAGACAAAAGGCTAAAGGAACTTCAACGTCCCCCAGGCTCAGGTGTCCTCTGCACGGTGGAGCGGAGGCCGGCTGAAGTCCCAGGTCTGGATCAGAGCCCCATTCTTCATCCCTGAGAAGCCGGGGATGATGGGCCTCTGCCAGAGGACGGAAGAACGAGTGCTGGAGGGGGATGGGGAGGGAGATCCAATGCCAGGACCGGACGAAGCCCTTCTGAGCCTTTGGAGAAGACGGTGCCGGAAGTCACCCTCCCCCCCGGGACTCACAGCCTTTTAAAGGGAACGTGGCCGACTTCGTTGCCTCAGAGTAACTCTCCCCCACCCCCCCAAGCCCTTCCCGCGCAGCTCCTCCTGAGCCGGGCCAGGGAGAGTAGCCAAGAAAGAGAAACGCCAACAAAATGAGCTTTAGGAGGGAAAAATATAAAGTCCTCAGAAGCACCAAGACAGAGGCTGGCAAAACGAGGGGTCTCACTTCCTCCGGCCCCGTCGTGGGGATGGAATTCCCTGGAGAAAGCGACGATGCCTGGAAGAGCCAGAGGCGAAAGGACAGCAGGCGGCCAAAGAAGACGGCGTGGCTGGACGCTGTCCAAGCTGAGCCCGGACAGAGCACAGATCAACTCAAAAGAAGGGGGAGAGGCCGCTTGGCCCAGAGAACCACCACGAGTCGGACTCTCCACTGAAGGGGTAACATCACCATCACCAGGCAACCGCAAGGTCAAGAAAGACACCCCCCCCCCCACTGCAAAATAACCGTCAACCAAGATGCTGCTGCTGCTGCCAAAAGAGCCCGATCCTGGAAGGCATCGGGGTCACGAGCAGCGACTCTTCCCCTGCCACAGGAGGAGCTCATCCAGGAGGAGCCGCCCCCCTGAGCCCGGGGCAGAGAGTCGGAGGACCTCAGGAGGGGTGGGGGAGGGGTGCAGGGACGGCTAGGCCTTTTCCAGAAGGCAGGAGGAGAAACTGGGGTGGGGGGGGTGTAAGAGGATTTCAGCTGGAGCTCAGCAAGATCGTCCTAACCATGAAAGCAGCTTAAAAACAGAGCAGGTTGCCTGGTGGCGGCCTCCCCCCCGCCGGAGTTTTTCCAACGGGGGCTGGATTAGATGATCTCCAGAGTCCCTCCCAACGCTTCCATCCCACAATTCTTTGCATTTTTGGAAAACTGACTTTCCACACTTCCCGTTATGCCCAGGGCTCCCACAGTGGAAAGGGGACGAACAGAGGGAAGAGGTGTACAGGTGTGTGGGGGGGGGGCTGCCGCCTCCGGGAGGCCCCCAAAGGAGCATGACTGCCCCTCCCATCTGGGGATCTGGAGCAAGGAAGCCAGAGAGGCACGCAGGCACACACAGACACACGTGGCTGCGTTCACACAGCAGCCCCCTTTGCTCCGTTGGGTTTTACTCTTTGTTCCTTTTAACTTTTCGGAGTGGGAGACTCTGCCTGGATGGTTCCCGCTTTGCAGCCTCGTCCAAGTTTGGAACTAAAATCCTGTCAGCAGCGCGAACTATGTTGGGCAAGTGCCAGTCCCAGGCGTGGCTTCCCAGGAGATGCTGAAGAGGACAGACGTCCAGCCTTCACACAACACAACAGCCGACCCAAGGAGAGGCCCCCAGGGTGGACCACAAGGGCCCAGAGGGCCAAAGCTGTAAGGCGAGTGGCTGGGCCAGTAGCGAAGCCCGGCCTGGAGCCAAGAGGAGAGCCATACCATTTCCTGGGTGGGGGGCTCTTTGCAGATCGGCTGAGGGTCTTCCTGGCCCATCCCGGAGCTGGCGGTGCCCCTCACCCGCACGTCGTCCACCAGAATGGCCCGGCTGGGGATGGTGAAGCCAAATTCCTGCTGATACCTGGTGGGGGGAATCAGGACTTCCTTTGGCTCCCCAGAGGGAGGGGTCCTCGGGGGGGGTGCAGGGGATGGGTGTGTGGTGCCACTGACCTACTGGCAAAGGCGGCATCAAAGTCCCCATGGCTGCAGGAGCCGGCGTGGGCCAGGTAGCCCTTGGCCGAGCACATGAGGGCGCAGTCTGTCCGCTCGTAGCGCAAGTGCAAGAAGGCCTCGGTGGAGATCTGGGATCTGTGGACAGAGGGGCTTGACATGTTCTGCCCCGGGTGCCAAAGCCGGGTCCCCGGCCATCTCCTGCCCTCCCAGCCCTGGGGCCCACCTGGCAAAGCCCTGGGCCTCCAACGTGCGCAGACATCTCTCCTCCAGGTCAGCCATCCGCAGATCCAGCTGGGCGAAGGAGGCCGGCCCGTAGACCAGGGAGCAGGGCTCCTGGGCCTCGTGGACGATGTCTGCCAGGGCCAGCCCGTAGGCCGACAAGACCCCGCTGTGCCTGGGGGGGGGAGGGAATACCTCAGAGAGCAACAGGCCACCCACCAGGCAGAGTGCGAAAGCCCCTCGCCCGTCAGCTAGCACATCCTCTAGGCCCACAGGGGCCTCACTCTGCTTGGGAGGACAAAGGTAACCAAGCCCCCAATTCCCCTGTGCCCACCCACCCCCCATGCTGGGAGAAGAACAGGCCTGCTTGGCGCTTCAGGCAGCAGACCTTCCAGGACAGCCGAGGTGCTTCTGCCTCCCCCGACCCTCACCGCACAGCCCAGGACCTACTTGTGGATGAAAACTTTCCTCATGCCCAGCGCCCGGGCGATGGCACAGGCGTGCTGGCCCCCAGCCCCTCCGAAGCAGGCCAGCACGTGGCGAGAGGTGTCGTGGCCCCGGGCCTGTCCAGAGGGAGAAGTGGCACCGTTGGGGGCAGACCCTGCTCTGGGGCGGAGGGGGCAGAGGGCAGGGCCAGGCTCAACACCCCATCCTGCACCCCTCCGGGTGCCGCTTTCAGAGCCAGTTCAGGTCAGCCATTAGTTCCCAGCGCTCTTCCACCCGTCTGTGGCTCCCAGAGTGGAGGGCCGCTGCTCAAAGGGGCCGTCTCTGCCCACCTGGATCATGGCCACAGTCAGCCACCCTCTGCGGCCCCCGTGAGGGCCCCTCTGGAGGCCAGCAAGGACGGGGCCGACGAGCAGCCGCTACCTGCGTGAGCGCCCGAATGGGCCTGCACATGGCCTCGTTGGCCACCTGGACGAAGCCCATGGCCATCTCCTCAACGCTGAGGTCGGGCCAGGCTTCCCCAGAGGTCCTCAGCTCGGCGATCAGCGCCCGGAAGGCCTGCAGGGAGGCTGGGTGAGAGAGCGGCTGGTTCTCGTTGGGCCCAAAAATGTGAGGAAAGTGGCTGGGCAGGAGGCGGCCCAGGCACAGGTTGGCATCCGTCACGGTCAATGGCCCCCCTGCAAAACAGGAAGACAGGTGCCCATCACCGACCAGCTGCCCGTCTCCTTGGCCCTCCCCTCTCCCAGGACGACGCCAGGCGGCTCCCTCACCCTTCCTGTAGCAGGCGGGGCCGGGGTGCGCTCCTGCGGACTCGGGGCCCACCACGAAGAGCCCGGACCTGGGAATTTGGAAGAGCAGCTGGCATCAGGTAGGCTCCCCCTCCCCAAACTCGGGCGGGGGGGGGGTGAAGGGGCCGAAAGCAGCAGCTGCCCAGTCGGTGGTTGCAGGACCAGTGGCTGCCCTTAATCTGTCCCTGCTCAAAGGAAGACGGAGAGCGAATCGTCCGCAGCCCAGGGACACCCCCACCCCGGGGCCAGAGCAGGGAACCGAGGCAGGAACCGAGGCTCACCTGAAGAAGAGGCGGGAGCCACCTCCGGCAGCCACTGTGTTGATGTCCAGCTGTGGCACCTGGATGCTGATGCCAGCCGTGGTGGCCTCGAAGATGTGCTCGTACTCTCCGGCGTAGCGGCTAACGTCGGTGGAGGTCCCTGCAAGAGGACCCGGTCAGCCTGCCTCCCTCCCCCTGCTCCGAACAGGGCCGCGAAGCCCCCCCCACTCCCGCCTCTCACCTCCCATGTCAAAGCCAATGACCGGATGCCCTTCCGTGCGGGAGTAGCTGGTCACTGCGTAGCCCACGACTCCACCAGCAGGGCCTGAGAGGATGGCCCGAGAACCACTGAAGGCCTCCATCGGAGTCAGGCCACCATCTGAACGCATGAAGGCAACTGGCACGCCCTGTGCGGAGGGAGAGGGGCAAGGCCGGAGGAACCAAGGAGCTCATGGTTGGCCAGCTGCTTCACCAGGTCCTGGGGGGCCCTTCAAAAGCCCTTTGGGGTCCAGTGCGCTACAAACCTCACAGCCCCAAGGGAACACCTCTTGCCACGCCCTTCTTAGCTTTGATGGCCGGTGGATGCCCCACCCATCCACCCTGAAGGGCAAGTGGGGCCCGAGAGGAGGTGCACAAATCTCACCAATGAGCAACCGGCAGAGAAGCCGTGTGCCTTCCTCAAGCATTTATGGGCTACTTATTAATGCGCTGAACAGGAACACCAGGTGCGCTCGGCTGGGCGCAAGAGGGACTTCTCACCCTACTGCTCAGCCAGAGGTCAGAGAGCAGCCCAGATGCAATTGCTGCACATTTAATGCTCAACTTGCAAGTCTGTGTGTGGCAGCACATCAGTGTGAGACGCATCCTGTGCAAGTTCTCAAAGCTCAGTCCCTGCACTTGAGTAACGTGCACAAACAAACTTGTGCTTTAACACGACAACCTGGCTTGCGTAAACCGACTGCAGAAGAGCGAGCAGAGCCTGGGCCGCCTAGGCAGGGTGCGATCCCTGGAGGCCCTGTCAGGCCACGGCCCCCCTGCCTCTCCCTCCTCACCTGGAGCTGCGAAGCAAAGCCGTCCCGGAAGCTGTGCAGGTAGCGGAGGATGCAAGGGGTCAGGTAGGCGTCCACGCAGGCTGTGTAGCCACGGGGCACCAGGCGCACCATGGGCATCACCTCGGAGGACAGCGAGACCTGCCGGAAGCCCAGCTCCCGAGCCAGGGCACCCACCTGCTGCTCATGGTCGGGCCACCTGTCGAAGGCAGCAGAGGCTGAACCCCGGAGGCCCCCGACGACCAGCTCCCTCCACTCTGGGCCAGCAGGAAAGGTGGACTGAGCAGGGAAAGGTGTCCCCTGCCATGTGGTGTACTCAGGGGGTCAATCCCAGCCACCGAAGGGAGATCTGGGTGGTGAAGGAGAGTTCAGCAGCTGCTGGCGCCTCCCCTCCAGCCATTACCGGCTTCCAGCCCTTTTGGCTATAAACCAGCGCACGGTGGCTACAGAAGCCCGAAAAAGAACGGGATACATAAATCTGTCCAAATACACCTCCTGCCTGGTTTGTGTGATCCCCATCTATGCCCAGCTGCTAAATGCAGCCCTCGGCAACCAGAGGTTGCCCCCTCCAGCTGCCTTCTCTCTGGGCTACCAGCAGCCCAGATGTGCTGCCTGTGTTTCTACATCTGCCCTCCGTGGCACCAACGGTGCACCTTCTACACCGCCCCCCCCCGGTCTCCCTGTTGGGAGCTGCACTGCAGGGTCAGGACCCCCTCGGCCCAAGGGACTCACAGGTAGGAGTGCAGCAGGACCACGGCCAGACTGCGGATGCCCCGTGCCAGCAACGCCTCCAGCTCCACTCGCAGGGCAACAAGGTTCACGGGCTGCTTCACCACCACCGCCTCCCCGGTCAAGCCTGGGGGGGAGTCCACATCTGCACTCCAGAGGCTCCACCCAGCTCTCCTCCCTCCCACCCCCGTGCCTGGCTGCAGCTCTCACCTGTCACCCGCTGCCCGGAATCAAAGAGCTGGCAGCCCTCCTGATGGAGCACCAGGCGCTCGTCCACCTCGACCACGGCCTCGTACAAGACCTCTGGCATTCGGACCTCCTTGGGGAGAGAGGACAGGGGGCCCGTGGGGAGACCAGGCCTTGGGGACGGGTCTGTCCACTGGGGGGGGGCAGAGGCAGGGAGGGCGAGAGAGAGCCCGTGCCAAGAGAAGGGTCGGGCCCAAAGGGGCCCAGGAGGCAAGCGAAGGGGCACAGAACCAAGGCTCAAATGGGCCTCTGGCTTCAACAGCCCCCTTCGTCAGTGCCTCACTGGGCTGGCTGCACCCGGCCGTTCTCCTTCGGGCACAGGTGGGGCAGACCCAAAGGAGGCCAAGCACATCTGGGGCGCCCTGGCTGTTCTGCTGCAGCCCCTGCCTGGGTCCAGGAGGAGCAGGACTCTCTGGGGCCCCAATTCTTTGCGGAGGGGGGGGCAGCCTTAGGCCAGCAGAGGAGCGAGAGCCTTCATGGCAGAAGGCCCCCCCCCCGGACTGTCAGACCAGGGGCGAGAGGCAGGCAGGCAGGAAGGCTGGCACTCTCCATCCCGGTCAGCCACTGGCCTCATTGGCCCAAGAAGCTCCTGGGAGCGCGGAGGGGTTGGGGTGGGAGCGGAGCTGCTCACGCCTTGAGTCCCAGGCACGCCCAGGAGCGGGCAGGGGCTCCCAGCCAACCTGACCCCCCCACACACTTGGCTGCCACTGCCAGTCCCAGGTGCAGCCGAGCTACTGCTCAGGGAAGGTGGTGCCAGCCGGCACAGGGATCAGTCCTCCAGCGCAAGGCACAGCAGAACCGGGTTGGGGGGGGGACCTGTTTACAGAGCACTGACCAGGTCAAAAATGTTGGGCCGTGCCTGGTTCCCGATGTAGAGCAGGTCCTGGAAGCCCCTGGTGATCAGCAGGGCGAAGCGCTGGCCTTTCCGCTCCAGGAGGGCATTGGTGGCCACTGTGGTACCCATCCGGATCCACTCGATGCGCCTGGTGTCCAGGGGCCAGTCTTTGGGGAAGGGGACCCCGCACTCCTGTTGGGGGGGGAGGGAGGGCTGGACTTCAGCCAGCCGCTTCCTCTGGGGCCTCCCCCACAAGCATCAGGGGAGTCCCAGCCACCAGGATCGGGGAGCAGAAGCACTTCTGCCCTCGGCCTGCTCGGCAGGTCTGGCGTGCAGCAAGAGGGAGCAAGCCGGAGGCAGAGACCCCCAACTCGCAGGCCTTCGCCGTCCCCCCTCAGGGAAGCATCCGAGCCACCGGCTGCTCCGAGGCCAGCCTCGGGGCCCCGGGAGAAGCCGCTCCGCAGGTGGCGCCAGGGGACGGGACAGCCCGCTTCGATCGCTCCTCCAGCCGGGCCGGACTGACCTCCTCCAGGATGCGGCGGATGCCCTCGGTGGGGGCGTCGCGGTAGTTGGCCGGGTCCTCGGAGAGCAGCTTCATCACGCGGACCTTCCCGCCGGGGCAGCGGGCGAAGACGTCGGTGAAGGTGCCGCCGCGGTCGATGGCGAACTGGAACTTGTCCGGCTGCGGGACAGCCATGGCGGCGAAGGGGGCGAGCGGGGCGCTGGGAGGAAGGCTGAACCGCCGGACGGGCCACGAGCGCACCGACCCTCCGCCCCAGTCGCCGCCCGCTCGAGACAGCCCGCCCCCGCCCCCGCCCCCGCCCCCCCGAACGGCCGCCCGGCTGCTGGAGCGGGCGGGGGGGCGCTCCTCCTGCGCGCGCGGAGAGCCAGGGGCGGCGCCTGCCGGGCCCCTCCCGTCGG
This sequence comes from Daboia siamensis, assembly GCA_024449315.1. Taxonomy (NCBI): domain Eukaryota; kingdom Metazoa; phylum Chordata; class Lepidosauria; order Squamata; family Viperidae; genus Daboia; species Daboia siamensis. Next base: position 43,332 of record JAKJMR010001039.1, read on the forward strand.
GGCGCGGGGCAGGCCGGGAGGCGCCGGGCGGGAATGGCGGGGCTGGAGCTGCTGTCCGAGCAGGGCTACCGCGTGGACGGGCGGCGCGCCGGCGAGCTCCGGCAGATCCGCGCCCGCATGGGCGTCTTCGCGCAGGCCGACGGCTCCGCCTACCTGGAGCAGGGCAACACCAAGGCGCTGGCCGTGGTCTACGGGCCCCACGAGGTAGGCACTCCCCGCCGCGCGCGCCCCTTGCCTGCTTGCCTGCCTGCCAGGGGCCGCCGGGCTGGGTGGGGGGCTCCGGCGGCCCCCTCCCTCCCCTCCCCGGCCTTTCTCCCTCCGTCTCCCCGCAGGCGCGCGGCTTTCGGGGCAAGGCGCCGCCGGACCAGGCGCTGGTCAACTGCCAGTTCAGCATGGCCACCTTCAGCACGGGCGAGCGCAAGCGGCGGCCCCACGGCGACCGCAAGTCCAGCGAGATGACGCTGCACCTGAAGCAGACCTTCGACGCCGCCATCCTCACGCAGCTCTTCCCGCGCTCCCAGATCGACGTCTACGTGCAGGTGGGGCTCCGGGGCCGGCGCGGGGGGGCCGTGGGGGGCGGGGGCGGGCGGCTCACCGCCGCTCGGCCGCCTTCAGATCTTGCAGGCGGACGGCGGCAACTACTGCGCCTCGGTGAACGCCGCCACCCTCGCTGTGATCGACGCCGGGATCCCGCTGCGCGACTACGTCTGCGCCAGTTCCGCGGGCTTCGTGGAGGACAGCCCGCTGGCCGACCTGAACTACATCGAGGAGGCGGCCGGGGGCCCGCAGCTGGCGCTGGCGCTGCTGCCCAAGGCCGACCAAATCGCCCTGCTGGAGATGAACGGCCGGCTGCACGAGGACCACCTGGAGCGCCTGGCCGAGGCCGCCCGCAAGGCCTGCATGGACGTCCACGCCGTGCTGGACCGGGTGGTGCGCGAGCACCTGCGCGAAGGAGCGGCTCTCCCGGGGAACTGAAGCCGAGGGGCTGCCCTGGACTGCGGCCCGCCCCGCCGCCGTGCCTCGGACCGTCTGGGGCTTTGTACGCCTGTCTCGAACACGCGCCTTCAAATAAACGTCTGGAATGAACAATTGCGCCCGTGAAGTCTCTTAGAAACCCGGGCGGGCCAAGAGGGGCGAGGGTGGCGGCTCCAGAGGGCTTCGGGCCGGCTGCGATCTCCGCGCGGCCTTTGGGAAGAGCTCCGCCCGCCTCCCGCTGTCCGCCTTCGAGGCCCTTCTCGGCGCCGCGCGCGATTCGGGGGTTCCCGGAGCGGCGCCGTCCGGGCGCGAACGCGGGGAGGCGCGCTCGGGACGGACGCTCCTCCCCGGCGCCGGGCGGAGCGTGCGCGTTTTCCGGGGAGGCGCTTCCAACCGCTTCTGCCGGCCGGGCGCCATGGGGCTGCTCTCCGACCCGCACTGGCGCCGCGCGGCGTCCCGGCTGCTGCTGCGCCTGCAGGCGCCGCTCTGGTGGGTAGGGGCGGGCGGGCGGGGAGGGGGCTTCCGTCCGCCGCCGCCCGGCTGAGCCGCTCTCCTCTCGCTCTCGTCCGCAGCGCGCTGAGCTTCGTGGCCGGCTTGGGCTGGTTCCTGGGCCTGGCCTTCCAGCCGCTGGCGCCGCGCGCCTCCATGTCGGAGAACGCCATGGGCTCGACCATGGTGGAGGAGCGCTTCGCCCGCGGGGACCGCGCCCTGGCCCTCGCCCGCGAGTTCGCCGCCCAGCGCAAGAAGGCCGGCGGGTGAGTCGGGGCGGCGGGGCGGGCGCGGGGCGGCGGGCGCGGGGCCGCGGCGACCAATGCCCCTCTGCCGCAGGGCGCTGCCGGTGGCCTGGCTGGAGAAGAGCCTGCGGGGCCTGGGCCTGGAGGTCTACGCGCAGAGCTTCTCCCGGACGCTGCCCTTCCCGGACGAGGCGCGCGAGAGATACGTAAGGCCGGGGGCAGCCGGGGCGGGAGGGGGGCAGCGATGCCCCGGAGGCTCCCTCCTCCCTTCTCCTCCCCTCTTGCAGATGGTGAAGGGGACCAACGTGTACGGGATCCTGCGGGCCCCGCGCGCGGCCAGCACTGAGTCGCTGGTCCTGAGCGTGCCCTGCAGCGGCGGGCAGCAGCGGAACAGCCAGGCGGTGGGGCTGATGCTGGCCCTGGCTGCGCATTTCCGCGGTGAGGGGGGGGGAGTGGTGCAGGTGGGGAGGGAGGGAGGGAGACAGAGGGCCGGTGCTGAGCTGCCCTTCCTTCCCAGGCCAGATCTACTGGGCCAAAGACATCATCTTCCTGGTCAACGAGCACGACCTGATCGGCATGGAGGCCTGGCTAGAGGCTTACCACGACGTCAACGTCACAGGTAGGGGGTCTGCCGGGTGCTTGGAAGGGTGGGAGCCTCGGTTCCCCCCTGCCCTCCCTGGCTTTGCTCCAGGGCGCCCCCCCATGCCTCTCCTATCAGGGCTGCTGCTCCCCACATCGGTTAGGACCCATCGGGTTGTTAGCAAACGCTTCCCTTAAAACGAACGGGACTTGTAGCCCTTTTTAGAAAAGCAGGGCAGAAATTGGGCCCGTTGGCAGCTTTGGGAAACCTGATCTTGGCTTTTGGCAGAGACTCTTGGAGAGCTTCCGAATCTAGCCAGTAGGAAACCCCACCGCCCGGCTCCCCTCTCTCAAGGAGGCACCCATGCAACGGCTGTGTCCTCTGCAGAAACGCAGTCCTCGGGGACGTTCGGCCGAGCAGGAGCCATCCAGGCCGCCATCTCTCTGGAGCTGAGTAGCGACGTCATCACCAGCTTCGACGTGGCCGTGGAGGGGCTGAACGGGCAGCTGCCCAACCTGGATCTGGTCAACCTCTTCTACTCCTTCTGCCAGAAGAACGGGCTGCTGTGCACCATCCAGGGCAAGGTGCGCGGAAGAACTCCTGTGTCCTGGGTTTGTCTGGAGGCTGCCCGGAGGGGAGACCACCTTGGCCATCAGCCCAGCCAGGCCAGAGGAGGTGCCTTGCGCCAGACTCGGCCACTGGTGGAGCAGGCACGTGGTCAGTCTGCCAGTAGGATCCCTCCGTGGTCAGGGTGGGAGCGGTGGTGCCCCTCCCTTGCCCCAAGAGCCCTTCACCCCAGGGCACCCTCCTGCTGAGGGCCTTCCCTGTTCCCCCGCCTGCAGCTGCAGCGCTCCGACTGGGACTCCCTGCCGGCCTTCCTGCACTCCCTCCAGACGCTGCTGCTGATGGTGCTCAAGCAGGGCTCCGGCCACCCGCAGGGGGACCACGGCCTCTTCCTCCGTTACCACATTGAGGCCGTCACCATCCGCGGCATCAACAGCTTCCGCCAGTACAAGTTTGACATGGGCGCGATGGGCGTGTGAGTGCCAAGGAGAGGCTGGGGGGATGCTGGGGGCCCCGTCTGGGACCCGAGACCGCAAGGCTCTTTCTGCTCTCCCCCCAGGACCTTTGAGGGGATCTTCCGGAAGCTGAACAACCTGCTGGAGCGGCTGCACCAGTCCTACTTCTTCTACTTGCTGCCTTCGCTCTCTCGCTTCGTCTCCATCGGGCTCTACATGCCGGCCTTCGGCTTCCTCCTCCTCATCCTGGTCCTCAGGATATCCTGCTCCAGCGGGTGGCCCTGCTGACCGGGAGGCCTGAGATACTTCGGGGAGGGTGGCTGGGATGGGGCTCCTGCTTCCAGAGCCTCTGGTGCACCCTCCCCTGGGGAAAGTGGGGTGCTGGAGACATGTGCGGGGACCCTGCCTGAGTCCTCCAGGGCCACGTGCCAAGCAAGCAGGGTTTGGGGCCGCTGGGTGCTGGAAGAGGGCGGTCCCATCCCGTTGTGAGGGGCCCTTTGGCCTGAGAGAGCGACCCAATGTGGGTCGCCTCTATCCAGAGGCTGCGGTCAGCAGCATTTGTCCCCAGAATGCTTGGGGGGGGCAGTCCGGGTGTCGTGTTTGGGGATTGCCTATGTCAGTCCTGTTTTCCTGGACTCCCCCTTCAACGCCCTGGACTTGTGGATGAAGCTGAGCAGTTTCGACGGCGGTGGGAACCAGCTTTGCGATGGGGACCAGGCTTCGAATCCTGCTCCCTTGGAGGTGGGTTGCAACAGGAAACGGCAGTCCTGGCCCCTTGAGAAGGGGGGTGTTGTGCTTGTGGCAGAAATCTCTCTCTTCAGGGATCGACTTGGGTGGCATGTAGAGCCCTGTTGTCAAACTCCCCAGCCTTGGCGGTGGGATATGCCTGGCCAGCTCTGGCTTGGCCGTTCCCGTGCTTTGGGGGTGGAGGAGGACACCCCCTGAGCTGCTGCCATCCCTTTTGGGACAGGATCCAAGGCCCAGCTTGCTAACCCTGGTCCCCCCGCTGCTCATCTGCCATGCCACTGGCCTCGCGCTCTACTTTGTGCCCGTCTGGGGGCAGCAGATGGCCACTGAACACTTCCCGGTCTCTGAGGCGGAGGCCGTGGTGCTCACCAGCATTGGGATCTACGTGGCCGGACTGGCCTTGCCCCACAACACGCATAGGTAACGGTGGGGCGGGAACCTGGCCTCCCACGTCGGGTTGCACGTGGGGCTGGACGCGAGGAACAGGCAGGCGAGTGGCCACAGGGCTCTGCCCAGACTGAGCCGGGCTCCTGCCTTGCAGAGTCCTGATGGGCTCCGGGACCAACCAGGGCTGGATGATGCTGAAGCTGTTTGCGCTGCTCTATCTGGCCATGCAGCTGAGCTGCGTCGCGCTCATCAACTTCTCCCTGGGCTTCCTGCTGACGGTCACCATGGCGCCCGTGGCGGCGATTGTGCAGCCCACGGGGCCCAGGTATGCCCCGGGGCAGGGACAGCAGGGCCTCTGGGGCAGCGGGGGGGGGGGGGGGGGGGGG
>JAKJMR010001039.1:48259-93149 GCA_024449315.1 Daboia siamensis
GGGGGGGGGGGGGGGGGGGGGGGGGGGGGGGGGGGGGGGGTGGCATGCTATTGCAGGGCGGTAGGTGTGCTCTTTCCTACCCCAGTGATTCCCTCCAGGGAGAAAGGAGGGCTTTTGAACCATTCTCTGTATCTGGTGTCCCAGGCCCGAAACCGTCTCTGTGGCGAAGGCTGGCGTGAAGGAAGCCAACGTTTTCACAAGGGTGAATCCCCCCCCTGGGTGGGGGGAACTAGACCAGTTAGCAGTGTCAGTAGCCAAGCCAGACAGCCGTTTCTGTTCTTTCTGGTTCCTGGATTAAAGGATTGCTGACATGGGTGAAACCTTCAGCACCTTTGCACCCTGGTTAGATTGCAGTTTCTCTAAGAAATTGGTGGGAAAGGGTGCCGATGCATCTGTGCAGGGAGGGGGGAGTGCCAGGCAGGTCACGTTTCCCCCCCCCCCCCCCCCGGATTTAAGCCTGGAAAGCTGGCAAGCAACTCCAGCCCACCCAATCAGCCGCCTTAAGCAGCGCAGGTGCAACACTTGAGGCGGCTTCGCCCTGCATCTCTGGCCCAGGCCGGCGGGCAGGAGGAAAAGCCACCGGGGGATGGGCACGGGCCTGGTGGGTGTGATCAGAAGACCCCTCCCCCGCAGGTACCTCTATGCGGGACTGCTGGTGGTGGTCTCCCCAGCCATCACCCTCCTCCTTTGCATCTTCCTGTACCAAGAGCTGATGGAGTACCCCATTTCGCCCCTGGAGGGCTGGCAGCAGTTCCTCCAGGTGATCGCAGAGGGGCTGCTGGACCACTACCTCTACGGCTCCATCGTCTTCCCCTTTGTGGCCATCTTCGTCTACCCCTGCTGGCTGCTCTTCTGGAACGTGCTCTTCTGGAAGTAGCTCCCCCCCCCCCCCTGGTCTTGGCCCACCGGAGGCCAGCGAGGTTTTGAAGTGGACCGGGGAGGGGAATCCGGACCCTCCTCCTGCACAGCAGCCAATGGTGTCCAGAGAGCTTTCCAAGAGGGCAAGGAGGAGGAGGCGCTGCCAAGCTCGCAGTGTCGAACGTCCGGCTGGCTGCATGCTGGGTCCTGCTTCTGGGCTGGCCACAGAGATTGGCTAGGGGCCACTGATTCTCTTGGACTTTGCTGCAGTTGCAAAACCTAGAAAGACCCTCTGGAGGCCAGGAGGGGGGTGGGAGCTGTGGTTTGCCTGAAACAGTTTTGGTAAAATAAACAGTTTAGAAGTTGTGGTGCAAAGAGTGGATTTGTGTATGCCCACCGCCCCTGTCGTTTTTCAGGCACTCGCAAGCTCCGGGTGGGTTGCAAAGCTGACCTTGAGAGGTTGAAGGCCGGGATGGGGCTCTTGAACAATGAATCTGAAACAATCCTGTTAAAGCAACCTGGAATTTAATGTGGAGAAAAGCAAAGCTTTACATTTAGGCAGGAAAAATCAAAGGTATAAAAGTACTGGCTCAAAAACAGTAACTGGGAGAGGCACCTTGGAGTCCTAGTGGACAGTCACTTGCTAGCCGTGTGCAGCAGCAGCCAAAAAAGCTAATACAATCTTGGGTTGTATAAACGGGCATGGAATCAAGATCAGAAGAGTCTAGTCATGCCGGCCACATGACCACGGAGACGTCCTCGGACAAGCGCTGGCTCTTCGGCTTTGAAACGGAGATGAGCACCGGCCCCTAGAGTCGGAAACGACCAGCACGCATGTGCGGGGGAACCTTTACCTTTTTATAAATACTTAATAAGGCCACACCTGGAATACCTGCATCCAGTTTAGGTCACCACGTAACAAAAAAGATGTTGAGACTGGCAAAGAAGAGCAACTGAGATGATCCAAGGCCTGGAGATTAAAACGGACGAAGAAGGGCTGCGGGACTTGGGTTTGGCCAGTCTACAGAAAAGAAATAGCAGCCTTCCCGTATTTGAGGGGCTGCCACCAAGTGGGGGGGGGTGAACTTGTTCTCCAGAGGGAAGCACAAGAAACAACGAATAAACGAAACTAAGCAGGAAGAGAAGCAACCTGCAGTCAAGGAGAAACTTCCTGAGGACAATTAGGCAGTGGAACTGCTTGCCACCAGAGGTCGCGCTTGCTCCATTCCTCGAGGTTTCTAGGAAGACATTTGACAACCACTCGCGAGAGACGGTCCAGGTTCTCCACCAATCGTCCCATCCTGGGCTCCCTTCTCTGTTCGGATTGACGGATTGACCGCTTCCGGTCCCGCCCGCCCTCTTGGCGCCGCTGGCCGGTCCAGCGATCCAGCCGGAGTTGGCTGCAATCGCTGCGGGCCCACGAGGGGGCGTTCCTCTAAACGATTCGTAGATCTGCCTGCTCCATCCGGGGAGGCCCAAAGGCGCCGCGCCGCTCTAGCCACCGTCGCTCGGAGGGCCGGACTTCCGCCGCGCGGCGCCTTGTGGGAGAGCTGTCTCGCCCATTCTCGCCCCAAGATGGCTGCGGTGGCGGCGGCGGCGATGGCGGCGCGGAGCCTGGCGCGCTCGCGGGGGCGCTTCCTGGTCCCGGCCCTGCCCGGCGGCCCTCAGACGCGGGTACGGCCAGGCGGCCCGCGACGCGCGCGGCTCCCCCCGCTCGGACCCGGCTCGGTCCCGGCGGCTGCCCCAAGGTCACCCCGCTCGGCCGCGGCCCCCCCCCCGCCGCCGCCTCCTGCTGCTGCTGCCCCGGCGCCCTTGGCACGGCTGGCGGCGCAGCCCGGCTGGTGCAGTGCGGCGCCTCGAAGGACGCCCGCGGGAGGGGCCGGAGCGGCTGCCGGGAGGAAGCGGGGAGGCTCCGCCGGCGCTCGAAGGAAGCCCGGCCGCCCCGGATCGGCCCTGCGGGAGAGCCCGTTCCGGGCCCCCCCTGGAAGGGCAGAGCGGTCGGAGGGCGGCGGGTCGGTCCGTGGCAGTCGGGGTGGGGGCGGCCTCTGCCCAGCCCCGGCTTAAGTGCTCCGAGGGGGGTGGGAGGTCGGAAAGCGGGTCGTGCCCCCCCTCCCTGGCCAAGAGGGCGGGGCGACCCCCACCTCCCGGTAGCCGAAGTGGCGCGTTGGGTATCTGAATTGTCCAGCCCGGTCCTTCTCAACCTGGGCAGCTTGAAGATGGGTGGAGTTCCAGTCCCAGAATTCCCCAGCCAGCTTTGCTGGGAGTTGAAGTCCGTCCATTTGAAAGATGAAAGCTGGCTGGGGAGTTCTGGAAGCCCCCCCCCAAGTTGCCAAAGTAGAGAAACGATGCTCCAGCCTAATTTGTGCAGAAGGATTCCCCCACGTCAGGGTTTTGTGTTATCAACGTGGGAACTCTGCAGTATATATCGCGGTGTGTGTGTGTGTGTGAGAGAGAGAGTCAGAGCAGTCAGCCAGAATTTCTGGGAAGCAGCTGATAGAAGAATCCAGCAGAGTAGCGGACTGCAGGGAGAACAGGGACAGGCCACTGGAGTTTCGGCCACATTTGGCCGATGGCCTCTGAGGATTTCCTGCTTGCTTTGGAGGAGCGAGGCGCCGTTTCCCTTGCAGGAGATTCACTCGGTTGCCTTTCTCTGCAGGCCAATGTGGCGTCTGTGGCGGGTCTCTCTTGGGGCAAGAGGGTGGCCCTGAGCGCTCTGGGCGTTCTGACAGTCGGCGGGGCAGGGCTGGCCTGGGCCCTTCACAGAGCTGTGAATGCCTCGGAATTGGAGCTTCATCCCCCCAGTTACCCCTGGGGCCACGGTGGCCTCCTGACTGCCTTGGACCACAGCAGGTACGTGGTGTCCTAGCCCAAGAAGGCAGGGCTGGCGGTCCCGTTGGAGTTTGTTTTACCTCCTCTGGATGGCAGGCAGCTGCCAGGCCTTGTCTCTTTTCAAACCCTGTCCCGTCCCACCCGATGGCACTTAGGGAAAAACTTTACAGCTGGCTCCACTTCCTTTGCTGCTCCTGCACCCACGTTCTGTCTGCCTTTATCCAGACGGTCATCTCTGAGCTCCCTTGGCACTCTGCTTGGCCCGGCTGCCTCTGGCACTGGGCGTACCATGCCAGCTCAGAGGAATCCTGATCCTGGGCAGAGCCATTCCCCGAGAGTGGAAGCCACTTTCCTTGGTTCCTCTGCTTGCCTGTCGGCTACCTTGTTTGTAAGCGCTGCCTTCTGAGGCTCGTGGCCTGACAGAAACATTCATGTCCACAGTGTCCGGCGTGGCTACCAGGTGTACAAGCAGGTGTGCTCTGCTTGCCACAGCATGGAGTACTTGTCCTTTCGCAATCTTGTGAACGCCACCCACACTGAAGAGGAAGCCAAGGCCCTGGCTGCGGAGGTAAGCAAAGCGTGCAGTGGGATTCAACTGGACCACAGGGAGATGACCCTGGTTGGGATGGTGTGGGCGCTGCTCTGGACTGCCTTGTGTCTGGTTCACACCTTCAAGCGGTTGGCGGTAGGGCTAGTGGCCACGTCACCATTCCACCCGACCCCGATCTGGGAGCTGAGGTGGTGATGGATGAAGGTGGGCAAATACTGGCTCCTTCTCTGGGGAAGATGGAGGGTTCACAGCGAGGCTGACCTCTCGCCCTTTAGGTGGAGGTGCAGGACGGACCCAATGAAAACGGCGAGATGTATATGCGGTCTGGCAAGCTGTTTGACCGCTTCCCCGACCCTTACCCCAACTCTGAAGCGGCACGGGCAGCGAACAACGGCGCCCTGCCTCCTGATCTCAGCCTCATTCTCAAAGCCAGGTAGTCTCTCCCCCCTGAGGAGGGGGTGGGGCACAACTGGGCGGTTGGCACTGCCAGGCAGAGGAGACACTTGAAGAAGCTGGGCCCTCACCGCCCTTCCCTTTCAGGCACGGGGGCGAGGACTACGTCTACTCCCTCCTCACTGGCTACTGCGATCCCCCGGCAGGCGTGACTATGCGGGAGGGGCTTTACTACAACCCCTACTTCCCTGGACAAGCCATAGCCATGGCCCCTCCCATCTACAATGACATTCTGGAATACGATGACGGTGAGTGGGCGGGGGGGGGGGGGGGCTGGCAGGAGGCCTTTCCCTCGACTTGGCTGGTGATCACCCGGGTCTGCTCCTTTGCAGGCACACCTGCCACCATGTCACAGGTGGCAAAGGATGTCTGCACCTTCTTACGATGGGCAGGGGAACCAGAATTCGACGACCGCAAGCGGCTAGGCCTCAAGGTGCGTCTTCTTTGCCGGCCGTGGCCTGATGGGCCAGGCAGGCGTAGCCAGGAGCTGCTGCTGTTCCCTGGTGGGGACCAAGAGGGCTGCCTGCAAGGGGAGGGGGGGAATGCCTGGGAGTGGGGAGGGAAACTCTGTGACAGCCTCTCCTGTCTTCACGCAGACAATACTGATTGCGTCCGTGGCAATACCCTTTGTGTACTTGATGACAAGGCACAAGTTTTCGGTTGCGCTGAGCAGGAAAATGTTCTACCAGCGTCGTGACTGACCTCTGGATGAGGCAGACCTGCCTCGGATGCCAGAGCGTTGATGGCACTTCGTCCTTCGTGCAGCTGGGTGGGGGGATGGCTGCTTCTCCCGAGCGCCCTGGCCGCTATTTAATGCCTCCCGCCGTTCATCCAGTTGCTCTCACAGCCTTGGCAAGAGGACCCTGGGGCAAGGGGTGGCAGGCACCCAATAAACGTGTTTCCTCAACCAGACATTAGTTGCTTTCTTGAGACGCCGAGTCCCCTCGGCCTGCAGGTCATCTCGCCTAAGTTGTGGCCACTCCTGCCCCCCCTTCCCTTCCCTGGCAAATCTTCCTCGGCCCTGAAAAGAATCACCGGCTCAGGGCTGGCATGTTTTTCTTTTATTGGGAAGGTTCTCCCCACCTGTGCAGCAGCCTAGAGCTGGAGTCTCCCCTTCCTTCCGGGTTTACTCTAAAAGTTTTAATAGCTGCGCCTTGGTTGCCCAGAAGTGTCAGTTAAAGCCCTTTGGGGTAGGGGAAGGAATCGGGTAATGGGAGGGAGGGAGACCAACTGATTTTCTGACTCACCCCCTGCAAGTGAAGTCAGAAAGCAGGCATCTCTCGCTTGCTGTCTTTCGAGCCCAATGCGGAGCCACAGGCCCTGGGCTGGCACTGCAGCGTCTGCCAAAGCTGCAAAGAGGCGCCTGTTTTTACCCGCCATGCAGTTAGAAGTCCAGGAAGGGGAGGGAGAGCTAAGTAGGGAAACACCTCCCCCCCAATACAAAAGCCCAGCAGCCAGGTGGAGCTCCACCCGGCTCATCTACTGAGATGGGCGGGGAGGCCGGAAGTCTGCCTGCCCGCTTCCTCTTGGCCAGCGCTCAGTGACAGTTCTGGCACAGCCGGTGGCATCTCTCTCCGTTCACGTTGCACCGACAGCCCCCGCTGATGTCACCGTGGCCCTGCAAGAAATGGGTGAGTGGGGTGACATAGCAGGCCACCCTCCCCTGCAGCCTCCTCCCGCCCCTCCGTGTTGCCAGGGTTGAAACTCCCCTCCTGTCCCCTTTGCCTTCCGCCACTGCGCCCCTGGGAGACGCTGAGGTTTGGTTTCCCAAAGCCTGCCCTCTTCCTGAGGCCTGGCTATCCCAGCCCCTGCCCACTCCAGGGCAGGCGATCTGGTGCGGCTCAGAAGAGAGCCGCTTCAGCAGTTGGCGGAAAGAAGCCAGGCTGCATCGGGGGCCCGCCAGCCTTTGGGCAGGCAGACAGCCACTTGTGGGGTCCAGAGCCAGAGGCAGCCTGCTCGGCTCCCAACGCTTAACTCCTGGGCTGTCCAAGGCCTGGATGTGGCAGCTCTTCCCTGTTTGGGCAGGCGGGCCAGAGGCGGTGCAGTATCAGTTATCCTGGGCCCTTTGGGATGAGCTGGGCGGGGGGAACCGGTGGCCCCTTCCGCAGCTTCCGAGGAGGCAGCCTCCTGGGATGCTCTCACCCTTTCTGAAGCATCAGACAGGCTGGTCAGGAGGGGCCAGAGGTGTTTTAGTTCACGAACGTCCTTGCATTTGTGTGCAGACACCCAAAAACACACCCACCCCTGCCTTCTAAAATGTGGAAATGGCCCATTGTTACAAAAGCTCCACGCTGCCAGACCTAAGCAGAACACCTGTGGGCTCCCCAGAGGGCAGCCAGGCCCAGCAGCCAGAGGGCTTGGGACAGCGCGAGAGCAGGAAGAAGAGTTTGGCCCTGCTTGCCTTCTCCTCCCCACCCACCTCCCACCCCATTGAGGTCACGTACCCCTGGCCCCCAGCGTGGGCCTTTGGTCACCCAGCAGATCTCTGTCTGGCAGACGGGGCACCTGATCCAGTCACAGCCGCCCTTCTTCTGCACCACGATGCGGCAGGCAGGGCAGTGCATGGCCTCCCCCAGCTGCACCAGCATCTGCCGGAACACAGGGCGCAGTCACGTACTCGGAAGACACAGGCTCCCTAGCGCAAGGGGGGGTGGGGGGCCAGCACTCTTGGTGAAGGAGGCGCCCCCCCCCCCATGCCCCCAGAGGGGAGAGCTGCTCACCTTCAGCATGTTGTTCGTCTCCCGGGCAGCAGCATCGTTGTGAGCCTGGGAGCGTAACTTGTCCTGGTACTGCTTGCAGTTCATGCCCTCGTGAATGGCCTGCGGGCAGAGACCGTTTCAGGCTCAGCCCTTCCACCCTGCAAGGCCCCCCCCCCTCAGTGCAAGGGGTGAGAACCCACCCCATCTGGAGCATCTGCCCCCTGCTTTCAGCTGCAGCCGGCCAGCAAGGTTTAGATGGGCTCCCCTGTCAGGGCACTGCCCTCCTGGGCAGAGGGCTGCAACTCTGCCAAATCCACCAACTTGAACCCGGGGGGGGGGGGCCTTAGGAACCAGCCATCCCTGGCAGGGGAGGAATGCAGGGAAAAACAAAAGGGGGCTTGTTTCTGGCTGCCGGTCTCGTGGGAGAAGCCTGCAAATGGGCAGCAAGCGTAGCTGAAGGGTGCAAATGGGGCGCTCAGGAGCATCTCCTGTCAACGTTCCCCCCACTTTGTCTGGCTCCCAGTCCAAGCCAGGGTGGGGGGTCCAAGGTGTCACCTGCTGGGCCCACCTTGCAGACGAGGCAGTTCAGGGCCCAGCAAATTGGGCAGCGGAACTCATTGACGTCGTCCTCGTAGACGCACCAACCAAGGCAGTCGGCCGTCCGGCAGTGGTAGCTGTTCTGTGCCCGGCTCTCAGCCACAGCCAGCCGGCGCTCCAGGAAGCGTTCGTACTCGTCCCAGGTCACCAGCTGCGGGGAGGGAGGAGCTGGCTCAGAGCAGTGCCAAGAGGTAGGGGGTGTGTGTGTGTGTGCCACCTTCAGGCGCTTCTCTGGCAGCTTCCCAGTATGGACTCACCGCCCGGATCTCCCGGTCTTGGAGGTGGCTGGTGCAGGCGTAGGAATCATCCCGAAAGGGGCAGGACACCTGGGGGTCCTGGCTGCAGTTGACCAGCTGGCGCAGGCAGGCTCTGCGGAAGGAGAGGGCGGCTCAGAGCAGGGCTTGAGGTGGGGCCCAGCCCCGCCTCCTGCAAGGCGCCTCACCTGCAGAAGCTGTGCAGACACTCCCTTAGCAGCACCCCATTGCCCGGCTCCACCTTCAGGTAGCAGATCCGGCATTCCATCTCCTCCTGGTTGGGCACCAGAGCCTCGTCCTCCAGCTGGCACAGCTGCTGGAAATTCTGCAGCCGCTCCTGCTCCAGGGCCTGCAGGAGGAAGGGCAGGAAGCTGGGCTTGGCAGCTGGCAGAAAAGCCCCCTTCCCCCCCCCAAGCCCTTTGGGAGCTGGCCAGAGGCCTGAAAGGCAGAGCGCCCAGAGGGTTGCAAAAGGAAGGCAGGATCGGAGCAGAATCCCTGGAAGTGTTACTGGCACAATTGTGTGAAATGCCTACTGCGCATCATCCCTGCTTCCCAGAGCCCTCTGGCACGGAAGGCCGTGCGAGGGCACAGGATGAGGGCAGCACAACTGAGAAACGGGGACGTCTCTGTGGCCTTGGAAGCTGAAGCTGCTGGGTGACAACAGAGCCAGCCTTAAGGGCACTTTGGGTCCAAGAGCCACCCCCTCCTTACTGCCTCCCCACCCCACCCGCCCACCCCCCAGTTATCCTCCTGCAGTGTGTGCCTAACTGCTGACCAGAGTGCCTTTCTCTGCCCCTCTGGCACAGCCCTCATCAGATGCTACGACGCAGATTTTGCCCGTGGGGTTTACAGAAGAAGCCCCTTTGGTGTTCCGGGCATTCCCAGCCTGGCCTGAGCCTCAGGCCCTGAGGAGACGCCTTCTTTGCAAGTGGGGGGGGGGGGGGGGGGAAAGCAAGGGGTCCAGGGCTTTTCTGCAGCAGCTTCACAGCTGAAAGCTTCCATCCCGCCCTAGAGAGGACAAGGAAGCCATATTGTTGCTCACCAGAGCCCTTCACCGTTATTTTAAAAGCTGCTTATTTCTCAGTGAATCATTTTGTCACCTTTGAAACCCACTCGCTCCCTGTAAAGCTAGCCCAAGGCAGCTAAACTCAGACAGCAGCCCTAAAATGAGAATGCTCAATGAAATATACGTATCAGGATACTGCAGAGGGAACCAATAACATCTGAACAGGTAACAGAATTCACAACTGCCCGTTAAAACACTGAAACAGGCTCCGGGCAGGGCCTTGTTGGGGAAGGACTGAGCACAGAAACCATAACCAGCAAAAAAGGCAATATTCTCTCTCCTCTACAAAATCTCAAAACGACGTTCCAGGGTCATGAGAGGAAAACTGGAATTCACAGAAGACGGTCTGAAGGAAGGCAATGGTCCTGCCCTGGCTGGACACATTGAGGAGTCTCTTCAAGGATTTAGTGCCAAGCAGCAACCAGCACGCCAGCGCAGGGGGTTCCAGCTGCCTGGCCATTATGCCCCAGAGCGGAGCCCACCCATTTCTAATAGCCAACCCCAATGAAGCTTGATGTGAGTCAGGCAAGCCCCCCCGCTTTCCCTGCTGCACCCTGACTTGCCTTCCCCAGGCAGCTCCTTGGCCCCCGAGGGTCCAGGATTCCCACCCTGAGCACTGCTCTTTCAAGCAGAGGGCCACTCCAGCCAAGGCCAGCCCCCCCTCCCCCCAAAGGGTTCTTGCATATTCGTCCTCGTGACCCCGGCACAGAGCACTTTCCATGATAAACACTGGGGAAGCCTTTGGTATGCAAAACCTCAATGGGGAAAAAAAGGTCCGGTGAACTAGGTCAACTCGTTCATGGGCACCGGAAGTTCGATCATACCTTCCACAGACAGCCACCTTTCCAATTAAAATAAATAGTGAAGTTGCCGAGCAGTTTATGCAAAAGACCCCTAAGCTCCATTTCTGGCAAAGGAAGCAGAAGGTGAGGCTCAGGATGTGCTCAAAGGGCTTTTGCATCCTGCAGTTGCAGTCCTTGAACAATTGGAACATTGCACCCAGTTTTGGTCACCACAATGTAAAAAAGACGCTGGGACTCTGGAAAGAGTGCAGAGAACAGCAGCAAAGATGATCGGGGGATTGGAGACTAAAACATGAGGAACGGTTGCTGGAATTGGGCGTGTCTGGTCTAACAAAATGGACTAGGGGGGACATGATAGCAGTGTCCCAATATTTGAGGGCCTGCCACAAAGAAGAGGGAGTCAAGCTATTCTCCAAAGCCCCTGAAAGCAGGACAAGAAGCAACGTAGCAAAACTCATCAAGGAGAGAAACCA
Source organism: Daboia siamensis (assembly GCA_024449315.1). Lineage (NCBI taxonomy): Eukaryota > Metazoa > Chordata > Lepidosauria > Squamata > Viperidae > Daboia > Daboia siamensis. The sequence goes on from JAKJMR010001039.1 coordinate 58,842, forward strand.
CCTGGAATTTAGGAAGAATTTCCTGACAGAACGATTAACTAGTGGAATAACCTGCCTCCAGAAGTTGTGAATGCTCCAACCCTGGAGGTTTTTAAGAAGAGCCTGGACAGCCATTTGTCTGAAATATGGTATAGGGTTTCCTGCCTGAGCAGAGGGTTGGACTAGATGACCTCCAAGGTCCCTTCAACTTTATTACTACTTTGGAATGCACAATAATTACTCTCTGTGCCAAGTCAAACAAGCCCATTGTGGCATTTTTGCCAATTCCAGTGGATGGCATGGACAAGGTACGGTTTGGCCAGGACCCCGGCTTTGCTGGCAAAACCTGGGCTTATCCAATGGCTTAACAAAGAAACAAAATGAACCTTGAACTGATCTAAATCCAAGCAGGATAAACCTCTCCCCAAGTAAGCAGATCCTTGCATTTGACTCTCCTGGCTCTTGAGCCATCTTTTGGGATTGGGGTTTTATATGTTGCTATTGCAGGCTTTCCGTTTTTTAAAAAAGGCACCTATTTTCCTGCAGAATACCTGTATTTAAAAAGGCAATAGGATCGCTTTTATCTTTGAGAGCCACAGGAAACCAAGCAGCTGTGCCTCCCACCAGGGCTAGCTGTACCCTCCTCCTTCCTGGGGCCCTGGCAGCTCAGGACCATTCAGAAGGGACCAACTGCACAGCGGCCGAGGGCTGATGCTCCCCCACCACCACCTTGCATTTTGCTCCCCAAGGCCAGGCTGGTCTGTTCAGAAACATCTTTCAGGCAGTGCTGACGCTCCTGCACACCTTTGCTGAAACAGACAGCCCCCACACACACACTTCCTCTGGGTTTCAGTGACCCTAGCTGGGGTTCTGCTGGGGCTCAGCTGGCTGCAGGGCTTTCGAGCAGTTACCCATTCAGACTTTCAGACTGGCATTGGGGAGGGGGATCAAAAGAAGCAGCTAACTGGGTTGGTAGAAAACAGAGTGAATTTGTTAATTCAGCCACTTAGCTGTGAAACGTAAGATTACATCCTAGCCTGTAAACCCAAGCAATGGCAAAACGGGGGAGCACATTAGATTAGCGCGTGTACACAGATATTGGGTGTTTTTTCGAGGGGGAGGTGGAAAAACGCCATCCTTGCTGACAAAACTACAGATCCATTTCTTGGGAAGGCAACTCTCTACGCCCCTTTCCTCCGATAAACTGTAATATTAAATGTATATGCTGCTCGACTCTCAGCCACTCTGGGTGTTTTGTTTTTTTTAACATGCAGCCGAAGAGGCAGGGCTCCTCCTGGCCCACCCACCCAGACTTCACAAACCTGGTACCCACGAGGCGGCCACGCAATGCTTCAAGAGCTGTGGTCAAGGGACTCTGGGTTTTTTTGGGGGGTGGAGGGGCTCCACCCTCCTCTCCCCACTTCATTCCCCGTCTTCTTTCAAGCCCCTCCTGCCCCAACAGGACGTCAGCACAGGAGCTCGGCCAGGTGACTCCCTTGGGGAATGCCAGCTGCAAGGAGGGAAGGCGCCTTTCTGGCTGCAGAAGGCAGCAGGGGGACCTCTCAGAAGGGGACCCCTCCAACGGGGGACCTCTTTGCTCCCCAAGCCTTCTTCTGGGGGAATTCCACACAAGGACTTCTTCCCCACTTGCCTTCATTGGGCGGGGGGGGGGGAACCTCTCCCTCCCTGGCTCAGTCAAGAAAGCAATGTAGATTCTCTGGATGGGCCACCTGGCCCAAAGGCGTCTTTTAATGGAACAAGTTCTCCAATTCATTTCAAAACTTCAAATGCAAGATGCAGAAATTAACCCACCTCAGAACGGTACCCAAAGCCACCTTTAGGGAAGGACTCAGAAGCCCCCCCCCCCCCCTTCTCTGGAATTCAGCCCTCTGCTGATGCTCGCCAGTAGGCAGGCCGGGCCAAGCACCCCAAGAAAAGGTCACCTGGTCCTGGGGCTCCCCAGCTTGGAACACGCTCAGTAACGCCTGGCCCCTCCCCCACGGGCCACTGCCTGCCAGCCCAGCCGTCTCCTGCCGAGGAACCTGGCCGAAGGACACCTTCTAACTCTCCGAAGCGCACCCCACGGAGGCGGTGGAGGAAATCAATGGGGCACCTCCGTTTCCAGCCTCCCTCTCGCACCACACGCCGCCTAATCCTTGGGCTGCTGCTGGGGCAGAGACCGGCCTGTCAAGGCCCAACGTGCTAGTTGGGGAGGGTGGCAGGGAAGTCCTCAGTCCCCACTGGCAGCCAGAGCAGCCCCTCCAGCCAGAAAGACCCTCGCTACTCTGGCCTGTCCTCCCACTTCCTTTGGCTGCAACCCGGCCCCCCAGGGGGTTCCCAGTCCCAACAGGGGACGGCAACCCTGGCCTGAATCGTTGGGTAAAGGAACGGAGGCCAAGCGTAGCACCCCCCCCCCCCCCCCTCGGGGCCTTGCCCGTTTCTCTCTCTCTCTCTCTGTCTCAAAGGAGGGCTCTGCTGCCCGCCTCAGTCGGGGCAAAGAGCCTGTCGCGCCAGAGGAGCTGGGCAGGGCTGCGAGTGCAGCTACGAGAACTCCGGGGAGAGGTGGATGAAGTCGTCCAGGGGCCCAAGGTTGTGGGCATAGGGCACGGCTGGACTGTCCTCTCTCCTTCCCTTTTCCTGCCACAAGAGAAAAAAGAAAGAAGAGAAGAGAGTCATCAGGGGCCCGAGAACTGCTGCCTCCCCCTCGCTTTTCACTCCCTCCCCACAAGCCTGGTCGGGGGCCTCAAAGATGGAGGAGTTCTTGCAGGGTACAGGATGCCACATAAAATAAAAATAAGTAACAATATAGTAGAAACTGCGAAAGTCACTTTCACAAAAGCCACAGGAGTTATAAAAAGACAAAACGCGTATGGCGTTTCTAATTCTACACAGAAAGCTTTAATAATACACAACGCTCATCTACGTCGGTCCTTACAAGTCACAGAGTCCCGAGTTCTGTACAGTCCCACTGAAGGAGACCCCCACACACACCTGAAACCGGAGGGCTGAGTCCTCTTTCCCCACCACTGAGCCTTCTTCACCTGCCACAGCCGCCTGGGATGCTACCCCTCTTCCTGAGCCTGTCGAACTGGGCGACATTGCCCACCCCGGCTGACATCCCAGCCCGACCTCCCCCACGCGTTCTCCGTGGAAGTGACCCCAAAAGGGGGCTGGTGCTGACTCCTGGGATGCCAGCATGGAGAAAGGCCTGGGCTGGTTGCAGCTGCTCCCCAGACACAACTATCTCTGGGGTGGCGGCTGATTTTGAGAAGCCCGGCCTGGCAGAGGCGCTGCTTCCTCCACGAAGGGAGTTCCAGCATTAAGATCTGCGGAAGGGGAGGCCCTTCTGCAGAGGCCCCCAAGAGAGGGCTCTGACACACCCACACTCTTCACGCTCTCAGAAGAAGCGCTCCCGGGTCTGCAAACCCTGGGGAAATGTGTACTTTCACTGCCTTGACATTGTTGAAGGAGCACAGACTTTAAGTAAACTTTAAATCTGCAATTTAAACTTTTAGGAATTCGGCATTGTAAAAACACACTGCATTGGCAGATCTGCTGTCTCCTCCAGGCTGAGGGGGAGCTGGTTCGGCAAGATGTGGCTTCACCGGGTGGAAGGCCTGAGCCCGGGCAGAGACAGGTTGCCAGCTCTTTTGCCTGAGAGGCCAAATGCTTCCAACAAAGAGAAGGTTCCCCCGCCCCATCCCTACTCCCACCGCAAGCGGCCCACCTTCTGGTACTGCAGGATGCCCTCCTTCTCCTGCTGCATCCGCCAACGTTCCACCTCGTCTGGCCGGTAGCTCCCAGGGACCAGGTAGCCAGCAGGGCGGTCAGTGCTGCACATTTCGCAGCCGGGGCGGGTGGGCTTGTTGATGAACGTGCAGGTGGGACACGACCAGCCGGCCTGGGCAGCGGAGGGAGGGAGCCCTGCCTCAGTGCCACCTGCCAGGCAGCGATGAGTCAAGGCTACCCATGGGAGAGCAGGGCACGTGGGCAGGGCTCAGATGTCAGCTGACTGGGGCAGAGGGGAGCCGACTCCCGTCCCGGGATCTACCTACCTGCACAGGAGAATTGGGGGCCGCAGCTGGGGTCGTGGGGGATTGAGTGCGGCAGGGAAGGATTTTACTCATACGCACAGAATCCAGGAAGCGAGTGATCTCCCCAATGTCCGTCTTCCTGTTGAGCTCTTTCCCGCCTGTGGGCAGAGAAAAGCCTTGGCATCAGCCCGGCCACCTTCCAAGCGGGGAGTGAAGGCCAGCACAGGCACACGAACGTCCTCCCGAGCCATTGGGGGAGGGGGGGGGGGGCGGAAAAGACATGTTTTCCCTGCTCACCTTTGTTTGGCAAAGAACTGGCTACGCCTCTGTTCCGGCCGTCAGAGCTGCCAGGGATGGCGGAGGGGGGTGGCTGGAGCACCACCCAGTCCTTGTCCTCCTTGTAACGCTGCTCAGAGAGGTTGGCTCGCTTTGCTGAGAGCAGGTAGAGGAAGGCCGTGTCGCCATCCTTCCGGATTCCATAGGACCCAACCGTTCGGTCGTCCACGCACAGGCACTGCCCAATAATCCAGCGCTGGACAGTGGGATGGAATCCATAATCCTGAAAGACCTGGTGGGCAAAGCAGGCGGGCACATGGGGGCTGCGCAGCTCCAGGGCCTAAGCAGGCCTTCCCACTGCCCCACGAGCCTGCCCAATGCCCCCTTTCCAGAGGCTGGCCCGGAGGGGAGACGAAGCAAGCCGAGTACCTGATGCCTGAGGGCGGCGATGGTGGTGTGCATGTGGACCTGGGCCGTGATGTTGGCAGAATAGGAGGCGTCTTCCACTTGCACCTTCATGCTAAGAGGAAGCGAGCACCGGTTAAAGAGGAGGAGCCCCCCGCAAAGGACAGGGGCCCGGCCAGAGGCCTCCCTCTCAGTGCTACCACTCACCTGATCTGGCTGGCAGGGTAGCAGGACTCCTTCAGCTGGATGTGCAGAGCTGTGTGCTGCTGCGCAAGCAAGGAAGCGCACCGCATGGCCTCTTCCTCGTTTCCAAGTTCGATGGCTGCAGAAAGATGGAGCACCAAGTCTTCTGAGGAAGCAAGGAGAAGACTATCGTTTGTTTACTGCAGTCCTGGCTTGTGCCCTGCTCACGTTGTAGAAAGCAAATATTAAACATCCTCGATAAGCTTAAAAAACCCTAACAGGGAAATAAGGACAAAAAGATGAGCCCCAGAAGGTTCCCACCCTCCCCAGGAGCCGCATCTTCAACCTTTTCCCGAAGGCGCTTGGACCAGCCTGAACTGTCCAGGATGACCATACCGGCGGGCCGTAGCTGCCTCCAATTCCCTTCCTATCACCTGGAGGACAGGGAACCACAAGCAGCTTTTCCCTGGATGATCTAAGACAGACACATCAAATCTGTGACGTCATGAGACATATCGGGACTGCTTTGTCATTGCCGGCAATGGGGTGGGCGCGGCTTTCGGATGATGCGTCCGGCCTGCAGGCTGGCACTTTGACACCCCTGATCTAAGAGGTTGGGACCTTTCAGGTGAGAGCCAAGCCACAAAGGGCTTTATAGATTAAAAAAAAAACAAAACCATGACTTTAAATGACATCCAGACGCTAATAGGTAGCAGCCAGTGCGGGCCTGACATATATGCCCAATGCATTGCCAGCAATAGAAGCCAGCCAGCCCATCATGCTGGGCTCTGTGGCTGAGCATCCAAGCGGTCTTTAGCTTCAGGTAAAGAGCACTGCAGCTATCTAAACAGGGGCATGGGGTACACAGCCACTAGGCCCTCCTTTCTTGGGTAAGGTCACAACTGGGGCTCCACCCAAAGGTGGGTGAAGGCTCCTGGGCCACGGTTCCCACCCCTGAATCAGCGACAGCGGTGAGTCTGGAGGAGAAACCTCTTCCGTCAGGAGTGTTTCTGACCATCCAGAGATAACATGGGTTTGAGTGGGGAGGCCTGATGGCCAAGCAGCATCTTCATCTCATCTACTCTCATCCAGGCCCTGACACTCGTCAGCTCAGGGTGGGAATGATACAGAACGCCAAACAAGGGAGATGGTTGATTTCCCATGGAACCCCTTTAACATGGAGACCACCAGAGCCACCTCCCCCCCCCTACAACTGATGGCGCCCACGCGCTAGAGGAGGAATGGAAGCTCTGCAAAACAGCAAGATGGATCAGTGCTCTTTCAGTCTTACCCGAGTCCCACCTGAACGGAGTTGGAGGTAAATCATGCAGCTTAAATAAAGCTTAGAGCTCTGTATGGTTTGGTTTTAGGTGCTGTGTCTGTTTTTAATCTGTATGTGCCCAGAGTCAGTAGTGAATTGGCATTAGAGGAGGACAGCCGTGTTAAGTCTACAGTAGCCCAAGTCAAAAGGAAACTGGCAGCCACTCTGTGCACTGGGATGAACTGTAGCATGTGAACTTTAACGATATTTTACAATTGTTTTTTTAAATTAATTCCAGACAGGAAATGTGCCTTCTGAGTATGGTTGGTGGTCTTGTAAACCTAAATAATAAATAAAGACTTCTCCATAATGTGTTTAATATGCCCCTGGTGCCTCAAGCAACATTCTCTTAAAAGTTTGGTAACTAGGTAATAGTTTATCTAACACCAATGGATTCAGGGAGGATCCTATCAGGAAGGAATCACAGTTTCTTTCAAAGCTGTTGGAACACACACACACACTAATGAGGCAGTGATAACTTCAGTATCCTCAGCCCCACAAAGCCAGGGTGGGCATGGTTCAAGCTCCCAGCTGGCAGAAGATCATCTAGATAGCCCTTTCACTGCTTCCTCAGAGCCCCCCCCCCAGTCAGTGTCCCGGTCAATGCAGCCCAGTGAGGCCTTCTTTGCCCTCAAAGATTCCACTGGCTAAAACTGGCCAAGGGCTCTCTTGACCACAGCTTCCAAGTCCTGATCCAGCAGGAGCTCTGACTCCGGGGGAACCTCGAGATCACACAAGCTCTACCTTGACCTAGAACTATCACAGTTAGCTAATAACTAGGATCGATTTCAGGATTAATCACTCTAAGTCTTCATCTGTTTTTTCCTACCGAGATCTTATAGACTGCTATACAGGTAATCTTTGACACACAATAGTTCGTTTAGTGACTGTCTAAAGTTACAAAGGCACTGAAGAAAAGTAACATGACCATTTTTCTCACTTATGACCACTGCAGCATCCCCATGGTCACGTTATCAAATTTTTGCAGTGATCCCCTTTTACGACCTTCTGACAGGAAAAGTCAATGGGGAAGACAGATTCACGTAACAACCAGGTTACTAACTAAAAAACTGCAGTGATTCACTTAACATCTGTGGCAAGAAAGATCATAAAATGGGGCAAAATGCACTTAACCATTGTCTCCCTGAGCAACAGAAATTCTGGGCTCAACTGAGATCATAAGTTGAGGACAGCCTGTATCTCCCCTTCAGTCTGGGTATCACCTGCCTATCGAGGATATTGGACCCCAAACTGTCAAATGCACCCCAGGTGCGTGTATTAAATAAAGCGGGGCAGATGGTCAACCTGCTCATCCCCCATGAACGGCAACTGGGACTGCCCACAGAAGTCGGGGAGCAGGGTGCCAACGACCCCCAGCCCTTGCAGGCGATCCACAAACGTTCAAGAAACGGAGAGCTGCCAAGAGACCTAGCAAAATAAGAAGCGCTCAGATCAAAAAAGGACATATTTTTCTCTGATTCCAAAACTTAGCACGGCTGCGTGTGTTTCAATTTAGTTATCCCGAAGAATCTGTCCGCCTACGAGGGAGCGGCGCACACCAACCTTTCTTTGCCGCCTCCAAGGGAAGAGCAGCTGGGGTGGCCGAAGGCTGGGCAGGCGGCCGTCCGCTGAGCCCGTTGCTTCCTTCTGGAGCCGGAGAGAGAAAGCGTTGGGGGGAGGCTGTTCTCCGTGGGGCGAGAGAGCAGACAGGGCCCCAAATCCTGCGGGGCTTCTCCGGTGCGGCCCGGGGTCCCGCCCCCTGGCGCCGGAGGGGCTCCGGCCGGCGGCTGACCTTTCTGCACCTCGCGGAGGGAGCTGCTGACCGCCGCCCACCAGGCCTGCGCCTCCCGCTCGTCCTCGAAGTGCAAGAGCAGCGGCTCGTCGGGCCGGGCCAGGACCTTCAGCTCGTGGCAGGTGCCGCTCCGGGCCTCGTAGGAGATCTCGCGCAGCCCGTACTCCACCAGGCCCTGGCGCGCCCGGGGGGAGAGCGTCACTCACTCGCTCGCCCGCCCGGACCGGGAAGAAGCGCCCCCCTCCCTCCCCCCCCTCACCGGCTCAGGGCCGGGGTCCGGGCCGCCGCGCAGGCCGAGGCGGAAGCGCTCCGGGCCGGGAGCCGCGCTCAGCTGGAGCCGGAGCAGGCGCTGCGCCTCCCGGGCGCCCGGCGGCGAGGACAAGGCCCGAGCCGAGGCCAGCACCACCAGCCCGCCGGGCGCCCCCGCCGCCGCCGCCGAGGACGAGTCCGGCGCCGCCGCCATCGCGCCGCCGCCGCCGCCGCCGGAAGCGGAAGCCCCGCGCGCCGCCTTGCCGGAAGCGCGGGCGACTCATCCGGCAGCCGCCGCGGGGCACGACGGGAGCCGTAGTCCCGCGCCCCTCCCGCCGGGCGCCCGGCCGAGCCCTCCCGCGATGGCGGGCAGAGCCGGAAAGGGGCTCGGCGGGGTTGCCCGGCCCGCCAGGCCGGAGGAGGCCGAAGGGGCCGCCGCTGCTCGCCTCTCCGGCACCCGCGCCCGGTTCTGGCCCTGTCAGCCACCCCACCCCCGCCGAGAGACGACCCTCTGTAGCCCCCGGTGCCCGGGAAGCATCGCTGGAGCCCGCACGGATGGGACGGCTCGGCTCGGCTGGGCGCGATGTGCTGAGCGGCCCCCGCCCGGGCCCAAACACATGAATACAGGGGTCCTCGACTTACAACAGTTTGCATAGTGACCGGTTGAAGTTACAACGCCACTGAAAAAATTGACTTAGGACCGTTTTTCACACTTAAAGACCCATGCAGTATTCCCCACGGTCACAATTCAGACGCCTGCCAACTGACTCGTATCTATGACTGTCACAGCATCCAGGGATCACGTGATCCCCTTTTGCGACCTTCTTCAGGCGAAGTAATGGGGAAGGCAGATTCACTTAATAGCTGGGTTACTAATGTGACAGCTTCAGCGATCTGCTTAACAATTATGTCACTTAGCTACGTAAATTTTAGGCTCGATTATGGTCATAAGTCAAGGTCTATCTATACTCTTTATCTCCTGCTTCATATCTTAGTTTGTTGTGGGACTCCTCCAACTGGCCATTCTCCACATTTCCTGCCATACCCACTGGCTGTTCTCCAGATTTCCTGGCACAGCTCAGTTGCAGCCTTGACTGCTTCCTCTCTCGCTTGCCACATCTCAATTATTGCAGCCTTTTGACTTGGAGATGGCCAGAGGAGGGGAGGGGTCTCCCTTGTTCTTCTTAGAGGTTCTTGGGGACAGGCAGTGTCTCCTGGCTCAAAAACAGCAACTGTGAGAGGGACCTTTTGAGTCCTAGTGGACGATCGCTTGACTATGAGCCAGCAGTGTGCAGCAGCAGCCAAAAAAGCTAATACAATCATGGGTTGTATAAAGAGAGGCATAGAATCAAGATCACGGTAAGAATTATTACTGCTTTATAAAACCCTAGTAAGACCATACCTGGAATACTACAGCCAATTTTGGTCACCATATCAGAAAAAGATGTTGAGAGTTTAGAAAAAATTCGGAGAAGAGCAGCTAGGAAGATCCCAAGGCCTGGAGGCTAAATCATACGAAGAACAGCTGCTGGACCTGGGTTTGGCCAATCTAAAGAAAAGAAGAAATAGGGGAGACATGATAGCAGTATTCCAGTATCTGAGGGGCTGCCACAAAGAAGACGGGGTCAAACTATTCTCCAAAGCACCAGAGGGCAGGACGAGAAACAGTGGTTGGAAACTGACCAAAGAGAGAAGCAACCTGGAATTAAGGAGAAACTTCTTGACAGTGAGGACAATCAACCAGTGGATCAACCAGCTTGCCTCCAGAAATGATGGGTGCTTCATCACTTGAGGTTTTTAAGAAGAGGCTAGCCTAAACGGTTTCTTTCCTCTGGTTCTCTATCAATGAGATTCTCAACTTCACAGGGATTCCTCATGTTCTTGAAAATGTTGGGTACATGTTCAAGATCCGATCTTGAATCTCCCCACCCCCTCACCCCATCAATATATCCATTGCTTCTTGCCTCTTGTCCTGCCTTCAGGGGCTTTGGAGAAGAGCTTGACTCCCTCTTCTTTGTGGCAGCCCCTGAGATATTGGAAAACTGCTATCATGTCACCCCTGGTCCTTCTTTTTGTTAAACTAAACATAACCCAATTCCTGCAATCATTCTTCGTATGTTTTAGCCTCCAGTCTCCTAATCATCTTTATTGTTCTTCTCAGCAGTCTTTTCAGAGTCTTGGCATCTTTTTTTTAACCTGGCAACCAAAACAGTATTGCAGTATTCCAAGTGTGGTCTGACTAAGGATTTATAAAGTGCCATGCTTAGGAAAGCGCTCGTGCATTAGGAGTCAGTAGGTGGGAATCTCCCCTAAAATGGCTGGTTGTGTGTGCTCAGTTGCCATTTCACATATTAAAATAGGCAGTTTGGTCTAGTGGTGCTTAGTGCTTAGGCAGGAAACCTATACCATTTCAGACAAAGGGTTGTCCAATCTCTTCTTACAAATTTCCAGTGTTGGAGCATTCACAACCTCTGGAGGCAAGTTGTTTCGTTTATTAACAACTATAAAATAACATTTTTACATGAGCAGTTCACGTTCTGTTCCATACTCGGCACTTAGCCAGGTGTTTGCTGCTATTGTTGAGCTGCACCACCTCGGATTTGGCAATCACTGTTCGCAGTCACGGAAGGCTGCTTTACAGCCCGCAAAAGCACTGCTGGGTGCCATAAAACATTCCTCCCCTCCCCCACTCCCATGACAGCAACCCAAGTGCCTAGGAGCATACTTGCATTCAGGACGATGACCGTTGTGCCCTGTGATCACCATTTACAATCTTCTGAGGAGCACTGGATTTGAGGTCAGTGGCCCCAATGCACTGAGGGATTTCTCCTCTCCACATAGGGAGGAGAAATCCTCCCACTTTGGAGGAACAGACCTCAGATCTGGTGAAAAGCCTAGCTAAGTCTATCGCCCTCATGATTCTTCTCCCTGTGGGGCTGGGAGAGGGCCCGGCCCTCCTGGGTGAGGCGGGAGGCTAACATCAGACTCCAAAAACCAAGAATCAAGCAGGGTGATGCTTCCAAGCAGACTTCTTTATTCGACCACACCTCTAGACAGAATCTTGCCAAACTGAAGCAGGCTCCCCCCTCCATGAAGTGTCCACTCTGGGAACCCTTAGGGAGAGCCACCCTCACCCTCTCACACAAAGGTAATAATAATAACAATAACAATAATAATAATAATAAAATAAAGTTGGTACCTTGGAGGTCATCTAGTCCAACCCCCTGCTAAGGCAGGAAACCCTATAACATTTCAGGCAAATGGCTGTCCAGTCTCTTCTTAAAAACCTCCAGTGTTGGAGCATTCACCACTTTTGGAGGCAGGTTGTTCCACTGGTTAGTTGTTCTAACTGTCAGGAGGTTTCTCCTTAGTTCTAGGTTGCTTCTCTCCTCCATCGTTTCTTGTCCTGCCTTCAGGTGTTTTGGAGAATAGCTTGACTCCCTCTTCTTTGGGGCAGCCCCTGAGATATTGGAACACTGCTATCATGTCACCCCTCACACTTCTCTTCGCTAAACTACACATTCCCAATTCCAGCAACCGTTCCCTATATGTTTTAGCCTCCAGTCCCCCAATCATCTTTGTTGCTCTTCTCTGTACCCTTTCTAGAGTCTCAACATCTTTTTTACATCGTGGTGACCAAAACTGGATGCCATATTCCAGATGTGGCCTTACCAAGGCATTGTAAAGTGGTATTAGTACTTCACGCGATCTTGATTCTATCCCTCTGTTAATGCAGCCTAGCACTGTGTTGGCTTTTTTGGCAGCTGCAGCACACTGCTGGCTCATATTGAATTGATTGTCCACTAGGACTCCGAGATCTCTCTCACAGTTACTACTATCGAGCAAGGTACCACCTATACTATACCTGGGTATTTGACTTTTCCTGCCTAAATGTAGAACCTTACTTTTTTCACCATTGAATTTCATTTTGTTAGATAGTGCCCAGTGTTTGAGTCTGTCCAGATCCTCCTGTATCTTAAGCCTATCTTCTGGAGTATTGGCTATTCCTGCCAGCTTGGTGTCGTCTGCAGATTTGATGAGTTCCCCATTTATCCCCTCATTGAAATCATTGATGAAGATGTTGAAGAGCACTGGGCCCAGAACAGAGCCCTGGGGCACCCCACTACACACTTCCTTCCATGTAGATGTGGTTGAACTGAGGGCCACACGCTGAGTACGGCCGGTCAGCCAGCTACGAATCCATCTGGTGGTAATGCTATCTAACCCACATTTTTCTATCTTATCAAGTAGTAGGTTGTGATCTACTTTTATCAAATGCCTTACTGAAGTCCAAGTAAATTGTATCAACAGCATTCCTCTGGTCCACTAGTTTTGTCACTTGGTCAAAGAATGCAATAAGGTTTGTCTGGCATGATCTGTTTTTGACAAACCCATGTTGGCTTTTAGTGATAACTTTGTTCGCATCAAGGTGTTCGCTGATTTGTTGTTTGATTATCTTTTCCAGAATCTTCCCAGGTATTGAGGTCAGGCTGATAGGTCTGTAGTTTCCTGGATCTATTTTTTTCCCTTTTTTTTCCAGTATCTGAACTGAGTTGCTTTTTGCTCTTGTGTAATCCAGACCGTTGAGGGACGCGGTGGCTCAGTGGGTTAGGACTCTGAGCTTGTCGATCAGAAGGTCGACAGTTTGGCGGGTCGAATCCCGAGTGCCGCGTAACAGAGTGAGCGCCTGTTACTCATCCCAGCTTCTGCCAACCTAGCAGTTCGAAAGCACGTAAAAATGCAAGTAGAAAAATAGGGACCACCACGGTGGGAAGGTAACAGCGTTCCGTGCGCCTTTGGCGTCTAGTCATGCCGGCCACATGACCACGGAGACGTCCTCGGACAAGCGCTGGCTCTTCGGCTTTGAAACGGAGATGAGCACCGGCCCCTAGAGTTGGAAACGACTAGCACGCATGTGCGGGGGAACCTTTACCTTTACCTTTAATCCAGACCGTTACGTTCCATCACACCCAGCCCCATTTCTTGCGCCATCACGCCCAGGAGGCCTGGGCCTTCCCCCTGGCACTTCACTGAATGACCTACTTAACCACTGCTGGGAGAGCCAGGACTGTGGGCATTGAGTGAAGTGGCCCTATGGCACTCGCCATAACAGAGGCGAGGACCGAGATTGTGATCCTAAGGGAGGGCTACCCATAGGTTGATTTTGGCTGCAGTGGTCATCTTTGTTACTGTGACCTTCCCCCTCCCCCAGTATGGATTAGGTCCAGTACTGGCCCCTGGTGCTCCTTTCTCCCTTGGGGAACATAATTGGCCCAGCCGCCACCTAAGTTGCTCCTCTTTGGAAGCTGCCATCGCATTCTGAGAGGAGGAGAAACGTGCTGCTCCCAAAGGTTTGCTCAGCAAAGAAGGCGCACCAGGAGAGGCTCTACGGCACGTTGGCTGCTCTGGCAGTGCCCACCTCCTGCCTCCTGCCGGTTCTTACGTACTTCATTCAGTGATCGCTCAAGGTTGCAAAGGCACTGAAAAAACTGATCACCTTTGCTACCCATTGTCACGTGATCAAAATTCGGATGCTTGGCGACAGGCTCGTATTTACGACGGTTGCAGTGTGATCCCCTTTTGCAGCCTTCTGACAAGCAAAGTCAGTGGGGAAGCCAAATTTACTTAACAACCGTGTCACTAACTTAACAATTGCAGGGATTCACTTGGCAATGGAGGCAGGAAAGGTTGTAAAATGGGGCGAAACTCACTTAGCAACAGAAATTTTGGACTCAGTTGTGGTTGTAAGCTGAGGACTACCTGTATTCAGACAACTGTGACTGTGACTGGGGCTGTGACTAGGGGGGCCTTCGCCCAGGTTCGCCTGGTGCGCCAGTTGCGACCCTATCTAGACCGGGATGCCTTGTGTACGGTCACCCATGCGCTCGTGACCTCTCGCCTTGACTACTGCAATGCTCTCTACATGGGGCTGCCCTTGAAGACCACTCGGAGGCTCCAACTGGTACAGAATGCAGCCGCGAGAGTTGTGTTGGGAGTCTCCCGATACTCCCATATAACACCCTTGCTCCGTGAGCTGCATTGGTTGCCAGTTGTCTTCCGGGTGAGATTCAAGGTACTGGTTATGGTGTTTAAGGCCCTTCATGGCATGGGTCCGGAGTACCTCAGGGATCACCTGCTGCCGGCATCTACTTCCCTCCGCCCTGTACGCTCCCACAGAGAGGGTCTCCTCAGGGTGCCACCGATCAGAGAATGTCGATTGGTGGCCCCCAGGGGGAGATCCTTCTCTGTGGGCGCCCCGGGGCTATGGAATCAGCTCCCGGTTGAGCTCCGGATGGCGCCCGACCTTCGCTCCTTCCGTCGGGGTCTGAAAACATTTTTATTTGTACAAGCTGGACTGGCCTGATGAGGGATGAGGGATGGGTAGTTTTAATGTTTGTATTGGTTTTAGTTTGGGCTAGTTTAATTTCTTTTTAATTTTTGTATTTTTGTATGTATTTGCCCTGTACACCGCCCTGAGTCCTTCGGGAGAAGGGCGGTATAGAAATAAAATTAAATAAATAAATAAATAAACTCTTATTTCTGATTAACAAAGATGGACATGGATTAACATGTGGCACGTGACTTCTGGAACTCTGCAGAATTCTGGAATTTTTAGATGCCCCCAGGAAGAATAAACTGATGTGTACAGATGTGCCTTTGTATACGTACTCCTCTTCGGAGGTGTCTGTGTTTCACACACACACACCTTCAGCCCCACCCCAACTCTTTATATCAAGCAAGGACTTTCAACCCGGTGCCCTCCAATACCCCTCTTTGAGGGACCCCCCCACACCCACTCCCCGCCCCCACTCAGGAACCCCAGGCGGAGGGAGGGCGCGCGCTGGGCGGGGCCTCCGGACTTCAGTGGCAGCCGCCCCCTCGCCTTTGTTCCCTGGTCGACGACACCGCGCCCTTGAAGTCCCGGCCAATGGGAGGCGGGCTCTGCCTCGGAGGCGGGACGCTGAGGTGGATTGAGGCAGAGGGCAGCCACTGAGTCCTCTCTTCCATGAGATTGGCGTCACTTTTCTCCAATCAGAGCGGCGAGCCTGGCGGGCGTCCAATCCTCGATGAGAAGGGCGCGGCTTCTCGCTGCTGTTATCGTCCGCCGCCCGTCCGAACGAGAGGCGTCCGGTCGGGGGCTTTGCTCGGGGGAGCGGGAGCCGGGCGGTTGCGGCGCGGTGGCTCTTCCAGCCGGGGAGATGTCGAGGCGGGTGGGGCTCCGGCAAGCCGCTTGGAGGCGAAGAGTGGCCGCCGAGGCTACGGCGGCGCCCGACTCGAGTTCCTCCGGGAGACTGCGCCCCTCGACGGCATCCAGCCCCTGAGCCCCCTGAGCGCAGGCGGACGCGGCCCCTGGAAGGCGAGTAACGGCGCTCCGGGAAGCTCCTCAGCCGCGGGACTACATCGCCCGGCATGCCCCGCGCCCAGGCGGAACCAGGCAGCGCGCGCGCGCGCGGCATCATGGGGGCGGGGGGGAAGGGTGCTCGGCGCGAGGCATCACGGGAAGGGTAGTTTTAGTAGTTTTCGCCGGCGGAACCTCCCGCCGCCGCTCTTCCCCGGCCTGCTGCCTCGGGCGAAGGAGGGCTGGTGGCCGCGGCAGCGCCGGGCGTTTCGGGCTGCCCTGGATGGGCCCGCCGGGCAGTGCTGCCCTCCGCGGGAGGCTGCCCTAACTCGGCCCGCGGGGCGTTTGCGCGACCCCGAAATTCCGGCATCTGGGGGGCTGCCCCAGAGAAAGGGGGGGGGGGGCGTCAAGCTCTTCGCCAAAGCCCCTGAAGGCCGGACAGAAAGCGACGGAAGGAAGCTGACCGAAGAGAGAAGCAACCTGGAACCAAGGAGGAATTTCATTTGACCCACGGAACAGCTTGCCACCAGATGTGGGTGCTCCAACAGTGGGGCCTTTTCAGAAGAGATTGGGCAGTCACTTGTCTCAAAGGGTCTCCTGCTTGAGCAGGGGGCTGGACTAGAAGACCCCCAAGGTCCCTTCAAATGCTCTTATGCTGACCAGCAAGCGCACATCGTCCCGTCTTGGGGTCCAGGGAACCCACTGAATCGCTTTGGAGTTGCACGCCAAACAGAAGTGAACCCCAGATAGAGATGCCTCGCCCAGGCTTGTCCCTCGGAGACCTGACTCGAGCAGGGCCAGCACAGCCTGACACTGCAAGGCAAGGGGGACAGCCCTAAACCCAGCCGTGGCTGATGGGCCACAAGCAGTCCTGCCTGCCTGCCTGCTGAGCTCTGGGCCTGAACCGGCAGGCGTGGGGGAGGTGCTTCCTGGAGGCAGCCTGGAGACCTTCCGAGGAGGACCCTGGGCGGCCTGCACTGTCCTCTTGCAGAGAGGGCCGAGCTCTCCAGCAGGGATGGCTGCTGCAGCTGAGCTGGGCTTTGTGCTCCTTTCCAGCCGCCTCTAGAAAGACCCGCAGCCCTGGTACTCTGGCTTTGGCTGTTGTGCTAAGTTTCTGAATTGAGAGTAACGGGGAGGCAGGGGCCGAAGGTTTTAAGCAAGGCAGCAGAGGAAGGAAGCTCTTTTTGGAAGAGACTTGGCTGCGGTCCCTGCAGCCTTCTTCCGACCCCAACAAGGAATCTTGACCACAAATGGGGACTTTCCCAACTGTGGAGAAGAATGGCAGAAGCAAAGTTGCACGTCGCCTTGCCTTGTAGCTTTTTTCTGGGGCAGCCGAGGGGATCTCTGAGGGCACAGCTTAAGGCTTTGGATGATCTCTCCGGTTCTCTTCAGGGCATCCTCCCATCCCAAATCTGCTCCTCTTCTGAGGGCAGGTTTTCAGGCCATCCCAAACCGTAAGGAGAGTGCTCTGCTGGGGATTCCCCCCGCCCCCCCGACTGAGCCACGCAGCGCGCTCTTCCTTTTCCTGAGGGATAACCAGGGGGTCTCTCCTTTATCTCTGCCAGGGAATTCAACTGCACAGCAAAGTACCGAAGACTGCTCTGGTACCAGGAAGTGCAATAATGAAGTTGTTGGAAAGCTCCAGTTTTGAAGCCATCAATTCCCAATTGACAGTGGAAACGGGAGATGCGCACATTATTGGCAGGTGACGGCGGCTCCTTTGCAGGAAAGGAGGGGTGCAGGGAGAGGGTGGAAGACCCCTGCGCTTTGTAATAGGAGTCTTCAATTATGGTTTCCATAATTAATATGACTTCATATTGAGGCATTCCTGGTAGATTGGTGTCAGTTCTGTGCTAGAACCCATTCTGTGAAGGAGCCTCACCCCCACCACCCACCCGTTAGGCGACTGCTGTGAACGGCCCTTGAACCAAGGCAGCTGCTTGGCCTTTGGGCCTCCTCTGCCGACCATCCGCGAGATTCTCCTTTTGGGGCGACTGTGAACCTTTATTCTCCAGCAACTTTTGCTGACTTCAGCTGCTTCGGCAGCTTCTCTTTCCTGAGACCAGCCTACAGTTGGGGTCCCTTTCTCTTCTTTTCCTTAATTCTCCCAGCTCTCTGTTTAATTCCCGTCATCTTTGGTTTCCATACGGTATCTTTATTAAGCTCTTTGTGTAATCACACTGGCGGCTTCACGCTTTCTCCTCACTGGAATCCTTGGCAGTTTGATCGTTTCTCTGCCATCAGGGGACACCTAGACCGCTTCCCTCCTTTGCTCTGGGCTCCTCCTTTTGCAGTTGCAACTTAGGACTCCTTAGGAGTCGTGGATCTGCCCCCAGTTGTATCTGCCTTAAGATTCGGCCGTCAGAAAGAATTGGCAGATCCCTTGCGGAGCCTCTGCCCCCTCCCCCCTCGGCTGAAAAACCATCCTGATGCAGAGCAATGACATTGTTATTTATTAAATTTATATGCTGCCCATCTCACCACCAGGCAACTCTGAACGAACAAACGAAGCTTTATTCTGACTGACTGCTGACTTGCCTTGCTGGTGTGTTTAAAGTTGCAGGAGGAGCCCCGAGGCTGGGAGAGGCTGCAAGCCCCTTTGGTGAACGTTCTGCCTTATGCAGGGTCACCCTCTGGCATCTGCCCTGTTTCTGGCAGTGCGGTCAGCCGCTGTAATCTGAACAGATCAGCTGGGTGGCTCCTTGCCTTCCCTGAAAAAGAGGTGGCCGGCTCCTCTCACTCAGGAGGAAGCGCTGGCCCCCGGGCTCAGTGGGACCCGATTGTCTCCCCCCAGGATAGAGAGCTATTCCTGCAAGATGGCTGGGGACGACAAGCACCTCTTCAAGCAGTTTTGCCAGGAGGGTCAGCCCCACGTCCTGGAGGCTCTCTCGCCGCCCCAGACCACCGGCATCAGCCCTAACCGGTAGGTGCTCCCAGGGTGAGCCTCCATGCAGAGGCCGTCCTCCTGGAAAGGCCGCTCGGCTTGCAGCCCCCGTGAGCTGCCAGAGCAGGGCTCCCGCTGGATCCGGGAGGGCGAGGGGGGAGGGGTTGTAGCAAAGGGGCCTCTTCCCAGCCTCCCCTTCTAAGCCAGGCCTGTGGCCGGAGGGCCGGCCTCCTTAGAAGAAGCCTTTGCCCCAAGTCCCTGTTGGGAGATCGGGGCAGTGTCTCTTCCACCTACCTCCCCGTCCCTCCAGCTGAGCGTAGCAGGATCCAGATCGCCGCGAGAGCCCCAGCCGTGCCCTCCAAAGCTGGCAGGGGTCCAAGCAGTGTGTCTCTCGTGCCAGGCTCAGCAAGAGCCAGAGTGGAGACGAGGAGGGCCCCCTCAGTGACAAGTGCAGCCGCAAGACCCTCTTCTACCTGATCGCCACCTTGAACGAATCTTTCCGCCCGGACTACGACTTCAGCGCGGCCAAGAGCCACGAGTTCAGCCGGGAGCCCAGCCTCAACTGGGTAAGTGGGTCCTTCACCCTCTGCGCTGGCAGGGCAGCCGATCCTGCAGCCGTCTGGAAGTCTCTGACCTGGGTCTGCTTGCCCAAGGCGTTGGGTGGGAGGCCGGGATCGGAGGGCTGGAAGAGCGGAGGGAGAACCGGGGCCCTCCTGTGCCTGAACGGCCCTGAGATTACTCGGCAGGCAGGAGGGCGCCAGTCCTGGCCTAGCAGTGCCCAAGGAGTCCCTGCTCCACAGAGCTCCGCAGCGGAGACCCCCCCCCCCGGCACACACACACTGGGCGTCTCCCCAGCAGGGCCACCGCTCTTGTTCAGGGAAGCGGAGGCCAGTCTTGGGCTGCTTTGTCTTGCTTCCCGCCCGTGTTCCTCCCGCTGTCATCCAGCCTGGCCGGATCTCGGAGGAGGCACCTTCTCCCACTGTCCTCCCTCCTCGATCTGGAGATGGTTTCTGACCGGGCAGCCTGGGGCGGGCATGCCAGGCCAGGCTGCTCCTGGAAGCGGCTCCTCCATCAGCTTCTGCCTCCCTTGGAAAGGGTTGGGGTCTCCTCCTCCCGGCCCACCGTCTCCTTTCCAAGGCCCACCAGTCCCCTCCCCGCTTGCACTCTGGGAAGTGTCCATTTGGGGGCCTTTTTCAGGTGGTGAATGCTGTGAACTGCAGCCTCTTTTCCGCCGTCCGGGAAGATTTCACCGCCCTGAAGCCTCACCTGTGGGATGCAGTAGACCAGGAGATCTGCCTGTCCGAGTGCGACATCTACAGGTGGGCCCCAGCGGGAGGCCCTGGGGGTTGGCAGGGGAGGGGGGCACCCCTAAGTGAGGCCCCCCCCAGCTGCAGCAGCAGCAACTCCTCCCCCTTCTGTGCCGTAGCTACAACCCGGACCTGGACTCGGACCCCTTTGGGGAGGAGGGGAGCCTGTGGTCCTTCAACTACTTCTTCTACAACAAGCGCTTGAAGCGGATCGTCTTCTTCACCTGTCGCTCCATCAGGTGAGGAAGGGCAGGGGGGAGGCCCCAGGGGTCCCCGGCCTCGGGTGGGTTTTCTGACCCTCCTCTGTCCCCACAGTGGCTCCACCTACCCTCACTCCGAGGCTGGGAACGAGTTGAACATGGACCTCAGCGAGGACGATGCCGAGGAAACTGCTAGCGGCTGCGACAGAGATGGGGGCAGCATTGAGGCGGAGAAGTGAGTCCCCCCCCCCCCCCGCCCCTCCTTGCCCTGCCTGCTGCCATGGGGAGGGGCATTCTTGGGCCAGGCCTGGCTGCCTCCTGCCACGGCTGCAGAAGTGATGGCCGCCCCTCTTCTGCCCGCAGGAGGCCGGTGGTCTGCATGTGATTCCTGGGCCGGGGGCTTCTCCCACGAAGGACGGCGCTGCCACCTCTTTCCCCAAACAACTCCGTGTTGTTGCGTTGCTCTGCCTGCCCTGCGGATGCTGCGTGAGCCATTGGAGGGTGCCAGCAAGTCCTCTGCCTGTCCGTCCACCTGCTCGGACCCGCTCGGCCTTCAGGGATCCGATTCTTGCCCGGCAGCGGCCTTGTGACTGTGTGTCTCTTGCCGTGCCCGGGGTGGGGGGCACAACATTTCGTAGAGGCAGCTGCCCTGGTTCGGGGGGTGGGGGGCTGGAGATTGGCTGCTGTTGGTGCGGGCGGCTCCTTTCAGCCCTGGCCCCCTGGACAAGTAAAGCAGCAGAAGCCGAATTAACCTGGGAACAGGATGGAGAGGCTCTCTCCTCCCCCCCCCTTTTTAAATCCCCCCTCCCAAGACTTTGGCATCAAGTAGCTGGACAGGCAGGAGGGAGCTCCCGCATTTGGCCCCCTGGCTCCCTCGCTTCCCCCAAGGGCTCCTAGAGATTTTATTTTTGTATTCCTGCCGAGGGTCTGCTTGCGCCCGGCCCCTCCCCAGAGACTGATGGAGGCTGGCTTTGTCTCTGCCCCCCAGCCCCTCTCCCTGGGCTGAGGGGGGTGGGCTTTCCGTCCATCCACCCGAGCAGCAGGCCCCTTCCCCTTCTGCCCTGCTCTCCTTTTGCACTGACTCGATTCCAGCCCCCTGCGGGTGTGTCTTTGTGTGTCTGTTTTGTGGAGTGGGCAGGTGCCATCACCTCCCTTGCAAACATTGGGACAGCCTGCTGCCCCACCATAGCCCAAGAATTTGGGGGGGGGGGAAAGCAATTTCCCACAGTTCCCTCCCTTCAAATGGGGTGCAGAATAAGCGTATGGGGGGGGGAGCGCTATCTTCCGGGGCGCCCTCCATAATTGAGCCTTGGATTAGACACTCCAGACCTGCCCACTGCAGGAGCACTTAACCTTCCTCTGTGGAGTGGCTGGTCCCTCGGGAAGACCGGGTGTGTGTGTGTGTGTGTGTGTGTGTGTGGTCCCCCAACATTTGATTCCCCTACTTGTTCCCCCCCCGCCCCCCCCCCCCGTTGCCTCGTGGTTCTGTTGAACAAGCTATAAAAGTGTTTTCCCTCTGCCTGGTGTCTCCGGAGGACTCTGCCTGCCTGCGCGGCTGCTCCCGGGAACGGGGGGGGGGCTGGGAGGGAGCGAGGGGGGCGCCCGGGGGTTCGGGGGGGGGGCTCGCGGCTCGCGGCTCCTCCCGGGGCGGGGCGGGGCGGGGCGGGGGCAGTCGAGCGCAAGGCTCCTCGGCCGCTCCGGGCTCCGGCTCCGTCTGGCCCGCGGGGGGGGGGCGGTTCGGCGCCTGCGTTCCAGCCGGGGGAGGGGGCAGGGCGCTCGGATGGCTCCGGCAGCGGCTGGGCTGGAGGCGGCGCCGCGGCGATCTAGCGCCCGTCGCTAGGGAGACCCGTCGCCGCCGCCGCGCAGGTGCCTCCCGGCTCGGGGGACGCTCGCGAGGCTTCCTTCGGCCGGGGAAGGGCCCGTTGCCTCCGGGCGGGATCCTCTGAAAGGCCGTCCCTCCCTCGTCTCCGCGGTCGTCTCGGCCTGCGAGCCCCCCCCCCCCGGTAAGCTGGCGGCGGCAGGTGCGCGCGGCTCAGGATCCGGCGCGGGCGTCGGGCGACTCCGCGGTGCAAGCGGTCCGGGGCAGGAGCTGATCCCGAAGCGGGGGTCCAGTGGGGGGCGGGCGGGGTCGAGCCTCATCCACCTCCGGGCCGGCGCGCCGGGGAACCGCTCTCCCTTCAGCGGGGTCTTCGCAGCCGCCCCGAAGCCCGGACGAGGCTGCGTCGCCCCGAAGGCTGCAGCGATTACCGCGCGGGGCGTCCTTCTTCCTTTGCGCCTGGTCCTCGCTTACTAACCTTTCGTTCCGTGGCCGTTCGCGGCTGTGATGGCGTTGAAAATATGATTTTGCGGCCCTGTATGGCCTTCTGCCATCCTCGCATTATCCTCTGCCTGAGCTCTTGTTTTTGAGGCAGCCGTTTCGTTACCCCAACTTGGGAACTTCTTCACGACTGCCAGAGTCCCTGGTTGGGTCCTGTAAACGAACACTTGCAAGAAAACCATCAAGCTCAGAGAACACCAAGGATCCCTCGTTTCAACCCTGAGCTACAAATATTCTTTATTGGTACAATTCCCCCTTGCAGAGCAGAGAGATTGGAGAAAAAGGGAGTGCAAGAAAGTAAGCTGTTTGCTAGGTATCAAAACCCTGATTGCACCACAGCCTGGACTGGGGGGCACAGGCACGCTATGCAAACAGCTTCCAGTACTCTTAAAAAAAATTATTCAATCTGTACGGTCTGGTGGTGGGGAGAGAAAAAAGCAATTGATTTCTGTAGGCATTCTCTCCATTTCCATCACGCAAAGCAAGTGGAGAGAAAGATTTCAAGAGACTGCTGTAAGTAGTCTGCCCGCTGCGCCCACAGCTTTCAGCCCCAAGCTACAGTGAGGTCACACTGTTTTCAATGCGTACAAAAAAGCAACCAGGCATCTCCGCCTTCTAAAGCAGGGCTCTCCAACCTTGGCCACTTTATGACTCGTGGACTTCAACTCCCAGAATTCCTCAGCCCGCCAAGTTGCCAAGGTTGGAGACCCCTGTTCTGAACGGCAGAGCGCTAGGAGGCAGAAGGCAGCAGACTAGCCTGGTTTCTTTCCAGCTGCAAAGCACAATGGTAGGCACTGATTTAGCTGTTGCATCACTTTGTGGCAGAATTTCAAGTCCCTGTGAGGGTCATTCAGTGAGGACTACCTGTATTTACAAGCCAAAATAAGTTTTGGACACTTAGTGGGAAATATCCCTTGTAAAATACAAAGACACGTTCAAGCTGAGGGCTTGGGCGATGCAGTTGGGGCCGCGGGGGTGCACACTCTGCCCTAGGACCCTCCCTTTGCCACGCCCTCCTGCCCCTCTCTGCCTAGCCAGCTGCAGCCATGCCCTTCTGGGCTGAGGGAGCTGGTCTTGCCCCACTACAGGCCAGCGAGATCCCTCTTCTCTGCTCCCGAGGCAGCCAGTGGAGCCTTCTGCAAAAAAAGTGGCCCTGGACGGAAGCTGGAACTGGGCGCCCCGTTGCCCCAAATTCTCCTTGGGCCCCCCTTCCTGCCCCCTGGAGAATCCAACAAGAGCTGCAGCCTTGAGGGGTGGGCTGCTTTTTGTACACCCACCTCAGAGGACTCTGAGCAGCCCAGGCAGGCTGATAGCCAAGGGAGTGTCCCAACCATCTGGAATTGAGGAGCTCTGTGAAAGATTTTTTTTTTAAAAAACCTTATGGCTGCCATTTTGACTTTTTTGACCTAGCTGCACCTCTGCTTATGTGTTCCAGAGCCAAATCCAGCCCTGAAATTTGGTTGGGAGCCTTGCTTTGGGGTCTTTCAGCCCCACGCCCCCTCCTTCCGCAGAAGGCCAACTCTTTAGATGTGCCCGGCTGCCCAGATGGTGGAGTCCTCGGGCAGCAGTTGTAAGCAAGCCCCCTCCCCCCCCCCGCTGGGCTCCTACCAGACAGCAGGGAGCCCTCTCCCCTGCCCCTGAACACCTGCCCCCCTTCTGCAGCCTGCCAAGTGGGGCAGAGGAATAGGCCGCCCCAGCAGTCCTCGCCGGCTGGAGAGAAGATGGGGAAGGAGGACGGGGCTCCCCTCGGAGGGGAGCAGGCAAGGGGGCGCAGGCTCTGGGGCCTCCTCCGGAGGGGCTTCCGCCGGGCTGTGGAAAAGGTATGTTCCCCCGAGGGTCTGCCTTGCTGGCCGCCTGGCGATTCCCAGGGGAGGGGCAAGCAGCCCAGCCCTTCTTCCTCTGTGGGCTTCTGGACACCTTCCCCCCCCCCCGGCAATTCTGTGGGCTGGTAGATGGAAAATTAAGAGGGGTGCGACGAAGTTAAAGGAAGATTATTTGTTTGATCATAGAATATAAAGCTAGTAGGAAAAAGGAATTGAATTGGCACGTAAGCATGGGAACAATCTGATAGAAGAATCCCCTGGGGCCAGATGGGCAGCATCCAAGTTTAATAATGAAAAAAGACGGAGGCGAAGGCAAAGGCGAGCACAAACAGCCAGCCCCGATCCAAACAGCCCAGCTTGCAGGAGGCAGAGCAGCGTCCAGAGTTGGGTGCCCATGGCAGGTGCGGGGGAGGATGGGGGGGTCACCAGTGAGGAGGCTGACAGAGCAAAGCAAATTCCACCCCCCCAGCCCAGAGGGGTGCTGCAGTCCAGCAGAGGGGCGCAGAAGCCCCGGGGTAACAGCAGCCTTCCTGTCTCCTCTTCGACCCCTGGAATTTGGGGCCGGAGTGCCCAGACCAGGGAAGTGCCAGGAAGCTCGCCAGGAAGGTGGGTTGATGGGGGCAGCAGAAGCGCAAGGGGCCCCTGTCCTCCCAGCTGGAATCCATCACTCCTGCCAAGAGGCTGGGTCTTGCCTTTCAGCAACAGCCCTTGCGGTCAGGGCTGTTGCCATCCGCAAAGCTAGAGACCTTGCCCGTGCTTCATGCCAGTGCTGCCAGACAGCAGAGGACGTAGAGATGAAGGTGGCTGGGAACCTATTGCAGGGTCCCGCCTGGTATCGGCCAGTCCTGCCACAAGGTCCTCAGGCAGCCACCGTCTCTCAAGTGACTGGCCCCTCCTGGCAGACCCCAGCCACAGAGTTTTCTTTCCGGGTCAGATGAAGAACGAGGAAATGAAGACCCTCCACCTGAGCCACGGGCTGCAGCACCAGTGCCGCGTGGTCCTGGCCAGCCCTGTGCGCCATGTGACCCACGACCTGCAGAGAAGGGCCTTCGTAGTGTTGGACGCAGCCAACATGCTGCACCTGTTGACGGAGGACGGCTGCTGCAGGGGTAGCGTGGAGGGCCTGGTCCCCATGACGGGCATCCTGTACGCCTCCCACGTCAACCAGTTTGTGGCCTGGGACGCAGGAGGCCTCCATGTCCTGGACTCCCACTTCCAGCTGCTCTCTCAGGTGCCATCCATGCTGCCCATCCGCTGCGGCATTTACAGCAAGCAGCTGAACCGGATTGTGACTGCTGGCGAGGGGAACTTAACCATCTGGAGCTTCCGCTACGGCTCCCGCAGCCTCCAGTGCCGAGCCAGCGTGAGCACCGGCCTGGGACCCAATGACCTCTTTCTCCACCTTGTCTTGGACACAGCCAGCACTAGTGAGCCCCAACGCTGCTTTGCCGCTTGTGCCACCGGCGTGGCCACCTTTGACATCTCCAAGGGGAATCTCCTGGCCTTCAGGACGAAGCTCCATAGCAGGTGAGATTGCTGTGCTGGGGAGGGACCCTGTGGCCCCCAAGGCTTTGCTCAGCGCTCTGTGGCCCAGTGCTTCTCGAAGGCCCCAGGAAGGTCGGGAAGGAATGGTCATCCAGAGGTGCCTTTCTTCTCTCGCCATTTGCTTCGTTGCCAGGTCCCCAGCATTTCCTGCTGGTGGGGGCTGAAGGAGAGATCTGGGCACCGCCCCCTTCCCCTCCGGGGCTGCTGTGTATGTGAAGGAGGGGGAAGCAGTTATGGTACAGTGCTGGACTTGGACTTGGGCCAGTTCCAGCTAGGCGTGAACGAGGTGCCCTCCTGATCAGGGACAGGTGGGGGACTTAATTGCAGGGCCCCCCGTGTCTCTGCAGAGAGATCACAGACCTTGCCTATTGTGAAGCCGTTGGTTGCGTAGTCACAGCCTCACGGGACACCACCATCAAGGTGTGGGACAAGGAGTGGCACATTCAGATCGTTTTTGTGGGGCACACTGGTGAGTTCAGCTGCTCAGGCAGTGGCATAGCGTGGGGGGTGCAGGGGGGGCCGGCTGCACCGGGCACA
Source organism: Daboia siamensis (assembly GCA_024449315.1). Classification (NCBI taxonomy): domain Eukaryota; kingdom Metazoa; phylum Chordata; class Lepidosauria; order Squamata; family Viperidae; genus Daboia; species Daboia siamensis. The sequence continues at coordinate 85,033 of JAKJMR010001039.1, forward strand.
ACATCTGGGGGGGCGCGCTCGCACTCGCAGCTCTCTGCCCCTGCCTGGCTCGCTCACTCTCTCTCACTGCAGTGCTGGCTGTGCGAATCCGATCCGAGCCGCCGGGTTGCCACCCACTGTGGAGGGGTGTGTGTGCCAGGCATGCGGTGCGGTGCGGAGAGAGAGAGAGGGACTATCTGGGGGAGGGACAAATTACTTGCCTCGCCCCGGGTGCTGACAACCCACGCTACGCCACTGTGCTCAGGTGCCCATTGGATGAGTGGGAGGAGCCCCCCCACCCCTTCCCTTCCTTCCTGCCCCCTTCACTTGGACGAGGTGGACACAGGTGTTGCCCTTCCCTTTTCAAAAGAGCTGCATGGCTGCTAGCGGTTCAGCAGGCGAAGCTCCTATCAGCCTGAAGGTACACGGTAGAAGAGCTGGATCTCTGCTGAAGGCAGGAGCCGGGCTCCTCTGCTCTCGGCTTCTGAGCCCACGGCTAGTTCTCCCCAAGGGCCTCTGAGCAGTCATTCCCCCACCCCAACTCTGAGAAGACCTTTCCTCTCCTTGCTGCCCCCTTCTGCCGCCAGCTCCAGTCATTGCCGTGACCATCTACCCTCACCGGCCCCTCATCTTCTCTGCCTCCCAAGACGGGACCATTCGCACCTGGAACCTCAACACCGTTGACCAGGTAGACCAGGTCCACGTCTCGGAGCCTGTGGAGTCCTTGGACACCCACACCAACGTGCACGTCTTCTCCATCTCGGGCTGCAGCCTCAACTTCTGGAAAATCAACCAGCTCTACTCGCTCTACACGGCGCTGGGTTCCCCTGCCAGGCAGCTCAGCTGCATCGATCTGTGGCTGCTGGGCGACTTCCCTGCCCGCATCCTCTGCCTGTGCCAGGACTCCACCGTGCAGCTGCTGGATGCCCAGAGTGGTGCCCCTGTGTCCGTCCTCTCTGTGGACCAGTATTCTCCAGCTCGGGCAGTGGTCTACTGCTTGCCCCGGGAGACCCTTTTCGTGCTGCTGCAACAGGGCCATGTGTTGCGCATCAACGCAGCCACCAGTCCCATGACGGTGAAGCGGTGCTTCAGCAGTAGCCTCTGGGAATCCAAGCCCTGCTGCATCCTTCTCTACAGCCACGTGGTGGAACCGGATAAGGCGTATGCCACATGGCTGGAAGTGGCCCAGAACCAAGGCTACCGGAGGAAGTGGCAGAAGTCCACCATCAACATGCAGGACAGAAATAGGTAGGCCGCCTCAGAAGCACTGCACCTCGCTCCTTTTGTTCCAGTCCGCAGCTACTGCCCAGCCTGGTCATTGTGTCCTGTGGGGTCTGCGGGGATGGGGGGGGGTTCTCAAGCCATCACCTGGAGGGACGTGTCCTGGCTTCTCCGGACAGCCTTGAATTCCAGGGAACAGTGCCTGCACTAGAACTCTTGGCTGGGAAAACACACCCTGGAAGGCCAGGCTGGGAGGCACTGAGAGGATGAAAGGGGCTGGGCAAAACTTCTTCTGCCACTGTTCTGAGCTGGGGACACCTTTGTCCCCTCGGTTTGTCTCTCCATGCCAGGTTCCTGCCAATTCTGGGGCACAAAAATGGCTCCCTCAGTGTCATAGATTGGTTCTTGGGCCGAGTCCAGTACACAGTGGAGGCACATAACCCTGAGCGTGTCACAGCGTTGGCTGAATACACCACACAGATGTGTGTCCTGTCAGCAGGTGAGTCTCAGAGCCCCAAGGGGGAGGGGGGAGCTTCAGGGAGTCCCAGGCCTCTCCAGAAATGACCTAGAGGGAGACTGGCGTCAGCCTCACTCAGCAGACTGGAAGACAGTATTACGTAACCTCCTCCGAAGTTGTTCCATCTTTAACGATTTTGGGAAAACAAGCCGGGGGTGGGGGAGGCAGCTGATCTCCAGGTCTGTCAGCAGCCCCATTGATGCTGCTGGGCGCCTACAACCAAAGCTGCTGCTTCCCACTGGCTGCCCACAGTGAGGTGCCAGTTTACCAACAGCCCTGGGAGGAAGCCGTGGGCAGCATCACCACGGAGTTCCCCACAGAAGCGCTGCCCACAGCCCTGTGCTGAACTGCCCCGAGGCTCTTCTGCAGACGCCCCAGGAAGCCAGGTTTTCCACCAGGGTGTGGCTGCCTTCCTCCATGGGGAGAATGGGGAGACGCTGCCTCTCGGCTGGAAAAGGCTTTGCCGCTGCTGCCAGAAGAGTAACAGAAGCAGGTGTTCAGGGGACCCAGGAACTGATGGCAGAGCCAACCCCCCCCCTCCAAAGATCCCTCCTCTTCCTCTCCTGCTTCTAGGGCAGCGGAATCCCCCGTCCAGCTGAGGTCGTCACTGGCCCCTTGCTCCTTCCTGGTGGCTCCATCACCACTGGGCATTTTCAGGAAGAGATTGCACAGCCACTTGCCTGAAATGCTATAGGCCTTCTTGCCGGAGCAGAGGGTTGGACTAGAAGGCCTCCAGGGTCCCTTCCGCCCCTGTTCTTCTGTGATGCCCACACTGGGGAGCAGGAGCGGAGAGGCTTTGCTCTCCCAGCACAATTTCCTGAAGCCTGCCAGAGCTGCTATTTTTCTCAGCTGCGTGACAGTAACACCTGGGGAGTCTTTGGCGCTTCTTCTCTTCAGAAATCCCAGCTAAAGCCTCCTCTGGACTTTGGGAGGGGGGAACTGGCTTGCACGGCTGTAAAGCGATTCCATTTCTCATAAAAGGAAAGCCACACAAGGAGTTGCGACTCCATCACATTTTAGAGCAGAGGAAGGGTCAACAACGGGAAGCAGAGAGGAGGGGTGTGTGTGTGTGTGTGTGTGTGTGTGTGTGTGTGTGTGTGTTAGTGTTAGCTAACCTAAACCCAACTGAACATGGAAAGAATTAGCTCTCCTCTCCCCCTCCCTTTGAATCCCGGCAAACCCTCCTGGCTCCCACCCTTCACACGTGGCTTTGGGCCACAATCTGGACATTTGGACCATCTCAGTCCACTCCTCTTGTGTTCACCTGTGTACTCCCTCCACCTTCGTCTGTTGTCCATTCGTTCTTGCCCCCCCCCCCTTTGCTTTCACCACCTCTTTCCCCCTGCACTGCACTCCCTTCCCCAGCCCCCACCTCTTCATAACAGGATGGATGGAGCCAGAGGCTCCTGCACTTCATGATTGCTTCCCTTGGGAAACAGGCGCTGCTTTCAGCCACCCACAGCCCGCCCGCCATCCTCCTTCCAAGTGAAACGTTTCCTACGTGTTCCCCCATTTTTAACAAACCTCCTGCCAACGGCACAAACTCACTTTTCTGTGGCCCGTAAGGTGAGGCCAGAGGGCACCAAGTGGATTAGTTCCCATTGATAGGAAGAGGGCGTATAAGTCTGTCCCGCTTGGCACCCACTTGTGAGCGGAATTCTTCAGGTGTAGTTTCAGTAAATCTCAGGTGGTCAGCAGGGGCCGGGAAACGGTGGTCAGCCCGGGAAGAGGGAGGGGCAGACCCAGGCGACCAAGCGGGCTCCCTTGCCTGGAACAGGTACCGACCTCACGGTGAAGATGTGGCGCCTCTTCCCCTACGCGGAGGAGTGCCTGCTTCCCCTCCTCTCCTTCTCCTGCGCCTCTCCTGCCTGGCACATGTGCTTCCTTGGGGACACCCTGGCGGTGGCCTTCCAGGACCCTGAAACAGTTACTTACAGCATTGTCCATTACAACCTGATGGAGCAGACACGCTGTGAGCACGGACCCGAGGAGGACGCCCAGGACGACATCACAGGTGCACAATAGGGCCCCCGGTGGGAGGGGGATGCAGCAGATGTTCCACAAGGATTGGGGCGGTCTCAGCTCCCTCCCCCCCTCACTGTGTCCGACCTCCTCTCCCAAGGTCTCTGCTGCTGCCCAAACCTGCAGCTCTTTGCCTCATCCAGCCGGGACGGGTCGGTGAAGATCTGGGACCACAAGAACAGGCTGCTCCGGTGAGGGCCCCGTTGGAGGAGGGAGTGGAAGTGTGTGGGTGCAGCCTGATCCCCTAACCCTGCAGCAGCAAAGGGGACTGGCTGTGCCCAACTCCCCCTCCCTGAAGACTGGTCACCCTGGCTCCATGCAGGGTGCCGCATTCTTGGTGGGTCATCCAGCTTGGCTACAGGGAGCCCATTGGGGGGGCTGCTCTCCAAATGATGCCTCTGCTTGGCCTGGTTGCATCCAGCCTGCCTGCCGTAGTGATGAGTATTACACCGTTAAAGAGGCTCAAGGCTGCCTCTGTGCTTTCTTGTGATTCCTTTAGAGCAGAGGGGGAGGGGGGGTCTCGCAGGTTCTGTGTGCTTTCCCACTCTGCCTCCCATTTGGGGCCCCAGCCCTGCTCGCCTTACCTGCAGAGTCCCCTTACCTGCAGGCACCTGAAGCTGAACACCATCCCAGAGAGCCTGGCCTTCACCAACCACAAGGGGGACCTGCTGGTGGGCCTGGAGCAGCACCTGTACCTCATCCCCCACACCAAGTACCTGCCCAGCTACTACCAGATGCAGGTGGGCCCAGATGGCACCCCCGGGGCCCCTTCCCAAACGGACTTGCACCGTTGCTTGGATCCACCTGAAGGAGAGGTGTTGTGGTCCTGCCTCGCTGGATCTCCTCCTCCTCCTCCTCTTGCAGCTGCTGTGGGCAAAGTTCCTGGAGCCCCTCAAGGACGTTTCCCTGCCCATCAGCCCGTCCAGCTTTGAGGCCCTGGTGCAAGAGAACAGCCGTCGCTTGAGGCAAGAGCTGCCTGCGAAAACGTCAGAGTAAGCTCTTGGGCCGGGCTGGGAGGGGGCCTTGGTGGCAGCGATCCCTGGCCATGCTTGCTAGATCCCTGAGCGTTAGATCAGAGAACCTGCTCCATCACAGGTTCTGTCCCCGTCGCTCCAGTAGGATCCTCTGCCTTGGGGCGCCTTTAGGTTCCAAAGCCTGGTGTGTCTGTGCTTTTTTGTACGTGCACGCAAGCGTCTTTGTGTGCACACACCTTCAAGTCACACTCCACTCCTGTCCGAGCCCTGCTGTTTTCCTGGCAGCCTTTCCGGAGACGGGCTACCCTTGCTGCCTTCTTGGCAGAGCTGAGAGAGGGGGGCTGGCATAGAGCCCCCCCAGCTGCTTTTCAGGGGGTCCCAGTTTCTAGGCGGGTCTGAGAAGGTGGGCCTGAAAAGGGCCTGGACTACCCCAGGAAGGAAGGGGACACTGCCTCCCCTGGAAGGGAGAGCAACCCGGAACGCCTCCTGGGGTGAGACCTTGCTGGAGCTGCTAGCTGGGGTCCCCCCAGCTTTTTTGGGGGGGTGCCCGCTCTGTGGCTTCTGTGAGGAAGTATCTCTTGTGGCAGAGCGGCTGCAGCCCCACAGCTCCAGCGAAGGAGGGAGGGGGGAGGTGGGCTGGGGGCCGCCAGGAGAAGAGGAATCCTGCTCCTGTTTTTGCAGGTCCAGCCTGTCCAGCCTCGTCCAGCTGCCCCTGAAGGAGTCCAGGGAGGTGAGGGAAGCCAAGCTCAAGCTACAGGTCAGTCAGCGCTGAGCAAAGGCCGGGTGGGGCTGGAGCCAGCCGGGAGGGCAGAGGGAGCGCAGCCCAGCCCCAGCCACGGGTGTGGGGGGGTGAACGGAACTCTGCCTGGGGGCTTTGCTGCTCCTGCAGGCCTGAGCCGGGTGTCCTTCGCAGGGCATGGCCCAGCTGGTGGAGAGGAATCGGGACCTGCAGCTGCTGCAGGAAGGGAGGATCAGCCCAGCCAAGAAACGGCCCTTCACCAAGCAGATGCGGGAGGAGGCCTTCCAGCGCTACCTGGGCTTGTTCTACAAGGAGCAGCTCACCCTGGAGGTGGCGCTGCCGCTGGCGGGGCTTCCGGGGGGGGGGAAGCACAGGGTGGGCTCTGGGCCCGAGCCCCCGCCCCTCCTCGAGGCTGATCCGAGAGTCTCTCCTTAGCCCTTCCCTCTCCGATGCCAGCCCCCCTCTGCCAGTGGGCTGCCCTGGGCACTGAGGGACTCCTCCTGTCCAGCCCCTGGGCCGTCTCTGTGCCTCGGGAGCCCCTGCCTGATGCCCCGTGGCTGCTTCTCAGAGGGGCTTCCACAACTGCTGGCTGCTTCTGACGTCCCCTCCGCTGGGGGGGAGGGTTGTTCTCTGCAAACAGCTGGGCAATTGCTCACCCGGGCAAAGGCAGGCAGTGGGCAGCTCTGGTGGGCTCCCTCTGTCCCTGCAGACTCAGCTGGGCATCCTGACCTGGCATCATCGCCAGTCGCCCCCCCCCCCCCCCCGCCCTTAAATAAGGACCAGGCCTGGCAATATCCATAATGAGCAGCTCTTTTCCCGGTCAGCCGGGGGTGGGCATTCCTGGGTTCAAGTATGCTGAAGTTTCTGCCTTTGATCAAATGTCTGAGTCAGAAAAGGTGCCCCCCATTCCCGCCTCCCCCGGATCTGGGTTTTGGCCCCTACAGATCACCCTGCTCCCTGCCCCACCCCCTCCACCCCGGTCCAGGCTGCCCTGCTTGTCCCTGGGCTGGATCCTAGCTCAGCCCCACCCCTTCTCCCCACAGATTCCTGAAGAGGATCCCTTCAATGCAGATGAAGTGCTGGAATCCCTGGGCCAGATGGATCCCATCTCTGTCCTCCGCGGACCCGCCATTTCCCACATGTTCCTGGGGGGCTTCGCTAAGCCCAGGACCCTTGAACTGAGCAGTTCAGCCTTTGCAGTAAGGGGCCTTTCGCTCTCTGGGGCTGCGGCTCGAACGGCCCCTGTCTGGGCCCTTACTGGGCCTCCTCTTTTTCCCTCTTGGGGGCGCCCCCCCAGGCTACAATCCCTTCCCCCCATGCCAGCCCCCCCGGGGGGATCCTTGGGCAGCATCACCCACCTGCACGGCCTCTGCATCACTCTCCACACACCCGCACACACCCACACCCCGCTGAGGACAGGAGCAGCCCCCAAGCAGGCTGTTTTCTGTGCCATGTCTCCCCCCCCCCCGCCCTGCCCTTCCTTGCTGTGCACGCTTTCAGAGGGACCTTTCTTCCGCCTTTCCTTCCCCCCCCCCCCAGGATATTAGCCCCTCCATCCGCTTCGCCCCCTGCCCTGCAGTTCCTGGCCTGCTCCAAGTGAAGAGGAAGAAGGTGAGGAGGGCTGCCTGGCTGGGTGCCAGATTGGTGGGAGGAGGGGGGGCTTTGGAGGGGTCTGCTGGGGACCTCTTGCCAGAAATATTTTTTTAAATTTTTTAATTTTAATTTTTTATTAGATTTATATACCGCCCTTTTCCGAAGGACTCAGGGCGGTTTACAGGGTATTTAAAATCAATAATACAAAATACAAAAGTTAAAAAACAATTTAAAAAGATTAAATTATCCCTTAAAATAAAAACCCCAGTTGAAAAATTCTCAGATGATCTTTTCCTGTCTTTGTGGCATTTTTAATTAAAGTGTGATTATTTTTCCAGCCCCCAATTTTATTACATTTCCCATCAGAAAGTTCGTAACTGCAAACTAGGAAATGGCTTTCGGCAAGCGGGGGGGGGGGGGGGCTGCCCTGGGGTCGTTGGGGCCCCTGAAGCCCACGCTGCCCAGGCTGTGCCCTGAAAGTCTCCCCCGGCTTCTCACAGGTAGATGTTGTCGCTGCCCCCTCCTCTGCCGGCATGCAGGAGACCCCCTCCCCAGGGAGAGTTGAAGCTTCCCCTCCCCCCCTCGCGCTGGAGGCCCCCAAGACCGCCAGGCTCCTCCCTGCAAGAGCGGGCAGGCCAGGCTACCAGCCAGACCTGAGACGGGTCCCAGAGGAGGCACCCAAGGTGAGGGTCCGGGCGGAGGGGGGGCAGGTCTCGGGGAGGCCGCTCAACCGATAGTGCTGCAGTTCATCTGTGAGTGCTGGACCCTTCCCCTTGCTTTTCCTCTGCTGCAAAAGGGTCCCAGCACCTGCCCACCCCCCCGAGCCTGGGGCTCCAGGCCGACACTGCTCTGCCCCCCATCTTCTGGGCTCCCCATCTTGAGTTAAGGGCCCTGAAGAGCAGCAGCCAAAGGGGCCACAAGCCCTCCCCGTTCTCCCTTGTGGAGGTGGGCGTTTGGGTAGCAGACGGGGAGCTCGGGGGTCTGCCTCCTCCCCAGGAAGATTGAGGAGGGGCCACAGGACGGGGAGGTCACTGTGGGAAGCTCGAAGTAGGTCTGGCTGTCCTGCAGGCTG
>JAKJMR010001039.1:96338-110748 GCA_024449315.1 Daboia siamensis
CACACACACACACACACACACACACACACACACACACACACACACACGGTCTTCCTTGGGAATGGGGTTGCCTTGGGTTAGTGAACTGTGTTGATAGAAAAGGGGGCACGATGGCTCAATGGTTAAAGACAAAAGCTGGCAGCCCAAGGACTCCTGTTACTGGCCCCAGATCCTCCCCACCTAGCAGTTAAATGTGAGTAGATAAATAGGTACCACTTCGGTGGGAAAGTAATAGCATCCCCTGTGCCTTTGGAGTGTAGCCATGTTGGCACATGACCACGGAAGCCTCTTTGGACAATGCTGACCCTCTCCGCTAGGACATGGAGATGAACCCCTCCCTCTAGAGCCAGACACCGCTGGCAGGAGAAAAGTTGCACCTGTTGGGACTGAACCAGTCCCATCCCAGATACTGACAAACGCATCACCCATGACCACTCAGTGCCCCAATGCAGAGGTCAACCCGGGCACTAACAGCGGCGATGTTGGCTTGCTACATTGAACTGGAAACCAGGCAGCCCAAGTTGAGCCCAGTGTGCAGCTGGATTCGGCCCATGTGAATTGGAAAGAGGCCTGAGAAGTCAAAGGGCTGACTTAGAGTTCAGGCGGTGGGTTACCAGTGGTAGGAAGTCCAGTGCATTCTTTCCCTTAGGAGTGTGGGGGTGCCCGTTTGCCTGTCTTTCATTAGCATTTTGGCATGGAGCCGAGTCACCTGACGGGACCCGCCTTTTTCTGATTACAAGGACGACTCCAGGGGGGGCTCCGTCTGGTGGGACCCAGGCAGTGGCTTTTTTTTTTGCAATGGTCCCCATCCTCTGGAACATCATACCACACAGTCACACACACATACCCCAAGGTGAGCTTAGCCTCATCTCTCTTAGCCTTCCAGAAGACTCCGAAAATGTGGTTTTTTTCATCAGCCACGGGGCTCCCACGGGCGGCCCACAAGGGGGCTGCATGAGGTCCAGGGACTGTTGTTCTCCTGCAGTCTTGAATCATTTACACGTTTGTCTATGTTTGACTTTGTACGTCGTCCAAAGTCACATCTGTATAACAGGCGGCTATGTAAACAGGTAAAATAAATTAAGTATTGCCCAAGTTTAGCACTACCATAATTACTGTATATCACGTGTGGTAAATATGGGTTGCTGTGGATCGGATACTGTTTGCAGAGGTATTGAGTACCGTACCAGTTAAGCAAAATAAAGTTACTATTTTTTATCGTGGTTTGTTTGTTTGTTTGTTTGTTTATGAAATGTATAGGCTGCCCATCTTACCTCAAGGTAACTAAGTCCATTTATTACTTAGCTGTCATAAATAATAAACTTTTGAGCCCCATTTCCCCCCCCCCCCAAACTGGCATTTGCCTGCAGCATCTCTGGAGCCTTCCAGCCCTGGGCCGGTGCGGGAGGAGGGCACCCCTGCCTCCCCTTCCTGAGTGGGGCTCCCCTCTCCCCCGCAGGGTCTCTCCCCTGAGACGACCTTGAAGGTCTTGGTGAGGAAGCTGCAGGAGATCCTGCTCACCGCCGACTTCAGCACCAAGACGGAAGTGCTGGGGGCCATTGCCTACTTGGAAGACCAGCTGGAGGACAGGGCGAAGAGGTGGATCCAGCACACCCTCTTTGAGGTGCTGAATCAGGAGGGCAACACCCCCTCTTTGCAGGTGAGGCTGCTAGGGGTATAGACAGGGTGGGGGGGCTGGTGGGAAGGCCTCAGATACTCCAGTTGGGCTCCCACCGGTGGGGGTGACACATCTCAGCACAGTAGGGGTCCTCGAGACAGCCAGCCATCCCAGCCATGGGGGGAAGGAGGTAAAGGTGGGCCTGCCTGACTCCTCCCTCCATGAGGGCCGCCAACTAAGGCACCCCCTCCCCTTTCTAGGAAAAGAGCCAGAAGAAGTTCATCCTGGCCACCCTGCGCGTTCTCCTGCACCTGGACAAAGATAGCCTGGACTTGATGGTGGAGCTGATGACCTGCTACCTGATGGCTGCTCCCTCCGCCCGGTGAGGCCCCATGGCAGAACGAGCCTTGCGGGTCCCTACCTGGGCAGGTGCCCTTCCTTGGCCGAGGAGGAGCTGTCTTCCAGGCACAGCAGTGGGTGGAAGCTCCCAGGGGTTGGGTGGATCTTCTCAGGAGGGAAGAGGGGACCTTCCAGAAGCTCAGGCTGCAGGTGGGGAATGGTTACCTGCTGGTGAGAAAGAGGCCGCTGAGCAGCTCCGAGGCCCTCTGGGATTCAGGACCCTCCGAAGTGCAGAGAAGGCAGATGGGGAGAGTGCCCTTGTGCTGGTAGCTGCTGCCCCACGACTGTCTGGCGTCTGCACCCCTAAGGAGATCTATCTTGGGCAGGAGAACCTCTGGAGGGCAGCTCCTGGCAGCCGTCTAGGGCTGCTCCAGAAGTCCCTCTTCTGCTGCGCGTTCTGCAGCAGCATTGTGCACTGGGTAGTGCCCCTGTCTCCTGCAGGGAGCCATGTTATTTTCTTTGTGGCAGGAGTTTGGGGCAACCCAAGGAGGGTGTGCTTTCTGTGTGCAGTGTTGATATTAAATGCTAGCTAAGAAACACTCTCCTCCTCCTCCTCCTTTCAGGGCAGTTTTTAAGGATATGTTCAAGGAGTTGGGACTTCAGGACCCTCACAACTTTTTCTTCAAGGAGATGAACTCCTGGCTGGTGGGTATGGAGGACTCCAAAGGGAGCGTGCGGAAACTCAGCAAGGAATGGTTGGAGGAGAAGATCAGGATTTTCAAGGTGCTGCCCTTTGCCACTCTTCAGATGCCCCCCGCCCCAGCCTAAACCTTTGCCGCTCTTTGGGTACCCCTCTGAATGCCTGGGGGCCCAGGGATGCCTGCATGGTGCAGCCACGACTGCCCTGTGGCTGGGAGGGGGAAAGCATGGCTGGCGCAGGGCTTGGGTCCTGCCACTCCAGCATGCTTGGGGAGCCTGATTCGGGGCCGAGCCCCACTGAGGGCTCCTCCGCTCCAGTTGTCAGAAGCAGGGAGGAGGGAATCAGCTGCCTTGGCTGTCGGAGCCTCCTTCCCTCCCTCTTAGGACGGGGCCTTGGGAGAGGACTCTGCCCGGTGGGTCAGCTGACCTCCCAGGGGACGGGGCCACCCAGCCCACCCTCCGGACTCCCTCAAAGGGGATGGTCCTGCTCAGCACAAGGGCTGTGGCCGGGAGCCTTGTGAAGGGGGGGGCTTCCGGCCAGGGTGGTCAGCGAGGAGGACCTGAGCTGATAGCTTACAGGAGAGCTCTTCAGGCCTTTGCCAGTTCTGAGTGGGGGTCCCCTGTGCTGAAAAGGGGGCCACGTAGCTTAGGCGTGGCTTTCCTTTCCCCAGGAACACAGAGCTTGCCTGTTGGAAGAGGCCGCCTCTGGGAAGCTTTTCCTGGACACCGGCCACAAGGTGGGCTTTAGCTCGGACCCCCAGCCCTGCCCAGTGGGTGCAGCTGGGCTCCCCTATCTGGTCGAGGAGGCCTCTCTGGGTCTCCCCCTTATTAGCCAGCCTCAGGCAATGCAAAAGTCCCCAAGGAAGGGACCGTCTCCCGGGTCCCTTGTGGAAACAGCCCAAGGGCACCGCCACATATAGAGACCGTTTCATTGATGCTTACATAGAGGCATCTGAGTTGGGGGCTTCTGAACTTGCAGACCACCGCCCCTCTTTTGACCCTGGAAAGGAAGAGGCCAGAGAAGAGCCGCAAGAAAGCCAGGAAGATCGCTGGAAAGGGGCCCAAGGCTGTCCACAAGGTAAGGCTTGGCCTTCTCTTGAGGCTAGGGCAGAGAGTGTGGGAGGAGATTTGGGGTCCTGGATAACCTCTGATCAGCCGCACAGTGGATGGCCTGCTGTGAGGACCACCACCCAGCCTCCCACACCTGCTCTTGCAGGCCCCACCTTCACTTCCTCTTTCGCATCCAACAAAGTCTGGGGAAGTCAGCAGGAAGTTGAGGGTCTCAGCCCAACAGGCAAATAAGTGGCTGTTGCCAGGTGGGGGAGGGAGCAAGGAGAAGTGTGGGGGAGCACAGGAGGGTAGGGTTTGTGTGTGAGGGTGGGAGAGGTATGCAAGGGTCAGAGAGAAGGTGCAAAGATTGGGGAGGTTGCAAGGAGGTGCGTGAGGCACTTTGCGGGCTGGGAGGGTGCGCAGAGTTGCACGAGGTGCCACGTAGATTGGGGAAGGTTGAAGATGGTGCACAAAAGGGGGTGAACAAGAGGTGCCATGGACTCAGGGAGAGTGCACCAGAGGCTTAGTGCAGTCTGTGAGCCGTGGCACCTCTTGTTCACCCTCTTGAAGGGGAGGGGGTGTGAGGGGGTACATGAGAGGCGCTCTGCGGATTGGGAATGTTGTGAGGGGTACGTGACAGGCGCTACACTGATGGGTAGGATGCGTGAGGTGCTGTGCAAGTGAAGGAGGGTGCATAAGAGGTATCACATGGTGCACAAGGGGGAGGATGCACGAGTGGATGGTGTGGAGCAAATGCAAGTGGCTGGGGTGGTGCATGGGTGGAGGAGGTACCACAGCAACTTGTGACCTTCCCTGCTTGGCTTCCCCATTGACTTTCTGGGGAAGCCAGCAGGGAAGGTTGCAAATGGCAAGATTGTGAGGTGCTTGGCAACTGATTGTAAGTACAAACAGGCTGCCAACCATCTGGATTATGATCATGTGAGCGGGGGGGGGGCGCGGTGGCCAGAGCTCTGACATAACTACCATTCATTCAGTGCTGTCATAACTTGGAATGGCCGTTGACTTCCTGTATGCACAGTTTGTCATTTGATTATGTGCCCTGAAGCTGTTTTTGACTTCTAGATCAGGGGTGCCTGGCTGAGGAATTCTGGGAGTTGAAGTCCACAAGTCATAAAAAGGCCACATTTGAAGACCCCTGCTCTAGATTTTCTCCATGATTATGCCTAGCCCAACTTTTAGCTCTCCTGAGGGTGCTTGGGGCCGCCATAACAGAGTCCGTTGCTTTCCAAGCTGTCCAGGGTGATGGCCTTATCTCAGCCAAGGGGGCTTCCTTTATTCCACCTGGCATCTCCATTTGGCTGTTGGAAGGGGATGAAAAACGGCAAAGATGGGCTCTCACTATCTTGTCTTCCTACTCAGGATGAGATGGACAGCGAGGAGGAGCAGTGGGGGAAGCCCAGCTTGGAAGACCACCAAAAGGCGAGTCTTCCTCTATTTCCCTGTGCTCTGGCCAAGATACCCCTGTCGCTTCAAGGGCCCATTAGCACCCTCTCTTCCTGACAGGAAACCCACCCATGGTGCACAGCCCCCCCCATTTTGAGGGGCAAAAAACATACTACGCCTACATTTGCTATACAATAAACATCAAGCAATATAGGAGAATATTTGTAGCTCGGGGTTGAAATGAGTTCTTGGTGCTTTCTAGAGTTTAGTTTTCTTGCAGACGTTTCATTATCCAACTGGGCAACATCATCAGGGCTGATAATGTTATGTAGTTGGGTCGTGAAACGTCTGCAAGAAAACAACCAAGTTCAGAGAGCACCAAGGACTCCTGATAACCATAAAACAGGGATCTTCAGACTTGGCCCTGGTGTGCCTGGCTGAGGAATTTGGGACTTGGAAGTCCATGAGTCATAACAGGGCTGAGTTTGAAGACCCCTGCCATAAAGCAATGCCCTGCGTATTCTTCCTGCACAGCCACACCCACGCTCCCAGTCACCCATACCTTGGGTTACTTTACATCTGGAGTACTGTAACACACTCTACATTGGGCTGCCCTTAAAGAATACTTGGAAGTTCTGCTAGGTCCAGAATGCAGCGGCTCACAGGGTTGTTGTGCTTCCTGTTTCTGCCTCGTTGGCCTTGGCGATCCCAGGCCCAAACTAAGCAACGCTCCAAGTGCAGCTGGCTCTGTTTGGGCCCGGCTGACCTGTGGCGGCCACATTCCTCTCCCTCTTTCAGCCCGTTCGCCCCATCGATGCCATCCAGTATTTTACGGAAAAACAGCTGGAGAGAGAACTGAAGGATCTAAAAGAGGCTGTCCCTTTGAGGGCAGATTCCCCCCGGGACACGGTCTTGGCATTGCCCCCTCTTCAGAAGTAAGTTCTGACTTTATTTGATCTGAGCAACCTGTGCCCCAGGGGCCTGCTTGAGGGCCTGGGCAAGCCAGGAGCTCCTGCTGCCGGTGTGTGTGTGGGGAGAGCTCTGCCTCTGCAGGGCTTCCAGGAGGCCAGGAGTTTTTAGGGGAACTGGAGCCCCCCCACTTGCTCTGCTAGCCAAGTGAGCTGCGATCTGTCCGTGCTTCTGTTGACAAGAGGGCTTTTCTCTGCTGCCGCCTTGTGCACTTGATCTGGGAAAGGCCCAGCGCTCTACTGGCACAAAGTTGGCTGCCCCCTTGACTCAGCAGATTTCCCCTGAGGAAGTGGAGGAGAAAGCCGCCCCACCCTGAGGCTGTCCTGGGATGGTTCTGGAATAAGAGGGAAAGCGCCACCCAAATGCTGCGAAGGACGGCTTGACTTCATCCCGCTCACAGATGAAATAAAAGCCAAGTCGGGGGGGCAGAAGAAAAGTCCCAGAGCAGATTGGTCTGCTGATTAAGGCGCGGAGGGAGGGGGGGACACAGGCCACACTCTGTAAGGCTGCAGCCCCCTTTCGCTCCACTCTGGTTTGCCCCTCTCAGCCTCTGTGGGGGGAGGGAGTAGGAGAGCCCCTTTGGCTCCTCCAACCTCCTCGGTCGCTGGATTGTACCGTGCTGGGCTTGTAAGAGCTCCTGCTTCTCCGGGACAGGCCCCAAGCGATCCTGCGTCTAGGAGAAACCAACGCAATGCTGAGAACGAGAGTTGCTGAGCGTGAGTATTGGGGTTCCTCCTTCCATCTGTTGGGGTTCCGCCTTTCCTTCCTCTGGCGTGTGAGAGGGCTGCATGGTGAGTGGCACCTTCCCGTGGTCAGGCCTGGCGCTGCTGCTGCTGCACTGTGGCACAGCCGATGCCATTTGATGCCGGACAGTCCAGGAAAAGCAGCCGGTGGCTCCCTCTGATTTTCCCACCAGCCCACCTGTGGACCGGTCAGCTGGTCAGGGAGGGGGGCCGGTGTCTGCTTCAACAGAAAGCCCAGGAAAGCCAGAGGGTTCGTTCTCCTTTATTGGTTGAAAGCCACCCTGTAAATGCTGATCTGCCCGTAGAGCTGGCTTTGGTCGGTCAGCCATTCCGACTTGGTCACCGTGCCTCTGGCTCCTCCCCACGCTGGCCCCAGAGAGGAGCCTGTCTCCGGCCTGGCTGGGTGATGCTCCTTCCTTCCTTCCCTCCTCCAACGCAGGCTGCCACTTCCCCTTCGCCTTGCCCCGCTACCTGATGAGAGGCTTCGTCCCCTTCCTGAGGCTTCCGCTCCCCAAGATCACCTTGCAGCCGTTTCCGTCCCGCCCCAGGAGGCCCGCATCGCCAAAGTCCTTCGCTGCCATGCAGCAGCTGGTGCACAAATACTTCATCCCAAAGTTTTCCTACGCCGACAGCTACCCTTGAAGGCAGGGCTGGCTGGCAGAGGCCCCGGGCGAAGCCGAGGGGCTTCCAGGGCAGGAAGCGGATGGGCCCCTTGCTGAAGAGCCAGCTGGCACCAGCCTGGCAGATGGAAACAGCCCAGTAGCAATAATCAGAGGCTCTCCAGAGGCGTTTTATTTTATTTATTCAAACTGATAAGCTGATTTACGACTTTGGATAAGATTTCCAGACAGACAGAGGGAAAAGCAGCAATAAAGAGGAAAAGATGCCAACTGAACTTTTTGCAAGGGAAACTTTTGTTAGCTGTACGGTGGGCCACCCGCAGAGGGAGGGGGACTGGGGAGGAGAGGGGCCCAGGGGAAGCGCAGGCCAAGAGCGGCACCTGGGCCGGTCCTTCGCAGCCTGCCCAGGCGGCCAAGGGAGGCAGCTGCTGCGCTGTACGAGACCCCTCGGCTCCGGAAGGAAAGGCTGGAGAATTGGGTCCCAGGACGGGGGTCGTCCAGCCTGCTAGCATCTCCTAGAGGTTTCTCAACGGAGTTTCTCGTCTCCTGGGGGCGGCGGGGGGCGGACCGAGCCTCCCAGCAGGTCTCTAAGCAACGGGAGTCCGCAAAAGGGGCAGCCTGCTTCGCGGCGGCGTCGGGCAGAGGCCACGAAGCCTGCGGGAGAGGCTGGGGGCGCAGGGAAGCCCCCCGTTCCCTACCCCGCCTTAGTCCCGGCGGGGGGCGCTGCGGTGGCACCGGGAACGGAGCCGGCGCCCAGAGCCGCGACGGCAGCCTTTGCGAGCGTGGGGAGGGGCGGCGTGCGCAGGCGCGGAGGACGGCCCGGGTTTCGCTTTCGGTTTCCCCCGCCCGAGGAGGCGGGGCCGGCTTTGGCGCGAAGGGAGGCGGAGGGCGCGGCGCGGGAGAGGCCGGCACCTTCCCGCGGGGCTCCGGCGCCCCGTCCCCCTGGCAGGTCTGCGCCGGGGAGGCTTCCCTCCTGTCCGGGGAGCTGGAGTCCGCGCTTGGGGCTGCAGTGCGTCACCCCGCAGATCCCTGGCGGAGCCCCGGGGCGGTTGGCCGGAGAGGCTGGCGAGGCCGGCCCTTCGCGCGGGGCTGCCTGAGCGGAGAGTCTCCGGTTTCGGTTGATTTCACTTGTCGGCGCCCGGCTTCTGTCTCCGAGCCCCGCGGCGCCTTCCAGTCCAGCGCGGACGAGGCGATCGCGCCGGCCGGCCGGCCAGCCGCTGCTGCGGACTTCGGGAGGCGCCCGGCTGGCGCAGATAAGCTCTGCCCGTCCGGCTACCAGCCTTATCGGTCGGGCACAGGAGGTCACGAGAGCGCCGGAGCGGAGCCACCTTCCGTGAGGGCCCCTCTAACCGGGGGGGGGGGGGGAGAGACACGTCTCATTGCGCCTCGCCCGTTGCTGGCCGATGATCACGTGCCTCGGTTTCCCCAGAGTGGAAAAGCTCCCCTCTCCGCGGAGCGCCGAGGTGCTCGATTTGCGACCGAGTCCCGAGAGCGCCGCTTTGTGCGCGGCTGGGCGGAATAGACGGGTCGCAGTTAACCTCTTTTGGTGAGAAAATTGGCTCCGGTACCAGTCCGGTGTTTGGCTGCGCCGATCCGCGGTTGGGCCGACTTGGTCCTCCGCCGTCTCGGCAAAAGGAGATCTGCCCTTTTTCCTTCCTCTTTTGCAAAGGTAAAATTTCCAGGGATCGGATGGAAGTCGATAAAAGCGGTTATAAAGCGGGGGAGGCATTAATCAAAGGAAAGCAGAAATTAAAAAAACAGTTCAGAACTATTATATTAATAGATTTAGAAATAAAAGCTGCTAGCAAGATGGGATCGAGCAGATTTTCCAAAGAGTAAGAACTGGAAAAATATTCTACAGATTGGTAAAATTTCAGCCTAGCTTCTGTGTGTTCCAGAAAAAATCTACTTTATCAGAAAAATTCTTGTCTGATAACGAGGATTTCTAAGCATGTTGTGGTTAGGGCGCAGTTAGGACAGGAAGGTCACTGAGGCTTTCTGCAGTTTATGAAGAGGCCCTCAGCTCTTCAGGTGTGCCAAAATAGCGAGGTCGTCCAGTCCCTTGTACCACCAGTGTGCAACCTTGGCAACTTTAAGTCTTCTGGACTTCAGTTCCCAGAATTCCTCAGCCAGCTATGGAGTTCTGGGAGAGGAAGTCTTACAGTTCCCAAGTTTGGACATTCCTGCCCTCTGCCATTTCAGACAGGTAGCTGCCCAGTCTCCCTTGTTGCAGCATTCACAACGTCCGCGGCAACTTCCGTTCCACTGATTAATTGTTCCCACTACCAGGAAATTCCTCCTTCGTTCCAGGTTTGGGTCTCTCCTTGATAAATTCTTACACCAAACCACTTCCTGAAATTATGCTTTGGCCTATAAAGCATAGCAAGATTCTTCTTTATTCCTAAGTAAGATATATATAAGAATATCAAATTTTATTCTTTGTAGCCGCTGCTGAAGCAAAACCTTTTGAAACCTGCATCCTCAGAGATTCCAGGTGGTGAACACGTGTAGAAGATCTGTAATTACACACATGTGGTTGTATTGCACAGTTGTGCTCCATTCAGCATCCGGAGTGGGTCAGGGCAGCTTTGTATTGCAAAATGGTTCTTGAAATGTAGCACTTTCACAAATGCAGGGTTAACAAACTGACAAAGCCAGGATAAAGTCAGAATCTTTGCGTATTCTTTGTCCTTTATTTACTTTGCTTCTGTGGATGTTCCATAATTTCTGGGCATCCCAACAGGTAAAAAAGGCCAGCTGGATGACTTTGGGCCAGTCTCTCTCAGCCCAGCCCACCTCACAGGGTTGTTTTAGGGTAAACAGGAAGAATTTTTATGTAATGTGTCAGGATACAAATCAAATAATCTAATACTAATACCACTTTACAAGGCCTTGGTAAGGCCACACCTGGAATACTGCATCCAGTTTTGGTCACCACGATGTAAAAAAGATGTCGAGACTCTGGAAAGGGTACAGAGAAGAGCAACAAAGATGATCGGGGGACTGGAGACTAAAACATAAGGAACGGTTGCTGGAATTGGGTATGTGTAGTTTAACGAAGACAAATACGAGGGGGGACATGATAGCAGTGTTCCAATATCTCAGGGGTTGCCACAAAGAAGAGGGAGCCAAGCTATTCTCCAAAGCAGCTGAAAGCAGGACAAGAAGCAACAGATGGAAACTAGTCAAGGAGAGAAGCAACCTAGAACTAAGGAGAAATTTCCTGACAGTCAGAACAATTAACCAGTGGAACAACCTGCCTCCAGAAGCAGTGAATGCTCCAACACTGGAAGTTTTTAAGAAGAGCCTGGACAGCCATTTGTCTGAAATGGTATAGGGTTTCCTGCATGAGCAGGGGGTTGGACTAAATGACCTCCAAGGTCCCTTCCAACTTATTATTATTAATCTCTGTAGTAGTGATCTACCTTAATATTGGACGTTCTCGTACATAGATCATTGTAGGTCAAGTATGTTTTCCTCTTTAATGTTTCCAGATTTGATATTCCAGTCTCCAGTCAGCAGAAGCACCATATCTTACTTGCATCTCCCGTGGATTTCAAGCAGGACTTGGTCATAAAACTCATAAATTCCTTCCGCATCAGTGGTTAGAACATAAACTTAGATAATTGTATTCATGTTTTGTTCACAAAGTCTAACCTGGGCGCCGACTGCCTTGTAGCTGACAGCTGCCCTCACTGTGTCCGTCCGGATTAGGAAAGCCGGACAAGCCCTCGTTTGTGTTTCATGTCTCGGCTAGTAAGAACTGTAGGACTTATGGCTGAGAGTGTCCAATTCCAGCCCATTTCCATTTACTGTCAACCCGTAATCTTTCATGTTGAGTGTTCCCATGTTCCTGCTTCTTAATAGCTAAGATAGTAGCTAGTCAGAGGAAAGACGAAACAAGGAATTAGCAAAGCACAAAGAAGAAACCGCTGGAGCGTGCATTCCTTTACTAATTACAATGTTAGAAAAGCAAACGGTTGTCCTACTTCTCATCCATCTGCTGTTGTTGTTGTTAGCTGTGAAGTCGCGTCTGACCCCTCGCGACCCCATGGACCACGTTCCTCCAGGCCTTCCTGTCCTCTACCATCTTCTGGAGTCCATTTAATCTCACGCCTCCTGCTTCAGTGACTCCATCCAGCCACCTCCTTCTCCGTCGTCCCCTTCTTCTCTTGCCCTCAATCTTTCCCAGCATGAGGCTCTTCTCCAGTGAGTCCTTCCTTCTCATTAGGTGGCCAAAGTATTTGAGTTTCAACTTCAGGATCTGGCCTTCTAAAGAGCAGTCAGGGTTGATCTCCTCTAGGCCTGACCGGTTTGATCGCCTTGCAGTCCAAGGGACTTGCAGGAGTCTTCTCCAGCACCATAGTTCAAAGGCCTCAATTCTTTGACGCTCAGCCATTTATTTATTTATTTATCTATCTATCTATCTATTTATTTATTTATTTATTTGTATACCGCCCTTCTCCCGAAGGACTCAGGGCGATGAACAGGGCAATTAATAAAATACAAGAATACAAACATTAAAAAGGATTAAACAGATGCCCAGAAACTAACAACAATAAATTTAAAATGGATTAAAACTATATTAAAAGATCTATATTAAAAAATCCCATCTGCTGCTGTAGTTGAAATAGCAGGAAATCTTGCTAGGACACGTAAGCTATAGAATTGATTGTCTTTTTGTCTCTCTCTTCTCCCATGTGCTGAGTTGAGCCCAAGAGCTATTGTAGATTCATTTAAATCGGGTCCCCAACCCCTGGGCTGCGGCAGACTAGCATGCAAACCCATCCCCCCACCCCGCTGCCTTTACCTCCACGATCAGTCTACAGAGCCAGAAAAGTTGGGGACCCCTGATTTAAGTAGCCCTCTTGAGCTTGGGTTGGTACCTCTTTTCTCTCAACAGTTAATGGGGGTTTGGGTATTTAAAGGACAATATCTGAAGTAGATCAGAGCGAATAAGATAAGATAACCTTTACTATCATTTTTTTACTGTGGGCACAACGGCGCACATCTAAAATGAAATTTAGTTGCTCGCTCTCAAAGTGAAACACATTCATGATGCACACCTACTGTATACAACATAGGTATACGTATGTTATACATATGCATACAACATACGTATAATAAGCAGTTAAGGAGTAACTCTGGTTCGATCTTGGAAGAGCAGACAGGGCTTGATGAATTAAACGGCAGCTTCTTTCATGACATGCTGCTGAATAGACCACACCTGGGGTGGCCTGTACCTGTGGGGTTCCTGTAGTTCGTAGGAGCCCGAGGAGTTAGATGTACAGGGGTAACTGTTACGGGTCCTACAGGTTGGGGTGGGGGGCAGGCAAGGAGGCCCTGCTTTTCCAAGGCATGGAACAGCCTCCTTGGGAAAGACAAGCCGGTCCCTGATCTGATGTGGCCATCGCCGTTTTTTTAAAAGCAGGGCCTCTGTGGAGTCAGGCCGACTCAGGCCGTCCGTCTCTGCCACCCCAGGAAGGGCAGGTGGGAAGGTGGAGATCCTTGCAAGAAGCCAGCTGGTGCCCGAGGGAGGCGGTGTGGGCAGGACGGGGCGACGGCTTCCTTCACTCCAGGGCCGCATCCACACAATAAGGAAGAGGAGCTTTGTCCTGCAGCGCAGGCAGGAATGGATCCTCCGGGTGTCCAAGCAGGTCTTCTGCTTTTCGTTGACAGCCTGAGTCTGCCTGGCCGTGGCCGGAGTGGAAGGAAGGGGGAATCCCCTGAGATGGCCCTCCCCTGCCTGCCGAGTGGCCAGGGACCCCAGCAGAGTCACCTGCGCAGCATTGGCCCCCGGGCTCCCATCCCCGGCAGCTGTGAGATTATCCAGTAAGTAGCAACCCTTCCCCTCCGGAGGACAGAGCCTCGTGGTCGGGGGGGGGGGTCTCTCCAAGGAGAGGGGGGCAGCAAGGCCTCTGTGGCCGCCACTGTCACCAAAGCCCCGCCCCTCTTAGGCATTGGGGGGCTTTGGTCACCTAGCGAGGGCCTCCCTGGGGATTTCCCCGTTGTCCCCACTCTGCATACAGCCTTGCTTGGGATACAGGTGGTCCTCAGTTTACAACAGTTCCTTTAGTGACCGTTCAAAGTTACAACGGCACTGAAAAAAGTGACTTATGTCTGTTTTTCACACTTATGACCGCTGCAGACTTCCCATGGTCATGCAATCAAAATTCAGGCATTTGGCAACTGACTCGTATTTATGACGGTTGCAGAGTCCTTGGGATGTATGTGTCACCTGGTCCCTTTCTCACAAAGTCAGTGAGGGAAGCCAGATTGACTTAAGAACAGTTTTGACTAATTTAACAACTGTGGTGATTCACTTAAAAGCTGTGGCGAGAAAGGTCGTAAAATGAGACAGAACTCACTTAAGAAATGTTTCACTTATCAACAGAAATTTTGGGCTCGGTTGTGGTCATAAATTGAGGACTACCTGTACATAATGTCGGATGGTTGGTTTAATTTTCCACACCTGTTCCTTCTACTTAAATTCACATTTCTGCCTGTCAAATGTTTTAAATAGGATACCCGTGTATGCATGTACCCATCATGCTACCCCGTTCTTCAACTGACAAAAAAAGGAAGGCAAAAGAGAAGAACTCAGCCTCGCTGTCTCCATCCCTTTCTCGCCTCCCCACTTCCCTGGCCCCGTGCCTGGCTGCTTCTGCCTTTGGCCCCGGGGGCAGCTGCCTTGGCTCGGGAGCTTTGGGGCAAGGACCCTCTTCCAAGCTTTTGAGGAAAATGGTGGGGAAGCTCCCCACTCCAGCCTGCTCCTTGTCCGCCAGCCAGCCGGAGGAGTTCCTTTCCAACTGGCTATTGTCTCCCAGCCGTTTCCCCCAGAACAGATTCTTAACAATATGGCTAGCTAAGTTTTTGTCTCTTGCTTTTTAATATTGTGGTGGGGATGTTTCATTGGGCTGTTCCTGAACTATCCCAGCATCTGTCCTCAATGAGGCTGCTATCTACAG
>JAKJMR010001040.1:4501-16495 GCA_024449315.1 Daboia siamensis
TATCTATCTATCTATCTATCTATCTATCTATCTATCTATCTATCTATTATGCATATTTTGTCCCTATCCCATCCCATTCCATCCCATCCCCACTGTCTGTTTGTCTCATGCACAATTTCTCTCCATCCATCCATCCATCCATCCATCCTGCTCCCTTGCTTTGCTGTTTTATAATTTTTCTCTGGGCAGGCAGTTCCCTCACCATCTGTGGTTAATTTGGAAGTCATTAAAGGGCACTTAGACCTCTGAGCAGTCTGTTTAAATATATTTCCCGCGAAGACTGCCTCAACACGCTGCTGGGAATAATCACACTACTTATATAGCACTTTGCAGCTTCACTGTGCTGTCCAAACATGGGCTAATCTAGCGGATATTAATTTGAGTTGTTGAGTAACTTAAACTTCAGAGCTATTGACTTAAAGAGGATGGATTTCCCCCCCCCCCCCCCATGCCTTTTGGTGAAATGATAGAATATTCTTCTTCCCCTGGGGAGAGACTTTTTTTTTGCATAATGTATTATTATTTGGTATAGACCTTGAATAGTAGCATAGGCTTTTTTGCCTCTCCTGGGTTGCCTTGGAGCAAATGATAAGGTTAGGTCAATAAATCAATAATAAACATTATTATGAGAAGAGAGCTGAGTGGAAATGGACAGATCAGAGAAATAATAAACTTCACCATTGCATTATTGCCACAGCAGAAAAATCATCAGAAAACAAAACCTTGAGGCCTCTAAATTATGACCTTGTACCCTTTGTTGAAAAATCTATACAGGTAGTCCTCGTATTACGACTGAATACTTAGTGACTGTTCAAAGTTATGTTCAAAGTTATGATGGCCCGGTTCCAAAGATCCGATGACTACAAACACACACACACACACCTGCATTTGGGTTGCTTGGCAACTGATCTGCATTTATGGCCGCTTACAGCATCATGCGGTCATGTCACAATTTATAACACTTATGCTAAAAAGGGGCGTTTACGTCTGGTTTTCAGCAAAAACAAGAATGAACAATGACTTTGCTTAACCACTGCTGCAAGAAAAAAAAAGTCATAACATCATGTTGGTGACGTGATGTCTCACTTTATGATGATCATGATTTACAACCATAATGGGCAAGTTTCATTATGGTTGTAAGTCAAGAACCACCTGTATAACTGGTCATATAACAGAGAATCGGTTGGTATGCAAAGCGGGTATGTTCTCCTCCTCCCCACCCTATTTAAATAAATAAATCAGAAGAAAACTTTTTCTGTGCATGCTAAACTTATGTATTTGCCTTTACTTGTTTTTATAATTTTTCCATTTGGGAAAAGGTTAAAAAAAAAAATATGTCGAAATCCCTAGTAAGAAAGATATCTCGAGTAGGACAACCCAGGGCTGTGAATTTTGTGTTCACCGAAATTCTCCATCACGCAAGTTGACAGACAAAATCAGACGTTTTGGAGAAGGCGAAAACGAAGACGCCAAGTTTTAAGACAGAAACTTGCATTTACTTAGTTTACTTACAGTGCTCCAGGTGCAAGCAAGATACAGCAACAGGGTTAATTAAAGCAAATAATACAGCGTAATAAAATAATATAGCACATCATATAGCAGCGAGGAACATTCCCAAATAATCTGTGACAAATACTTTTTCCCCAGGTGGGGTTTAACCCCCAAATAGCACTCTGAAAAGCTCTGTAATTGTCCAGAATCCTAGCAGAGTCAGGCTGCTTTAATATCTAGGTAGCCCTTGACTTACAACCATTCATTTAGCGATGGTTTGAAGTTATAACAGCCCTGAAAAAAGACTCTTGCCATCAGTCCTTGCGCTTACAAACATTGGAGCTTCCTCATGGGGTCATGCAATCAAAATTGGGCTGTATGGCAATTGATCAAAATTGGGGTATATGGCAACCAGCATGTATTTACGACGGTTGCAGCGTCCCAGGGTCACGTAATCGCCATTTGAACCCTTCCCAACTGGTTCCGACAAGCAAAGTCGATAGGGAAGCCGGATTCGCTTAGAAACGGCAAGTTGATGCACTTAAAAACTGTAGAGAAAACGTCGTAAAATCAGGCACGACTCATTTCATGAGGCTTAGCCATTCTTAACTACCCTTAGAAATTCTGGTCCCAATTGTTTTATCGTAAGTTGAGGACTACCTGCATATAGTTTCAGAGAAATAAGACATTTTGTAGATTGGTATTTGTGTGTCCAGTTGGTGCTGGTGTTAAGGGGACTGCCACAAGGAAGAGAGGATCATCCTGTTCTCCAAAGCACCAGAGGGCAGGACAAGAAACAATGGATGGAAAATAATCAAGGAGAGAAGCAACCTAGAACTAAGGAGACATTTCCTGACAATTAGAATAATTGATCAATGGAACGTACTGCCTCCATAAGCTGTGAATGCTCCAACACTGGAAATTTTTAAGAAGAGGTTAGACAGCCATTTGTCTGAAATGGTATAGGGTTTCCTGCCTCAGCAGGGGGTTGGACTAGAAGACCTCCCTTCCAATTCTTATTCTGTTATTCTGCAGCTAAGTAACAATGCAGTGAGGTGTTCAACAGATAGTGGTGTACTCTGGGGAGCAGAGGCCTCTCTAAAAGACCAAGAGGAATCTTCTACCTTGGTAAAAAGAGAGTAGGAGACTTGCAAGATTGAGGTCAGCCCTTCAAAGTGAACCAGATTAAGAAGCCACTGGGTCAGTCCCTTTTTATTAGAACAAATATAATAAAGCATTGGTACCTTCCTGATGTATTTGGCTGGTAGATAGAAATAGGAGTTATCATGGAATTATTGTTATACGTATTGTAATACAAAATATTAGACAAACTATTTATATAATATTTTATACAAACCTTTACATATTTTATTTTTACTGTGCCCAATAGCAGTTTGTTGAGTACTCCATGGGGAAAAAAAAAAGCAGTTCTTAATTCTGTCTACTTTGCCCAACTTTACCCCGTTCTTCAGATCATGGCCTATTTAGCTGAGTTTGTTTTGAAGTTGTTGGGTGGAGTCAGGTTAGGTCAGATATGTGCTAGGGTGGATGTGCGGGAAAAGCCTTCTGAAGAATTAGAACTATTTTCAGATGGTGTGTGTGTGTGTGTGTGTGTGTGTACGTACGTACTTGTGTGCGCAGGTTTGTGCATCAGTGCAGTCCACTGCACGAGTGTCTGCATATGTGTGCTTATACTTTTAGGAGTGGTTCTTAGGAGTCTGGGTTCTTCATGGGTGTGTTTATTTAGCATAATATATCCTGTTCTCGAAGAAAGCGTTTTCCAGAGAGACTTACAGCATGTCCAAAAAATAAAACAACTGCCTGAACATGAAAGATTCATATCAACCCAAAAGAGCATCTAAGAGCATTATGTAATACCAAATTTATCCTATTTGAAAGGTGAACGGCAACTACCTTGGGAGGTGTATGATTTATATGTAGAAGAAGGGGACATACAGGTAGTCCTCAACCTACAACCACAGTTGAGCTCAAAATTTCAGTTGCTAAGCGAGACAGTTGTCGAGTGAGTTTTGCCCCAATTTGCAATCCTTCTTGCCACAGTTGTTAAGTGAATCACTGCAGTGGTTATGTTAGTGACATGCTTGTTAAGTCAAACCGGCTTCCCCGTTGACTTTGCTTGGTCAGAAGATCGCAAAAGGGGATCACATCACTCCAGGACACTGCAACTGTCATAAATATAAGTCAGTTGACAACCCTCTGAATTTTGATCATGTGACCACAGGAATGCTGCAATGGTGTGAAAAATAGACATATGTCACTCTTTTCAGTGCTGTTGTAACTTGAACAGTCACTAAACGAATTGTTGTAAGTCTAGGACTACCTATCCTGGCTTTTCATATCGTTGCTCTTGATGATGAGATGGACGGCATATAAATTTAGTAAATAAAATATAAAATATAAAATAAAATAATAAAATACAATAAAATAAAAAATAAAATATAATAAAATACAATACAATACAATAAAAAATAAAATAAAATAAGTACTTTCCAGAATCCCAGTAAGGGTTACTGCAATGGTTAAATAGAATTTCTCTTCTGATCCATTTCCAAACCCATAAACCAGTTCAGTACTTCCATTATCCAGGATGAGACAATGCGGAGTGACTGTCTTGGGTTTTCATTTTATAAATGGCACCCAAGTTCAAAATCTCTTAAACAGATCGCAGAATGGAAAGTCTAGAGACAACGGAGGTCAGGATGTAAGAGAAGAAAAACAGGAAGCATTTTATGGCCCCAGTGTTGCTAATTGACTCTCCCAAGCAATATATTAAAGATGGTTTCAGTTTGGTGGCCAAAGCATTTTTCTTTTCTTTCACTTATGTGAAAACTCAGGGGGGAAACAAATCACCTTACTTACCAAGTATCTTGGCAACTTGAAGATGTGTGGACTCCCAACTCCCAGAATTTCCCAGCCAGCAAGGCTGGCTACAGAATTCTGGGAGTTGAAGTCCAAACTTCTTCAAGCTACCAAAGTTGAGAAATACTGATCTGGAAGATACCTGGTAGGTAAGGTGAAAAACAAGCATTTACCTTATCTACCTGGTATCTTCAATGTTTTTCAGCCTTGGCAACTGGAAGATGTGTGGACTCCAACTCCCAGAATTCCCCAGCCAGCCTGGAAGTTGTAGTCCACCCATTTTCAAGCTGGCAAAGTTGAGAAACACTATTCTAGATTCTACTCCTATTGCAGGGATAGGCAACCTTGGCTCTCGCGGACTTCAACTCCCAGAATTCCTGCACCGGCATGGCTCAGTATGGAAACCTCTCCCTTTCTCCTCAGCATGGCTGGCTCAGGAATTCTGGGAGTTGAAGTCCACGAGTCATCAAAGAGTCAAGGTTGCCTACCCCTGCCCTAATTGCTATAATCCCTAGCTAAAGTGGCCAGTGAATCTCAGAGGGCTCCAAACTTGACGTAGGTATGCTAAATGTTCATTCTTTTTGTGCAAGCAACTCTTCCCAAAGTCCCATCTTGGCGAAAAAGTGACGCTTCTGATAAAAATCCCAGTGGAGGGGGAGTGGGTTTTATGCTCTTCCTTGTCCCTGGTAGGAGCTCATCCACTGACAAGGACTTGCCTTTCTCCAATGCAGCACAAATCAAACCTCCCTCCCACCCTTACCCTAGTTGCTGAATTTTAATCACTTAGATGCAGAGATGTGATAGACGGAATCAATTTAATTTCTCTTGCTTGGGTCTGAGAGCTGACGAAGAGGGGCGAAAGGGAAGGTCAAGGCAACTTAGCCAATAAATTGGTGGGTTTATAAACACGTTGCAGAAATCTTGCCCTGTTCTTCCCACTCTTCGATCTTTGCTCTTTCCATCTGTGTCTGTGGTTCAGGTTCATTTAAACAACAACAACAACAACGACGACAACAAAACTTGTGCAGACAAAACCAACCTGACATCATACTGAGAAATGCTGATCACAGACAACACTGGATATTTTTATTTTTTTTTGCTGGAGGGGAATGTTTGTTAATCAAAGCACCCTTTCTCAAATGCCTTTTGAAGCAAAGAATTCCCTCCTGCAGGGATATACGGTTGAGTCCTCTGATTCATTCCCAAGAAGATGAGACGCCATCTCCTTCTACCGGTAGACAGGTAGTCCTCGACTTACAACTGCAGTTGGGATCAGATTTTTCTTTTGCTAAACAAGGCAGTTGTTAAGTGAGTTGCGTGCAATTTTATGACTTTTTTTGCCACGGTTGTTAAGCGAATCACTGCAGTTGTTAAGTGAAGCATGGAGTGATTTAAGAGAATCTGGCTTTCTCCACTGACTTTGCTTGCTAGAAGCCAGCTGGGAAGGTATAAATGGCGATCACGTGCCCCCGGGACACTGCAACCATTGTAAGTATATGCTGGTTGCCCCTCAACTATATTATTGTACAGAGGTAGTCCTCGGCTTACGACCACAATTGAGCCCAAAATTACTGTTGTCAAGTGAGACATTTGTTAAGTGAGTTTTGTCCCATTTTATGACCTCTTACCACTGTTATTAAGTGAATCACTGCAGTTGATATGTTAATAACCCAGTTGTTAAGTGTAATCTGGCTTCGCCATTTATTTTGTTCAGGGGTCTTCAAGCTTGGCCCTTTTATGACTTGTGGACTCCAACTCCCAGAATTCCTCAGCCAGCGTGTCTGTCTGAGGAATTCTGGGAGACGAAGTCCACAAGTCATAAAAGGGCCAAGCTTGAAGACCCCTGATTTTGCTTGTCAAAAGGTTCCAAAAGGTGATCACATGACCTTGGGACCCAGCAATGGTCATAAGTGTGAGTCAGTTGCCAAGAATCCAAATTTTGATCACGTGACCATAGGGGTGCCAGAAAGATCGTAATGTGTGAAAAACAGTCATAAGTCGCTTTTCTCAATGCCATTTTCACTTTGGGTGGTCACAAAATGAACTGTTGTAAGTTGAGGACTACCTATATTTATATCCCATTTTATTGGTTTTTTTATAAATAACTGAAAGTCCCCCTGTCGGCTTTCATTCCACACAATCTTCTGCCTTCAAAGCCTGGTGCTTTAACCACTAGACCATATTGCTGCTTTTATTCAAAGTTCACGCTACAGATACATAGTGCAGCCACCACTGGACAGGTGAATTCTTTATAGCGGCCATATCTCGTTAAGTTGGTTTTTGTGCTGGAGGGGTAAAACAGAAGAGTTTTACATCTCACCTGTGAAAAGCATTTAACTTTTATGTATAGCAGGGTCTTCAAACTTGGCCCTTTTATGGCTTGTGGACTTCAACTCCCAGAATTCCTCAGCCAGCGTGCCTGGCTGAGGAATTCTGAGAGTTGAAGTCCACAAGTCATAAAAGGGCCAATTTGTAGACCCCTGATGTATAGCAACCACCGTAGCTGGTTCCCTTAACTGTTGCATCATATAGATCAGGGGTGTCAAACTCAATTTCATTGAGGGCCGCATCAGCATTGCAGTTGCCGTCAGGGGGCCGGGTGGGTTATGGCCAGGGTGGGCATGGCCTACTGGGTGGGCGTGGCTAGAGTGCGTATGGCCTACTGGGTGGGCGTGGCCAGCTCTACATCGTTCGCATGAAGGGTGCCTATGGGGGCCTGGGCAAGAGTGGGACAGATCTGAGGGTCTCTGGCAGAAGGAGGGTCTCTGGGCCAGGGCCAAGGCAATGGGGGCCGTTCCCTCACTGTTTCCAGGATGGCTTCGCGGGCCACATGAAACCACTTCGCGGGCCGGATTCGGTCCCCGGGCCTTGTGTTTGACATGTCTGATATAGATGACTAACTCCAACCTATTTTCTTGGATCCTTCTTCTCCAATCCTCTCAGCCTTCCTGGGTAAACCAGATAGGAAACTTGGATAAATGAGGTAATTCTACTTTATTGTGAGGCTGCATTATCAGAATCTTGCAAGTTTGAAGGTACAAGTTTTCCACAGCCACTTTTGACCTCCTGATCCATCAAGGCAGCTTCTTCCTAAGTATCTTTTTCCCCCCCTTCTTGCCTTATTGTTTCCTAGGCCCTATCTCTTCTTCTTGTTCCTCAAGGTCATCCACACATTCCCTTTCCTGGGGGTCCATAACCTCCTTTCCCTTCTGTCCCCCACCCTCTTTGGCATCTGGCATAGGCCAGGCAAGCTTGTGCAACATTTCAGCTTCCAGATGCCCTAATCACCCTGATCTAATGAGCTTTTTGAAGCTTGCCTAATTCTGAAAGGCATGTAAAATAGAAGAGCAGTGTGAATTAATAACACAAACTTGGATAGCTTTGCAGTGAATTTGGTAGCTTGCCATAACCATCAACCCCATATGTGCAGTTGTACGTAACGACCGTGGCTAAATTTCTTTCAGGTTGCCCATAATGATGATAATTACAATTAATGAAAGGAATATTAGCCTTCCGTGTTAGTGTAGCTGGAAAAAATATGGGAAATATGGATTATTATTTTTTTGCTGTGCACGTCAAAGGGATGGTGTAGCATTGTTTTAAGAGGGAGCACAGAACTGTGAGTTGGATATCACCCTTATTAAAACTCAGTTTCTATCATTGTTAATGCTTCTTCTGCTGATGCTGGACAGTACAGAGACTAAAATATTTTATGTTGGTGAAAGAGTGGATTGATACAGATTTAATTGTTATTTGAATCTTAAGCCTCGTTGTTGATTCTTGCTGTAGATATTTGATATGCCTACATTAACCTTTATTTCATCTTTTTAAATTTTTAATTGTTTTGTATGTCTGTCTTTTCTGCTGTGCTGCAAGCCATCCATAGCTGCTAGAACAATGAGATGGATGGCAGATAAACTTAATAAATAAAATAAAAATAAACGGATACATATGTATTGCAAAGTGAAAAGATGGCTGGGTCTTTGTGGTCGTTTGTGAGTCACTTCTGCAATTCTGTGTCCTTCATAGGATGCCTTTGCTTCCCTTTTCTCATTGGAAAGGCCTCAATTGACGAAGTTGCCTGAGCCTGTTCCAGAATTTTCCATTGGCCGGTAAGAAAGAGTGAGTGAGCGAAAAGACAGAGGAAAACAGAGTTTGCTGGTGGAGTTCAAAAGCAGGAGGACAGGAAAATGACCAGAGAGGCTGTATGGCCAGAAAGGATTATTTACACAGCTGTGGGAGTGAAAGGCCATATGCAGAATAGCTGCTGATTGTAAGGGCTTTGTCTGGAAACCTGCTATCTCCTCATTATGGGTAGTCTGTATATTGTAACTCAGTGGTACAAGGACTTGAAAACCCCACCACCAGCACCTGTGCTAGCTTCTAGAAGTTTAAGTTTATTGAATTTATATACCGCCCTTTTCCCGTAGGACTCAGGGCGGTTTACAAGGTAATTAAAAATGTCAATACAATACAAAAGTTAAAAACAATTAAAAATAATTAAATTTGATCCCTGAAAAATATAAAACCCCCAATTAAAAACACTCAGCCTGGGCCGGAAAGCTCAAAGAGCCAGGTCTTCAGGTCCCGGCGGAATGAACAAAGGTCGGGGGCAGTCCTAAGCTCCACGGGCAGCTGGTTCCAAAGGGCAGGCGCACCCACTGAGAAGGCCCTCCCCCTGGGTGTTATCCGCCGGCAGTCTTTTTTTACCGGCAGCACCCTGAGAAGACCCTCCCTGTGGGAGCGCACAGGACGAAGGGAGCTTGATGCCGGCAGCAGGTGTTCCCTCAGATATCCCGTACCCAAGCCATTTAGGGCTTTATAGGTCATCACCAGCACCTTGAATCTCACCCGGAGGGCAACCGGAAGCCAATGCAGCTCGCGGAGTAGAGATGTTACATGGGAGTATCGGGAAACCCCCATCACAACTCATGCGGCCGCATTCTGCACCAGCTGAAGCCTCCGAGTGGTCCTCAAGGGCAGCCCCATGTAGAGAGCGTTGCAGTAGTCTAACCGGGAGGTCACAAGAAGTGGGATCAGGAATGGAAAAAAGCCACTTTGAAGACTTATCAAATCCATGGATAGTTATTCTTTTTTTTTTTTTTTAAAAAAAGTTATTTAAAATAAAGTCATTCCTTTATTATTTTAATAAATAACTCAAGGTGGTGAACATACCGAATACGCCTTCTTCCCCCTATTTTGCCCACAACAACAACCTTATGAGGTGGGTTGGGCAGAGAAAGGGGGAACTGGATCAAAGTCACCCAGCTGTTTTTCATGGTTGAGTGGAATTAGAACTCGTCTGCTGGTAAATCAGCCCAGAGTCACTCAACCAGCTTTCATGCTTAAAGTGGGACTGGAATTCACTGCCTCCTGGATTCTAGCCTGGTGCCTTAACCACTTCACTACACCAAATGCTGATGCACATTGATTTGTGCTTAGATTGTAAGCCGCCCTGAGTCTTCGGAGAAGGGCGGGATATAAATGGGATTAAATAAATAAATAAAAAATAAATAAAATGCTAAGGCTAGCTAAAATTCTATCATCACAGACTCTGAAGAACTGGGAAGCTGGTCAAGAACCCAAGAGCTCCGGTGATGTTCCCATCGATTATTCTAGGATTGAAAGGGTATCTTTTCCACCAGGAAATTATGAAGGATATACCGAAGGGGCAAGATTGACACTAAGTAGAAATATGATCAAGATATGGTTATTAATTTTAAAATGCTTAACTATCCAAGTCCAGATGAATTGCACACAAGGATAGTGAAATAATTTCCTCAGTGATCTGACTGAAGCTTGTATGTTTTATTTCTGGAACATACTGGAAACGTACCAGATAATTAGAGGAAGGCAAATGTTCCTATCTTAGGAAAGAGGAAATAGAAAGTTCAGAGAGCTATAGATTACTCTTTCTGACAATGAGACCCAGAAGAGTTCTAAAGCAAGTTAGATTAAAGAAACATGCTGAAACCAAGGATGAAATTTTAAGGGAGATACACAAAGAAAATAAAATGGAAATGGACCAAAGGCATGGATAGTTGGCTTGCTAATACCGATAGTACTGTGGAATACATTGCTGTACACTGATTCTGTATGAATCAGCAGCGTGGTGTGGCTACAAAAAAGAAAATCTAGTTTGGGCCGTCTCAAGAGGCGTGTAATTTTGAAATAATTAGAAGCAATAGTGTCCTGCTCACTGAATCACGAAAACAAAAAAAAAATGAGATACCCTTATTAGTCAGTTCAAAGATAAAAATAGGAAAAATATCAAAGCTTTTCTACCCTTACCTTGCTTTCATTCTGTTGCAAACAATAGAGTATACAGGTAGGTCTTTTAAAATAAATAAGAGCCAATTGCCAAGCATCTGAATTTCGATCCTGTGACCATGGGGATGCTGCAACAGTGGTAAGGGTGAAACAATCCTAAGTACTTTTTTCAGTGTTGTGTTGTAACTTTGAATAGTCACTAAATGAACTGTTGTAAGTTGAGGACTACCTGTGTGTCCGTTTTGACTGATTATGTATCGTAAAGTTGGTACTGATTCTTAGTTACCTGGTGGATAGATTTTCTTCAGAAGGACCTGTGCCCAATCTGATCTTTCAGGTCGTCTTGGCAGGTGTTTGCTTTTCCCTTCCCTTTCATCTTTCCCAGCATTAGAGCCTTCTCTAGAGAACTGGATCTTCACATAATGTGTCTGATGTAGGATTATTTGAGTCTGGTCATTTCTGCCTTGAGGGAGAACTCTGGCTTGACTTGTTTGATGATCCATTGGTTTGTTTTCTTGGGTGTCCATGGTGTTCTCGGGGATCATCTCAAAACCAAAGTTCAAAAGGGCCAGTATTCTTCCTGTCCTGCTTCTCCAAAGTCCAACGTTTGCTTCCAAAGAGTGTCACAGAGAAGTCCGCTGCCTGCAAAATTCTAAATGTTGTAGGAATACAAATGGCACCCCAATATCTTTTCCAAGGCCTTTGTTGCTTAGGATATATTAGTCAAATAATTGTGCAAGAAATCCATTAGAGACTCTAGAAAGAGTACAGAGAAGACAGAGAAGTGCAACAAAGATGATTGGGGGACTGGAGGCTAAAACATACAGGGAACGGTTGCTGGAATTGGGTATGTCTAGTTTAATGAAAAGAAGCACTAGGGGTGACATGATAGCAGTGTTCCAATATCTCAGGGGCTGCCACAAAGAAGAGGGAGTCAAGCTATTCTCCAAAGCACCCAAAGGCAGGACAAGAAGCAAAGGATGGAAACTAGTCAAGGAGAGAAGCAACCTAGAACTAAGGAGAAACTTCCTGACAGTTAGAACAACTAACCAGTGGAACAACCTGCCTCCAGAAGTGGTGAATGCTCCAACACTGGAAGTTTTTAAAAAGAGACTGGACAGCCATTTGTCTGAAATGGTATAGGGTTTCCTGCCTGAGCAGGGGGTTGGACTAGATGACCTCTAAGGTCCCTTCCAACTACTACTACTACTTCTTCTTCTTCTTCTTCTTCTTCTTCTTCTTCTTCTTCTTCTTCTTCTTCTTCTTCTTCTTCTTCTTCTTCTTCTTCTTCTTCTTCTTCTTCTTCTTATTATTATTATTATTATTATTATTATTATTATTATTATTATTATT